>OX465260.1:15389001-15927414 GCA_949987775.1 Aproaerema taeniolella
CCAAACTTGTAACCGAAAGGTTGCGGGTTCAAATCCTGGTGCGGGTATGGACCACTAAATTCGTCTTTCGGATTTATGTATGGATTTGTAATTAATTGTCACTTGAAGGAAAACATCGTGATGAAACCCGGACGTCTAAGAAAATTCGTTTTCGAAAGGCGAGCATTGGTCCAGCGTGGTGGACTAGGCCGTAAATCCCCTTCGTGCTTCGAAGGGAGGCTCGTGCCCCTCGGTGGGGACGTATATGGACTGATAACCATTTTGAAGAAATATTCACTTTCCGCTTTCCTATCTGGCGCGGAGTGTATCTAGCGATGACATATTTAGACTATCTAGTGATGCCATATCTAACGTTATGTAGTGATGGATGACATATCTACCGCTATCCAGTGATAACATATCTGCCGCTATTTAGTGATGACATATCGAACACTATGTAGTGATGTGATTCAGTGGCGTGCATTCCATACAAGCAGAAAAGCAGTGCCTACCCTAGGGTATTCAAGGAAAATAAAACAAAAATAAAATATATAATGAACACTAACGATCACAGAATCAAACGAATAAAAACGTTTTACTAAATCACGTTATCTACATTATACTTTTACCGAATTTAAACTTTTTCAAAATAGCGCCATCTAAACTAGTTACTAGTTCAACATTGGAACTAGTAAGAAGAGAGAGCCGTGCCGCTCGCCGCCGCCGCTAGATGGCGAAGCTTATAAGCACTCGTTTGAAATGCCTTTTTTGTTGAAAAATGCTGGCTTCTGATTGGCTGTTTCGCCTCCCCCGCGAAAAATTAACGAACTGATTGTATGGCGAAAAAAGCTCTGCCTATAAAGCGATGCTACCAAATTGAGAAGTGTCAATATTTGGTAAGTTTGGAAGGGCTGTTATAGATTTTTAATTTTGCGGCATTTTTTTCGTATCGGATTGTTTTTCTTTTGCAACTACGAACGAAAACTTTTGCAAATTATTGTTTTATCAGTTTATAGTGATTATTAGACATTTGTTTAAAAAAAATTTTTCAAGAAAAAGTAAACATTATCGCAAAAGGTCGAGTAAGACATTTTAATACTAAAATATACGACATTCAGAATAATTGGGTCACGGGCTGTGTGCATACTAACCGCTTATTTTGTGTTCCGTGCATTTTGTTTTCAAACTGTTATACATATAAAGGTTTAGAAGCACAGGTTATTTTGATTTGAATAACCTTATGTTGTTTTAACTAACATTCTAAAATCTTAATAATTTTAATCACTAAAAGTTCACTGCCTACCCTGCATAAAATGTCTATGCACGCCACTGTGTGATGTAATGCCATATCTATCTGTCTAGTGATGACGTCATACCCGCGTGGAAGGTCTCCCAGCAGACGGAGCAGGAGGTGTTGAGTGCGGGGTGGTCGGGGGTGACATATCTAACACTATCTAGTGATGTGATGTGATGCCATATCTATCTGTCTAGTGATGACGTCATACCCGCGTGGAAGGTCTCCCAGCAGACGGAGCAGGAGGTGTTGAGTGCGGGGTGGTCGGGGGTGACATATCTAACACTATCTAGTGATGTGATGTGATGCCATATCTATATGTCTAGTGATGACGTCATACCCGCGTGGAAGGTCTCCCAGCAGACGGAGCAGGAGGTGTTGAGTGCGGGGTGGTCGGGGGTGACATATCTAACACTATCTAGTGATGTGATGTGATGCCATATCTATATGTCTAGTGATGACGTCATACCCGCGTGGAAGGTCTCCCAGCAGACGGAGCAGGAGGTGTTGAGTGCGGGGTGGTCGGGGGTGACATATCTAACACTATCTAGTGATGTGATGTGATGCCATATCTATCTGTCTAGTGATGACGTCATACCCGCGTGGAAGGTCTCCCAGCAGACGGAGCAGGAGGTGTTGAGTGCGGGGTGGTCGGGGGTGACATATCTAACACTATCTAGTGATGTGATGTGATGCCATATCTATATGTCTAGTGATGACGTCATACCCGCGTGGAAGGTCTCCCAGCAGACGGAGCAGGAGGTGTTGAGTGCGGGGTGGTCGGGGGTGACATATCTAACACTATCTAGTGATGTGATGTGATGCCATATCTATCTGTCTAGTGATGACGTCATACCCGCGTGGAAGGTCTCCCAGCAGACGGAGCAGGAGGTGTTGAGTGCGGGGTGGTCGGGGGTGACATATCTAACACTATCTAGTGATGTGATGTGATGCCATATCTATCTGTCTAATGATGACGTCATACCCGCGTGGAAGGTCTCCCAGCAGACGGAGCAGGAGGTGTTGAGTGCGGGGTGGTCGGGGGTGACATATCTAACACTATCTAGTGATGTGATGTGATGCCATATCTATCTGTCTAGTGATGACGTCATACCCGCGTGGAAGGTCTCCCAGCAGACGGAGCAGGAGGTGTTGAGTGCGGGGTGGTCGGGGGTGACATATCTAACACTATCTAGTGATGTGATGTGATGCCATATCTATCTGTCTAGTGATGACGTCCTACCCGCGTGGAAGGTCTCCCAGCAGACGGAGCAGGAGGTGTTGAGTGCGGGGTGGTCGGGGGTGACATATCTAACACTATCTAGTGATGTGATGTGATGCCATATCTATCTGTCTAATGATGACGTCATACCCGCGTGGAAGGTCTCCCAGCAGACGGAGCAGGAGGTGTTGAGTGCGGGGTGGTCGGGGGTGACATATCTAACACTATCTAGTGATGTGATGTGATGCCATATCTATCTGTCTAATGATGACGTCATACCCGCGTGGAAGGTCTCCCAGCAGACGGAGCAGGAGGTGTTGAGTGCGGGGTGGTCGGGGGTGACATATCTAACACTATCTAGTGATGTGATGTGATGCCATATCTATCTGTCTAATGATGACGTCATACCCGCGTGGAAGGTCTCCCAGCAGACGGAGCAGGAGGTGTTGAGTGCGGGGTGGTCGGGGGTGACATATCTAACACTATCTAGTGATGTGATGTGATGCCATATCTATCTGTCTAATGATGACGTCATACCCGCGTGGAAGGTCTCCCAGCAGACGGAGCAGGAGGTGTTGAGTGCGGGGTGGTCGGGGGTGACATATCTAACACTATCTAGTGATGTGATGTGATGTGATGCCATATCTATCTGTCTAATGATGACGTCATACCCGCGTGGAAGGTCTCCCAGCAGACGGAGCAGGAGGTGTTGAGTGCGGGGTGGTCGGGGGTGACATATCTAACACTATCTAGTGATGTGATGTGATGCCATATCTATCTGTCTAATGATGACGTCATACCCGCGTGGAAGGTCTCCCAGCAGACGGAGCAGGAGGTGTTGAGTGCGGGGTGGTCGGGGGTGACATATCTAACACTATCTAGTGATGTGATGTGATGTGATGCCATATCTATCTGTCTAATGATGACGTCATACCCGCGTGGAAGGTCTCCCAGCAGACGGAGCAGGAGGTGTTGAGTGCGGGGTGGTCGGGGGTGACGCGCTCGCTGGGGATTGCGTTGATTTGCTCTCGGGGTAACGGAGGTGGACCTGTGTTTTCAAGCTGACCTAGTAACTGTGTTACTACTGCGTCTAAACCTGTAACAGAAGACAAGAATTTGTTTATTTATTCCTACCATGTCAGATTATTTATTGTCAACTTGCTTTTTAATCGTTATTTTATAGTGTGATGCAGAATTTTTGTAATAATGTTTTTATTCTATTCTTACTTCTGAACAACCAAGAGCCATTGCGATGGTCGACATGAAAATCGCTAACAGACGAGTCGGCAGGTGTAAGGAAAACTTGTGACTTATTTGTACACTAGCTTCCCGCGCGGGACTTCGTTCCCGTGGGAATTCGGGAAAATCATGTACCCTATGTCCATCCCGGATAATGTAGGATTCTAATGGTGAAAGAATTGTTCAAATCGGTCCAGTAGTTTCGGAGCCTATTCGATGCAAACAAACAAACAATCAAATCTTTCCTCTTTATAATATGTGATGTACGTGCCTGTATTGCTCTCGTCCTACGCGCGTATTACGATACGTACGCTATTGCAGTGGTTCTCAAAGCTACGCTACGACCCATCTAATACAAGTTTACAAATTCAGGACCCACCTCTAGGAAATTTTACCATTACCAATATGAATAAAGGACTTTTCAAGTAACAAAGTTTAAACAAAGTTGGACTTTTCAAGTAACAAAGTAAAAAAAATTAAATAACTATATTTTAAAAGTTATTTCAATGTTTCGCCATTACAGTTTTGATATAAGTTCAACTCGGGTTAGTTTTAATCGCAATGAGTTTAATAAGTCCAATTTATTTCGGTATTGGTATGTGTCGTTCTACAGACGGGGCCCACTCAATATTACCTCGCGACCCATAGTTTGGGAAAACCTCTGTTAATGTATCAGGTCGTTTAGTTTCTGTTCTGTTTCTTTACTCATGTGTTGCGGGTTTGTTCAAGTTGAGTAATCAGTACTAAAGAGACTTATGCTTACCCTCCCCTCCAAAGACATAGTCCCCCGGAGCGCCGACGAAGACGAAGGGTGCTCCGGCGGTGACGGTGCCGCCCCCGCCGCCGCCGCCCCCGCCCCGCGTGTCTCCTATCATCCACACCAGCTGCTGTGTTATTGGCGTGCGACGGGCCGTTCTGAAACAGTGGCCAGAAGAATAAAAATCATTAGGATCTCGACAGAATATCGTAATGACCAAGTGTCTAGTATCCGAATTAAAATATCTAGTATTATTAATGGAAATCAAGAGAAGAAAACTTTTAGTTTCTTTTAGCAGAGTCAGCTTCAAAGTTAACACATCAGCCTATAAAATAAGGAGGAATTCCCAAAAAAATCTTTATAGATCGATTTAAGTTCCTCTTAAATTGAGAACTGTTGGCCCAACGCCAATTTTAAGTTAACCAAACGCGTAATTCGTAAAACCAACTTACCGCAACCGCCCGCCGGACAATAGAAACGCCAAGTCGTTTAACATAGGTGGTGTGCTCTGAAACAATAAACCAGTATACAATTTAATAAGTTATTTAGAAATCAACAATTTTAACTTATCTTTTCAGATTTCGTTCTTAGGTGCTGTTTATACAGTGTATAATATACACAAGGGATGTAGCGCGGCGACGCAGTCATCAAAGCAACGTAAAATGAATCTAAATACACACATCAACGCGGTCTAGGGATATAGCACGATTTTTCATACAAAAGAGGTCTGTTTGAGAAGTTATAATAGCATACTCGAAATACATAGAGAGCTATAATTTTCAGACGAGCAAGTGCTAAACCTGAATTTTCAATTCTAATCAATAAATTTTGTTTTACTTTAAATTTGTGAAAACGTGACGGAAACGAAAACGAAAATGCACTTTTTGCCTGCTTTTTGTATGAAAATAGTCTAATTTACGCGAATTTTTTTTTCATTTTCGTCACGTTTTCACAAATTTCAAGTAAAACAAAATTTATTGACAAGAATTTAAAATTCAGGTTTAGCACTTGATCGTCTTAAAATTATAGCACTCCATCTATCTGGAGTGGGTGAGGCTCACAAAAAGTGTACCATAACACACGGGAACTTGTGACACACGATAACCCACTGGAAATAGGTAACACACTGGAAATATTGTTAAGGCATATTCACATGACAAGTAATAAATAAAATGCATTTGGCTCAGTACCGCGTGCTTTGAAAACACGGGGAGAGCTTTGTCAGAAGTGGACATCTCAATGGCATTACGATGTGAACTTAGCTTTACACACTTCACGTGTGTTACGTCACACAACTTCGTAACACACGCAACACACGTGAATAAACACACGTGATTAATATAACCTAAACTTCATGTAGCATCTTTAAAATGCAATGCAAATTAGTGGTAAACTACATTATTTGATAATAGTAACGTCCCTCTCAACTGTTCTTAACCGAAATAAACATATTTTATTACTTACCATGCGAAATTGCTATCGAAATGTTTCGAAAATACGAGGACGAAAAATAACACACACAGTAGTGGCAGTCCTTTCACAAAAACCAAGCTGTCTGACAATGACACTGACATTTCGTATTGAGAATAGCAATGTTGCCATCACAAAAAAATATATAATGTGTTGCTAGTGCTTATTACAAAAAAACTACTACGGAACAAATCTACATAACACACGTGAAATGTGATTTGGCACATTTGTTTTTTTAAATCATATTTTATTTATTTTTAGCCTGTTTTATTATATGATCTACCATCGAGATACTAGTTTTAACTCCAGATATTTTACAATACTTTATATAATATTAAATAGTAAATTAAAGATGAAAAAAAAAACAATGAACTCGATTTGGGGTGGACACATTTTATTGTTATATGAAACTAGAAGTAAGTAATTTGTTGTACCGGTACGTTTTTGGTTAATCTCAAATATATTCACTATTTCAAAGGTTCGATATTAACAAGTTAATAATAGCTAACATAGAAAACAAAAGTTTAGTTTATTACGAACTTTCGAAATATAATTTTTCTTTATTCAAAATTGGGCCTATAAAAAAAATGGTAGAGGTACATTTTTTGTGAGCCTTAGCCGAGTATGCTTTTGTAGCTTCTCAAACAGACCCCGTTCGTTTGTATGAAAAATCGTGCAATATCCCTAGACCGCGTTGATGTGTATAGTTACGCAGCAGAGCACAGACCTATATCGAGATAGACGGTAAAAGTTTACCTACCTTGCGTGTAAAAAGTGTGAGGTTTTGTCACAGTTTTGTCCGACTTAAGTCAGTCCGCTTGTGACCTATGCCGTAAATGAGAATCGCTTTTAATCGGATTTACATTATTGTTTTACTTAATTAAGCGCCTTTGAATAGCTTCCGCGCGGTCTTGATTTCCCATGACTAAATCTCGCTCGTGACGTCATTTTAGGTACGAAAAATTCGACACGCTAGGTTCTCATACAGCTTGAAGCGCTCTTTTCGTCTATCAGTAACAGAGTAACAGAGGTTTTTTTGCCGAAAATAAGAGCAACAAGAGACATCCGTAGCCTGAAGACGGACCGACAGACGAAAAGCTTTTTTTCGTAAAGCTCAGTTTTTTAAAATTTTACGTAGCTTGATCGCCGCGTCGCCACTACGCTCATGTATAAACAGCGACTTAGCTTACCAATAACAGAAATGTGGAATGTACTTATAATAAATACAGACAGCAGCACGTCAGGTTACCCATTTGCACTACGAAAGCCGACGCTATTACAAGCGAGATAAGGGCGACGTCAAGGTCAACATGAATAGCCTGATATGCTGCCGTGTGTACATATAATAATACTTATTGCTATTCCAAAGTGTCATTAACCATTTTATCTAAAATTCTACAGGTCAATCACTCTAACTCAGATATAAAAAAAGTTCAACAAGTTAGCACATGTCTTAATTTGTCGTGTGTCACCTATGACGTCATCTGCGCGCGCACTGTGACTCATATAATAAAAATCAACTGAACATTTAAGAGCGCAGTTTTTCGCAATCAAGGGAACAGAATTTGCCTTCTTTGAATACTGTAGATGTGTTTTACACTTATAAGGTCGTTAGAATATGTTAGAAAGAGATAGGACATCTGTCTGTGTCTAGGTTCTCTATTAAATAGACTATCCAAGTAGGTATCCAGTCAGACTTAATCAATTTTTTCAGGTAAAGATGGATTTATCTAATAATAAATCACAGCATGTTACATACAGTATCACATTATTTCTCTGCAATATTGTAAACTCATTATAGTAATAGTACGTTACATAGATCAAGTGTTAATTTGCATTGTTTTGTTTTATCTATTTTACGAGTTAAGCACCTTATGCATCAGAGAGAGACAGAGCTATATTAGGAAACGCGAGTTTGACAATCTGTCTCATTTCTTATTATAGCTCTGTCACTGTCGGATGGACCAGCATGATATGAAGTGTACACGTCCTTAAAGTTATGGATAACTAGCTTTCCGACCGCGGCTCCGCCCGCGTGGACTACGGGTTATATCGTGCCCAACTGTGGGATAAAATGTAGCCTATGTCCTTTCCCAGGCTCTAATCTATCTCTGTACCAAATTTTATCAAAATCGATTCAGTAGTTTAGGCGTGAAAGACAGACAGACGGACGGACAAACAGACAGACAGACAGACAGACAGTTACTTTCGCATTTATAATATTAAAGTATGGATAAATGCAGGCCAATTCTATTGCAAAATTGCGAAACCGCCCATTTTTTAAAGGTTTTAAAGCCAGTTATTCCATATTGGATTGGACAATTCCACGCTGGACTGGAAATAAAAGAAAAACTTAGAATGTGCCAGCTGCCAACTCTCCCCAGGCATACTGTCGAAACCAGTAATTGGGATGCGAGGGTGTTGCTGTATCGTGGGCGAAAACTCTGACACCAAGATTAGTCAAGTTCTCCACATACTTGATTATACCTACCTACAATGACCTACATGATCTATCTATGGAGGGGACGCCCGTCAGGCACAGACCTACATGATAAGGAGAAGACTTAAATAACCATGGAAAATGCATCAAGCTAACCTGGTGCATGTCATCGGAGTCATCAAGATTGCTCATTTCGTCGATGGTGCTCATTTCGTCAATGTTACTCATGTCTGCGTCGCTGAAGTCGTCGCCCGACGCCGGCGCTTCCGCGTCATTCTCCAACTGCTCGATGAAACCGCTCGCGCAGTATGGGCATGTGTAGTCCTAAAAAAAATTAATTTCAAATTATATTTAAAAAAACTACACACTGACTTTCTTTGATAATAATAGCCTTTATTCAGACAATACACATTACATGCCTTATACTGTGCTAGATTTAAAAAAAAAAAATCACTTTCAATTATATGTTTATTCCTTTTCCTTAGTCTGTTTGCCCTTTATTTTGGGTAAAGGCCTCCTCCAACCCTTAATGTTAAGGTTCACTTGGCGGGCGTATTCGCGTGTTTGCTGTGTTCGGCCAAAAATACCATTTGTGGAGGATTTATTCGTCTATATTTGCCATATTTGCACAAATATGACAAACACACAAATAGGCAAATACGCCGATCCGTTCGCTTGTCGGTCTTTGGTCACACATCAAAGGACGCAATATTATTATAAGACCTTATTTGCTGTTGGCATCCGAAGTGAGGACGTCATGTTTGTGCTGTTTGGACTACGTAAAAATATTTGGACAAATACGGCGAATACGCAACGCCAAGTGAAGTGCCACCTTTAGGCTTTTATCAGTTCTAAATGATAACGTATAGTTGCCATGTAGATTAAGTTTCCCTTTCCTCATTTTGGTTGTGGTTTTTGTGTGGTATATTGATAGGTTGGAGGGTAGGGTACCTTCTGTAGCTGAGGGAAAATATCATGAGGAACTGTAATGGTAATTTTTCCGCTCAGGGGGAGTCCTGTTTGTCATCGCACCACATCACAACTTCATTAATTTTAATTTATATTTTAATTTCTTTTAATTTGTTGCTTTTATTTTGTGTTGTTTATTCCTTTGTTTTATTGTTGTTGTTGTGTTGTAGTGTGTATGTCAAATAAACGTTTTGAATCTTGAAATTATTATTTTTTATTAAACTATTTTATTAAAAAAGAAAAAGGAGAACTTTACCCAGCAGTGGGATCCTGAGGGCTTGTAAAAATAATAATAATTTTATTAATTTAATTTTTTTAAGAGCCCATGCTCCTCAGTGGGGGCTGTTAAAAAGCCCCACATTTAATTTATGGGTAGTTATAAAAAGAAAATCTAGAACCTAAAGGACTCATTTTAATGGTGCCCTGGTTTCATTTTAGGATGCTTCAATAAAACTGAATTATTTTATGTAACTTTTAACTTAAACTTTGGTAAATCAGAAATAGATTACATCTCTAAAACAACTGAACTCGTCAACGGCTGGAATTTTGGTAATACAATAATAGTAGTGAGTAATAACAGGTATAAAAAAATTTTGCTCTCTATTTAACGGGGAAGATTCTAGAGACTAACCATTACTACCAGGAAAACCACCAAAAATAATTTTAACTATATCACTGATTGGCATGGAGAAGGACATGTTTATGTGTAGTAAAAACATTTAAGAAATGAGTTATATGTTTTAACAGTGATGAAATATAATAATTAACATAGATATTATTTTGCATACGTTTTTTTATATTGACATTTGTAGGTAACATACTTATTTGTTTTGTTTGTGGTATAACAGTAAATATATGTGTTTTATGTTTAAACTTTCCAGCAAACAAGTTTATCAACTAATGCAATAGTATGAATCAAGTGTCTGCTCTTCAAGTTTACATTTACATTAATCATGCTTATCTACCCAACAGAATCCCTTTACCAACTAAGTGACCTCCTTACTTTTCGGAAATTATATATTCTGCATATTATTCTTAAAAAACACAAAAAACCGTATGATCTAAACTACAAGAATTCAAAAACTCGGAGAACAGGTAAAGTGGCTGATACAATTAAAATAAACACTAAGTTCGCAGGCTCTCAGTTCGAAAGTAGAGCAACATTTCTATACAATAGGATTAATAAAGAACTAAATATTTACCCCAAGTTAGTCTTCGAATGTAAAATAGTCCTTAGTAATTGGTTAAAATTAAAAAACTATGAAGATACGGAAAATCTGCTACTATGCACTAGATGAAAATATTTCAATATTAAACTTACACACACACACATACACACACACACACACACTAACACAAGTTTTTTTTTTAAATGAAAAAAATATTTTTTTATCTACAAAGTTGATACTAATACCAAATATTGCATGTTTCAATGCAATTTATGAAGTATGCGCATTCAGAGTCGTTGAAGGTTGCCAGGATTCTTTTGTTATTGAAAACTCAGCTTCACCAATTGCATAAAGTTCAAAGTTGGTTAATAACCGACTTCCACACATATCAGAGCAATACAGCCAATGTTGTCGATAAAGTATTCAAGCTATCCATTTACTAACCCATTCTCCACATTTCCAGCAACAGTAAAAGTAAACAACTCATTGACATGACTGACATGAAAGTTTGTTTTCATGATAACATACCCACTGGGGGAAATATTTCTAGATAAAATCGGCAAAGTGATGTAATTACGTGTCTGATTAGGAAAACGCAATTAGAATTATCCGGAAACCAAAACATCGTCATAATATGATGCACTAACTTGAAAATTACTTCTCTCAGTGCAAGTGCACCTAGAGATATATTAGAAAACCTACAGGCATACATACATACATATACATAACGATAAAACTTGCCAAAATAATCAATAGAAAATCGATGCGCGGTGACCTTGAACGATGTTGGTGCCAGCGCTTCCACTTGCATTGCGGAAGTGCCCATCTCCCAACTTAGATGGATATGCATAAAACCAAATCTCACCTGTAAAACATCCTCGAATTCTATGTTACACCTGTGGCAAAAGAACCGAGCGGCAGGCCTCCGCTCCACCAAGGCGTCAGCCATTCCTTGAAAGTTTTTTTCACAATCGCACAAACAAACAAGTATAGTTGCTAAAATATTGTAGAGGACCGTGCTTTTAATCAAACAGTGAACAGAAATTTATCATTCGCCATTTTTTGAGACATACACGCACAATACAACTTTTTTTCCAAAATGAATGAAGTTGAAGCGCATGGAAATCAGTCAAATACGTTCCGTTCGACTGAAACAATATTGATTGATATGAAAATCAGAAACATACATTTCTGCAGTCGAAATTTTGTAAATAACTTCAAAATTATCATTTGATGTACATTTTGTACAATATATTGATAGATCAAAGGAAAAAAAGAAATTATTTCAAATTGATGTTAAAGACATCAATTATTATTGCGTAAAAAGAAATGTACTAAACTATGATGTTGCCATTTCAAAAACTTTTGTTTCCATGTTAGATCCATGATGTGATGTTGGTTTATTAAGTTTGAGTTTTCCAATTTTTTTTCAATTGATTGTACAAAATAAGTACAACTTAGCTCAAAAAAAATCACAAAGGGTAAAAGAGGGATTTTCTTTTTATTTTTTTTAAATTTTTCCCCAGTCGCTGGATAGATGGCGCTAAACTATGTACGTTACTGCAAGGAACGGAACGTTAAATTATTTTTGATTAATTCACTTGAACGTAATTTTGAGATCATAAAACGAAACGTTATAGTCATATCACATCAATATCACGTCTACCATACGTATTTAGACGATTTTACGAAAACAACGAAAAAACAAAACTGAATTATAACAAAGCGCGAGAAAACTAGGATGATTGGAAAGCCAAAACAAACTCAGAATATTTGATACAATGCTCTTCTCCAAGCCTTTTGGCTTTGGCACCTAGTAACGGAGTCATTTCAGCGCCATCTAGAGAGCTCTGGGGAAATACTTTTTTTTTTTAATACCCAAAAAGAAAACCTCCCATTCAAAATCAGGTTGAGGTTTTTTTATGCGATCTCTTCAATTTTTCATATTGCAATACTAGAAATAAAAAATAAAAAATTATCTGTCGTCTGTCTTTGCTGGCACTTGTGTTTTGTGAATGATAATTTTTAATTTATGCTGTTTTATGGCTATTATTGAGTATTGTGCTATTTTTGGTGCAATTAGTGATGCTAGTTTTAGTGTTAGATACTAATGTTACAGTGGGGGTTTTCCGCGTGGTGGTCTAATCCGTATACAAACAAGGCAGTGTTTGGTCGGATGATTGTTATCAAATCCTAGTGGAAAATTCAGAAATCATGCAGATTATTGCTAATTTAATTATTCACCACTTACCGTACAACTTAATTTAGAAGATATCCGACACGTTGATGTGTAAACCTTCCCTGGAGAAGGTGGCAAAGTGGGTCAACCGAACGAGTATTGACAGTAATACAATGAATGAAAAAAAGTTAGTCCAGAACTTCAAGAGTTACATCAATGTATCACCAGTGGTAAGAGCACCACATATTTTACTTAGATAAAGTATCTGTGAGCATATGATTGATAGTTTTGTTTGGTGCTTATAGGTTAGGAAATTGATATGAGTTGATATCAATTATTTATGTGGCCATTAGATACAATGATCAAAACACATTCCTTGAGTATCAAATGACATGTCCAATACACTCACTGGACTATGTGATTATTGAGTCCAGTACACTTACTGGACATGCCATCTGATGCTAAAGGAATGTTGTGATTACTGTTTGTCTATTTCAATTATCTCCATTTACTAACTTTAGATAGAGCCTTATGCAAATAAAGTTACATTTTTCTTATTCTGAGCATGTTAGGTTTCCATAGTTCTGACTGGTTATGTGGTTGTAATAGTTCATGTTTAATTTACATGTTAAAGATTTTTTCATTATAATGTTTTTGGTTTAATTTGTACTATATCCTTCAGTGGGAATACAGCCTATAAGAATTTTGTAACAACTTTTTGAAAACTTTTTTTACAAAGAGATGCAAACTTGTGAATAGCTACATAGTATCATTTGTTAAATTAAAGATACTTTAAGAGATTTTTTATGTGTTAGTACCATCATATATCACCACTCCAGGCAATAAGTAACTCTGATTTTATTTGATTTTAAATGTGGACAAAAATTATCTAAATTTTTGAAACAGCCACACTTCAATCCACATTTTTAATTAAAACGGCCAGCTGTTATTGAATTCCACTAATGAACTTTTACAATGCCCTTTATACATTATCATCTGTGTATTGAGATGTTCAACCTAAAAATACAAACTTTATCATATACCATATGTTTACAGAACAATGGAGATAAAAACGGTTCGGTGCCCGAGGTGAAACCAAAACTTTTGAATGGTAAGTATTTTATTTATTTTTTATATGTAATTTAGGATATTGTTTACCATGAGATGAGGCATATTGCACTTTAGATATTCTAATACCTCAGGAATTGGACATCCAGTAGTTTATTTAAAAATTACAATTAATTATATTATTAAATCATTCAGAAAATACATAAATGATTGATTACTGGTTTAATGATTCTGTTTAATTCTATCCTACTAATGCTATAAATGGGAAAGTTGTGGGTATGTATGGACGGATGTTTGTTACTTGTCACACAAAAGCTACAACATGGATTTTCTAATAACTATGCAGTAATTTGTTTATTTATTTAAATATCCACACAGGATTACAGCTTTCCATATTACAGAACGCTACTCAGACTCTGATCTATAAAATTAAGTAGCAGTCATCTTTGTCATTTTGATAGTGACAGAAAGAGACAATCAATACTTTAATAAAGATCAAGACTTGAACCTCCTTCTGTAATACGGACCCAAGACTTGTGTGAGAAACATAATTTAATTATGTAATAATAATAATCTACTATATAAAAATAAGTCGGGTTTTCCTTCCTGACGCTATAACTCCAGAACGCACAAAACGATTTCCACGGTTTTGCATTCGTTGGAAAAGTCTCGGGCTCCGTGAGATTTATAGGATACTTTTTATTTAAAAAAAAATTAGGACGCGGGCGGAGCCGCGGGCGAAAAGCTAGTAAATAAATATTTATTTACGTAAAACTTAAGTCTAAATACATCCTTAACAAAACACACATTACAAACAGTCATAAAACATATAAAATCAAACAAAAATAAATTAGGTAATAAAATATACCTAACAAGCAAACAGAATTTAACACTGCTCTGAGAAGAGCAAAAAGTTGTTACTAATAACTGACCAGTTATAAGCAAAAATATCAAGACTTCAAGGCTATATAATTTTCGCAATTCCCACGGAAACGGGCGGAAATTGACCCCACACCCCCATTTAGTTAGGTTTCGCGTGATAGAGTTAAGAGTATCGTCTCGGATTTTTTTCCACACAAACGGCGTCAATGGATTCCATCCCCTAAATGTGTCTGTGAAATTTTGATATAATTTCAGGAATACCAAAAACTAGGTCCGTACGTTTTGATTTTTTTGATATTTTTAGTAGACAAAAAGATATTTGAGATTAAAAGTCAGCATTTTCGCCAAAAAAATTCTCAACATTTGAGAGGTGACTGCCGAAAAACTAAGAACAATTCTGGAAAAAGCAAAACGTACGATTTTATTTAGTTTTTTAGGTAGGAATTCATTGACGCCTAAACTCACAATTTTGGAAATAAAACTCGGCATTTCGCCAGAAAGCTACAATTGTCCTTTTCGCACAAATCTCTGAGGCGGTTGGTCGACATCGAGACAGAATGAAAATCCTCAAAAACCCAAATCGCGCGCGCTCCAAACTGAGCCGCTAGTCTTAACATCATCATAACATTTAACTTCGTTAAGCTTAATGTTTTTATCGTTACTAAAATCTTACTATTATGAGTTTATACCTATCCTAATCATGAATATTAGACTAAAACCTACTAAAACTTGAACAATTATCTCACTTGAACAGTTGAAAGATTATCTCTTAGCTCTGTAACAAACAAGTAACTCATACTATGTGAAATTAATATTGGTGTCAGGCTACTGTGATGTAAATCACAATAATACGTATTACGAATGCAGCGCGCGCAGGTAACTGTCCTTCCGTTTATGTGAGCCTGGTACTCCGGTTATGGAAACGGTAGGAAGTAGGCTCCCATAGCACGTCAGTTTATGCTGTGCTATGGTGAATTGGTGACGCGACGACGCTATGGGGATTTTGAGGAGAAACAGATTTCTTAGAGGTATGTTTACCTTCCGTTTATGTGAGTCTGGTACTCCGGTTATGGAAACGGTAGGAAGTAGGGCCCATAGCGCGTCAGTCTTGTTTTCTGCTATGGTGAATTGGCGACGCTATGGGGTTTTTGAGGAGAGCCAGATTTCTTAGAGGTATATTCAATATTATGTCAAGTCTGTCACTAGTGGACAATTTCCATAAACCAGAAATACTTTATCTGAAAGTTTTTCGTAAAACCTTTGCCAACACTTAATTATTATTTTTTATCCCCTATAGTAACTCATCGCTTATAACTCTTTAACGGCTGAACCAATTTTAATCAAGTACAGCTAGAACTTTCAGCTTTCAAACAAAAAAAACTCATCGAAATCGCTCCATTCGTTTAGTTACGATGCCACAGACGACAAACACACATGGCAAACTTACAACACCCCTCTTTTTAAATAGTTCCCGATTTGTTGGATTTATTTTTCGTCAGACTCTTGTTTCGCCGGATTCTTAATTTGAAACAAAAAAGATTGAATTATATCACGACATTTTGAGTAGAAACAAAAAAAAAACAGGAATGAGATCCTTCCATCCAGCCTTTCCGATATTCCACGATTATATCCTCTATTTAGTTTTGTTTTGACCTACGCACTATGCTCCAGTGTATCATCTATCGCTCCTCTCAATCAAAGAGTTGTTTGGAAGATATCACTTCTAGTGAAAAGGCCGCCTCTTGCCCTTTGTATAATAATATCCTTTCTTTGTTTTTTTTTCTTATGCAAAGCTGATCTAACAAATCGGACGGGATGACTCAAACTCACAAGATATCTAAACTCTTACGTCAAGGTGTTACCTACGTATTTCACGGTCACCGCACATTACTTTTTTATAGATAGAGATATACAAAGTAGAACAATTTCTGCTCGAATGCAATGCCGCTTAGCAAGGCCGCACTTCCTTCGTTTAGCAGCAGTTTATTCGTTGACTCACAATTTAATCATTGATCTGAAGATAAGGATCCTTAGGAATTATGAGAGAATCTTTTTTTTTTAAGATTTTCGCCCGTAACTTCATTTACGTGGAAAAGTAATGTATAATACTTTTCTCTCCAGCTCTGTTTAAAAAATAAAATAATATAATCTTTATTTCTCAAACAGCTTATACATTAATTCTTAGTCTAAGGAAAACTCACCATTAAGCAAATTAAAGTTTTACTTGTGTTGGGAGGTTCCAACTAATGAAGTACATAACAAAATAGTGTAAATGTAATGGCTCGGAGAAACAGTTGAGATAGGTAAACAATTATTAATCCGTTATCGCACCGTTTTAACGTTAATGTAGCCTATGTCCTGCTTCGCACTAATGTCTATACAAAATTCCATCAAATTCTATTGGGTAAAGACGCTAAGAAGTAACAGACATACAGACACTGTCTGTCAGACAGAGTAAATTTCGTATCTCTGATATTAAGCATGTATACGTTATTTTCAGACAGGGTCGAATTTCGGCGCTTGGGTGCACTAAAAATTGTTGCTAAATTATATTCCCTAACAATTCTTACTGTAATATGCAATATGCATTCGAATCTGATAATTGACTTGTATCCTATAGCGTTTGTTTAACACGTGGGTTTGGACGGCTTCCTACTTGAATCGTTTCTGAACTCGATAACAGAAAGTTTTAGATACTCGTATTTGCAACAGCCCTTGTAGCTCAGTCAAGTTAAATATTATCAGGGGGTCGTGCTTAGGGTTGCCAACCCTACTATATAATATAGTATCCTTCTATATTAAGGCATCAAATACTATATTTCTATAAAAAATATATAGTAGGCGAAACTACTATATTTTGCGTAATACGGAACGCAGCCTTAACTAAAGCCCGCCCTCTCTCTACTCTACGTCTACCGCGAATATTACGCGCGCAATCGCTACGATAGAAGAGCTGTTGTCATCGCATCGTACATGCATCGTACGTTTCAAAGGGCCTTTTCTGTCTCTGTCTGTTGTTTTCTGCTAAATCAACTGTTGAAAAATGGCAAGAAGTTTTTCTTTTAAATGATTCAGAAATGCCTAACATTTTAAAAATTGTATCTTTCCTCTTTTCAATACCAGCCACATCAGCGTTTATAGAACGCATATTTTCTGTGATGAAAACTAAATGGCGAGACGAGCGTAACAGGGCCTTTTTAAATTTAATAAAATGCGAATTAATGGTGTTTTTCAACCTAAAAATTGATTGTAATGAAGCATATGAACACTTTAAAAAAAATGTAATTATTAAGGCGCAAAGCAGTATGTAAGAAATATTCATTTAAAAAATAAAGTCACATTTTAACCACATACTATATTTTTATTCTTTTTTTTGCCATCTACTATATTTTTTAAGGAAATCACTTCAAAAATACTATATTTGATAAAAAAAAAGTTGGTAACCCTAGTCGTGCTTGCAAAAGGTCGGGTCATTCTGAATTTTTTATATGTTGTTAAGACCTAAACCAATATTAAAAAACCAGATTTGCAATTTCCAAAGTGCTGTGCGAGCGGCAGTGTGACCAAAAAACCATGAAATTTTCGGATTTTTTTCAGTTTTTGCTCAATATCTTAGTGAAGGAAGGGTCTGATCAGTATAGTCACTATAGATACATTTAAAGTATAGTAAATTTGCTACAATTTGAGACCAAAGCGAGCTCTCTACGGCTATTGGTTCCCAAGATACAGTTCTTCAAAAACAAACCGGGACGGTACTGTTCACCCCCGCCTTTACCGGGTGCGATACCACCTCAGCAACATTTGGCCAAGGAAAGACCAAAACACCACACTCCTGAGTAAGAATGAACCACTTGCTGAGCAAGTGGAGGTCTTCCTTCGGCCAGACTCCACCCCACAAACCGTGAAAGAAGCCGGCATCAAGTGCTTTGTGGCTCTATATGGGGGTGACATCGCGAGGGACACTTTGAATTTCCTCAGGTATAAGACGTTTGTCACTTCAATGAGCATAAACCTAGCCCGTTTGCCACCGACAGAAGATGCCACAGGCCACCATGCAGCAAGGTGCTACCTCCAAGTGCAGAAGTGGCGGGGAGTCAACTTGAATCCCACTGATTGAGGGTGGAAGATGTCTTCTCAGGGACTCATCCCCATCCCCACCACCATGGATCCCGCCCTTCTGCGAAAAATTTCCTGTAAATGCAAGAAAAGGTGCTCTGGGAGCTGCTCGTGCAGAAAGGCTGGGCTCCGCTGCTCAGTCCTTTGCCAGTCATGCGGTGGCAAATTGCGCACTAACGTCCCGGAAGTGGAGCTAAAATGCTCGGATGATGAAGATGACCCGAATACAGACTGGGCTCCTCTCCCAGCGTCCATCACTGTCGAAGAGGAACCATCTTCATACGAACCCAAACCTGGATCATCAAAGATGAAAAGAAAGGCATAATTTGGCAACCAAAACACATTACCTACATGATTTATATAACTTTTCTTAGAGATACTGTCAGATTATGTTACTTTAAGTAGTTGTTGTTTTAAAACCGCTGGGTATACAGATGCTAGTTTGATCTCAAATGAAAGCTAATTTACTACAACTTAACATTTGATGTGGGATGCATGTTTTATAAGATATTTCACAAAATAAGTGCACGTTCCGAAAAAAATAACTTTTTGCACAAAAAGTAATGTTTTCGAAGAACTGTAACTCGGGAACCAGAAGCTGTAGAGAGCTCGCCTTGATCTCAAATTGTAGCAAATTTACTATACTTTAAAAGTATTTATAGTGACTATACTGATCAGACCCTTCTTTCACTAAGATATTGAGCAAAAACTGAAAAAAATCCGAAAATTTCATGGTTTTTTGGCCACACCGCCGCTCGCACAGCACTTTGGAAATTGCAAATCTGGTTTTTTAATATTGGTTTAGGTCTTAACAACATATAAAAAATTCAGAATGACCCGACCTTTTGCAAGCACGGATTTACATCTAGACTGAACTATTGGAGGACAGGCTTATTAGCATTCTGAATCGAAACAGAACCTTCAGAAACGGGGCATTACTGATAGTCCCTTATGCCGCGGTTGCATGGATGGAGACAAGAAACTCCAGCGCATGTTTCGATAGAATGCCACAGCTCGGAAGCACAATAGGCTCAGATCCTGCATAACCCGGAATCCCTACCAGAGCCATGCAAGAACGTGAAAAGTCTTGCGTGCATCTGGGAGGACATTGGCTGGCTGGAACAGCTAGCTTAAACAGTATCATGCCAAATGGCTCAATTGAGAGGCTAAGTGCGGAAAACGCCCGATAAACATAACATACATAACATAACGGTTCACGATAGCTGACTTTCGTAACCAATTGCGAGGATAGAATATATTTTCGCCTAGTACTATAACCTGGATAAATAAACAAAAATACTTAAAATTACTGCAGCACGGGACACCTAATAGTACCCGCAGTATTAACATAGTCAACAACACGCCCACTTGACGTCAGCTTATCGTCATATAGGCAAACATTTTAATGACTTGGCTGTGTTTCACGTTCTCAATTTTTTTTTGATTAAAAATCTACTATTCAGTAATTGGATTACTCAATACGTAGCCCTTTATGTCACAACAACCAGCTGTTTTTAGCTATTATTGTCCCACTGTTGGACAGAGTTGAGGCCTCTTCTAAGAATCTCCACAAAGATCGATCCTGTGCCTGCATCCAGCAAGTTTCTGTGATCCTTGCCAAATCTTTTTTTCACAGTCTTGTCACATCAAATGTCACAGTCTTCTTCTTCTTATCGTGTAGGTATAGTCAAATGTGTGGCGAACTTGACTTACCCTGGTGTCAGAGTTTTCAAACCGCACAATGGCCTCTGACTTGGTATTAACGACTGCAGTCAATCGACAACAGCCGGGACCGACGGCTTAACGTGCCCTCCGAATCACGGAAATGCTCGTGATAAATTGCCACTTTGGTCACCCATCAGGTTACCTGCCTATATGTTCGATGCTGAACCTCACTGATCGGTTGAGATCAGCAAAAGCCACTGGGCTACGAGAGTTATTTTCTTTCAAATACATTATTGTCACAATTAATGTATGTGAAAGAAATTAACTTGGTGAGAGACGGTGGCCGTGATAGGCGGTTAGCCTGTAATATAGTCTCTAACGATACCTAGTACTTGAAAGAAATTATTAAAAGTTTTAAGCGTAATTATAACGAATTTTCCCTAATAAATAATGGCAAGAGACGTCACAAACCATAAATCTGGTCCACTTGAATCCTAAGAAAATGCTCGCAAGTAATACTTAACCTTTTGAGGACTGAATAAGGTTCAGATTGCTAAATCAAACGATTACTTCTTGATTCATCCTGGGGTTAGTTGTTTGACCTCAATGTTTGTACAATAAATTCCTTGTTGCTTCGGTTTTTCCCAGAATCGAGAAACATCTGCAACTATGTTTCAACATAACATAGAGTAGAAAAGTTGTAAATAAGACACGTCTTTAAGCGAAGCTGTGGCTCTAATTTTGTCACTGTTACTACAGAATAAATAATAGTACTAACGTACTGTTACGCGTACTATTAAGTATTCTGTGGTTATGCAAAGGCCTCATCTGCACTTCTCCTAAAATTGTACAGGGTCAACAGCACATCATGCTATCCAAAACTAATTTCAAATTTCTTCAATCGATTTTCAATTTTATCTCCAAGCGTTAGAGTTTACTATTCATTGGGGAAATCTGACAGTTTGTGGTAACCAGATGTGCTGTTGACTGTACAAACTCGCACCAGTCGTTTTTGTAGAATTTGTAAGCAGCCTATTGTTTTTCTGCCTTTACGATGTTGCCCGTCTTGGGCAATTCGGTAGCCTTTCAGCACCAGGAGATCTAATCCTGGGGTCGTGGGTTGAAGTCCCATTTACCCCGAACATTTTTCTTTCCCTAAAATGTCCTCCCAGAAGCACACGCAAGTTCTTGCATGGCTCTGGTAGGATCCCGGGATAAGCTGGCAACATTTTTACAAAATTACCATCAGTTTAAAAGCATTGTATTTGCCCACAACACTTGAATTACTAAACTATTTTCAGACAAAAAACTTCTTTGACCTCAACGTGTAAAACAAAAGAAGTACGCATTTTACCAATTCGCCGAAACCTCACCAAATCACCTAATTTTCTCACCGGATGCATTCGCGTAATTTTGTTAGAATCTCAGTGATTCACCTGGTCACGGCTGTTGTTCTTATAGGCCATTGCCACTGTTATTATCAATTATTTTGATACGCTACCGAAGAACGTGTGACGTCATCGTGTAGTACTATTTTACTCTATTGTTTCGTATTTTTTATTGTGAATAAGATGTCGTTATGCTCACTGAAGGCACATCAAGCCTAACTTACTTTCTATCGGTCTTATATCGTACGCATAAAAACCAAAATCGCACTTCAACTGTATGGTATCAGCTGCTCTGAGCCAAAGCAAAACATAATATCTGTATTTGGAAACAATCTGTATTATATTCTACTTCCTACTAATATTATAAATGCGAAAGTTTGTGAAGATGGATGTTTATTACTCTTTAACCCTCAAATGGCTGGACCAATTTTAATAAAATTCGGTATAGTGGTACCACCATTACATGTATTGTATAACTATTTTATCTTAAACATTCTCAGGCTAACCAGCGAAGCCCTTTTTAGCCAAGCTAGCGAAGTCGGGCAACTTTTGGAGTCGGGCCCCTATGACATTTAAGGCGACTACAGCACCTAAATTACGATTTTATGATGCGTAGATAAGCATTAAGCATGACGCATTGCATTGAATCGAAGAAAAAAAATACTACGGTAATATTCAGGACATAAACTAGATAAGTAGTTTGCTGAAAACATGATTCAGCACTTTTGGTTAGATAGAAAAAGCTCACAAAGTCACCTCTAAATACCAATATTGTGTATCTTTTAAGCTGTAAAAAACGATAGTAAAATGCACACAGGAACTTGAATTTGCTATCATAATGTTCGTGATTGAACACTCTCGATAAGTAGTTAACTCATTTTTCGATTTAAGCTACCTTTCCATTAATCTCATTTTTCTAACTTTCGAACATGTTTTTACGCACGCGCGCTTTCATAATCCGTAAACTTCGTGTATCGACAATGTTCGCACTGCCGGCCCAGGCCTGTTGAGAGACGGAGATGGCACTATTCTTATGTGTGCTGCCTTTATCGGGTGCTGTAGTCGCCTTAATTATGACACTAAATTGCCTTCAGACCGCTTCTTCGTTTTTTATCATATTTTTTTTCTTTAGGGGAACTGATAGTGGCGTCGGCTCACAGCGTGATATTGCTGACGCCGTTGAGTGAGAGAGACAGAGGACGCTTCGGCTCACTCTTCGTCACCAACTACAAGCTGTCCTTCGTGCCGCTCGAAAGCCCCTACAATGATGTAAGTTGAAGTCAAAATAAATAGGTACCTAACTTTATTTTTTCAAATCGAAACTTTTGTGAAAGAAAAGTTTAGAATGTGGTAGCTACCTACTCTTCCCAGGTATACGGTAAAAGTCTGTAAGAGGGATGCGAGGGTTTTGCTGTATGATGGGCGAAAGGCCTCCCTCACAATTACTGTCAAACGTGGCATCTAGTGGTCATAGAACCACTGAAGCTCTGCCTACCCTGTTAGGGATTACGGGCGTGAGCGTATGTATGTATTTTTCCAAACCAGTAAGTGGAACGGAAGGGTTTTGATGTATTGTGGGCAAAAGGCTGACAACCCGCCACCACAATGCTCATATTCCATTTTTTCCCAATGTTTTAATAGTTATTTTTAAATTCAGGACGAAGACAAATACAACAAATTAAAAACCATGAAAATCGGTCCAGCCGTTCTCGAGCTATAAGTGTACGAACAAACTCGACTTTGTTTTATATATTAAGATTGTTATAATTTTCAACAGGAATACAGCCAAAGAAATAATCTGCTAGGAACATACGACGTGCCTCTGACTGGGGTTCAAACAGTATGGATAACGGACGGCGGGCCAGCCAAGCGGAGAAAACTCCTGCCCTACGGGGATATGCCCGGCAAGGTGAAGGGACTACAGATTGTGTGTAAGGTCAGTACTTCTGGTATTTCTTTAGAGGGTTGCTTGGGTTAGGTTAGGGTTACCTCTGACCGGGGTCCAGACAGTATGGATTACGGACGGTAGGCTTGCTTGGGTTAGGTTAGGGTTACCTCTGACCGGGGTCCAGACAGTATGGATTACGGACGGTAGGCCAGCCAATTGGAGAAAGCTCCTGCCCTATGGGGATATGCCCGGCAAGGTGAAGGGACTACAGATTGTGTGTAAGGTCAGTACTTCTGGTAATTCTTTAGAGCAGGGTACCCCAAACTATGGGTGTCGCATATTGAGCGAATATTGAGTGGGCTCTGCCTGTAGAACGACACATACCAATACCGAAATAAATTGGACTTATCAAACTCACTGCGATCAAAAGTAACATAACAAACAATTTCATCCCTTCCATTGAATAACTTTTTAGGTAGTTATTTAATTAATTAAGAAGTAATATTTTTAATTAAAATTTTGTTTGTCATTTCAAAAGTTCTTTATTCATATTGGTAACTGTTAAATTTCCTACAGGTGGGTCCCGAGTTTGTAAACTTGTATTAAATGGGTCTTAGCCCAGACAACTTTGGGAACCACTGCTCTAGAGGGTTGGTTGGGTTAGGTTAGGTTACCTCTGACCGGGGTCCAAACAGTATGGATGACGGACGGCGGACCAGCCAAGCGGAGAAAGCTCTTGCTCTACGGGGATATGCCCGGCAAGGTGAAGGGACTACAGATTGTGTGTAAGGTCGGTACTTCTTCTTCTTCAATGGGGCCGTTCAACTATTACATATGCTGATTTATTCCAATTATTTCCCCCCCCCCCCTCCTTGTCAGCAAAAGTAAGCAAAGCTCTTACCCCCCTCCCATGCATACGTAAACATTAGTATATGTATTTTTTCTTTAAAATATCAATCGTACCGTAACGAAACAACAGATTGGCGGAAGAAATTAAGACAAGTGAATAGCGTGCGGTGATTTCCCTACTCGGTTCTAAGCGAGTGCCTAAACGTATCCATTTTTGTGGGAATCCCCGAAAAGGCATTCAACCATAGACAATATGCGGGTTGCCATTTGTGTTAAAAAAAAACTACTGCTGACGTAATCAGCATTTAGACCACCCCACCTCCATGTCATCAAAAATAAGCAAAGCAAAGATCCCTCCCTAGTATATTCATTCTAGATTTCAATGTATGGACAAAACGGCAAAATTAATAATTAAGTTTTGATGTTGCAGTGTTATACCTATCAATAAGTACATTATAAATCACAACTCTCCCGCCCCCTCCGCATTCCGCGTCACCCCTCCCCCCCTTGAAAAGTGTCCCGTTTTACAGATTTCCTCAATTTTCAGGAAAACTATACAAGCTAGGGCAAAATAGCCAAGGACTAAATTGTTTATTGATAAATTTCCTATAAATAAGTTCGAACATTCATTTTAATACGACTTCTAGTTTCCAAGATATGATGTGTCAAAGTTTACTAAAAATATGCGCGCAGCAGAAATTTGATATTTAACACACAGAAATCAATAACATTTATTATTGTTTCCCAAGAAACGCTCGTAGCCCAGTGGCGCTCGCTGATCTCAACCGATCACCGAGGTAAAGCAACGTACACATAGGCAGGGAACCTGATGGGTGACCTAAGTGGCAATTTATCACGAGCATTATCATGCCTCGGATGGCCGTTAAACTGCGGTCACGGCTGTTGTCGATTGACTACAGTCGTTAAAATCAAGTCAGAGGCCATTGATCGGTTTGAAAACTCAGACACCAGGGTTAGCCAAGTTCGCCACACACTTGACTATACCTACACGATAAGAAGAAAATAGTTTCCCAAAAAATGTTTTTGTATTGTAATTATTGTTCAAATCAAATCAATCTCGTCATTATTATCTTTTAGAGTCTTTTGAAGCAACTAAGACCCTGACAACGTGTGCACATGGTGGTTCAATGCAGTCTAGCTTTGATATATACATTCCTCGAATTCGTACTGAGTGCTTTTATATTTCATTCCTTAGCGGTGCACCATGTAATTCTCTGCTTACGTCTGTATTTCCGGACTCATTTAACTCGAATATCGATAAAGTTTGAGTGAATAGGGTGCTATCTACAGCTTGCTGCATCCTCTACCACATCTTTACCCCAGGGCTGGATTGTGGTCAAGAGCAAACCCATAATCTATAAAAAAGACAGAATCACGAGAAAATAAAGGACAATAACGGCTGATGACGACGCAGATATGTTCATGCTGCAATAGAAGAATCCAAAAGAAACGGAATGTCGTAGTGGTAGTATCATGCTGCAAAAAGGCTGATGCGGAAAAAATGTAGATGTAGGTATTAAAGCTGGACTGCGTTGCCGTGTGGTGATCGGTTGAGAATAACACCACCCCATCTCTTTCCGTGGCTGTCGTAATCCATCTTACGCACCGACACCTCAGTTTGTAATCCCTCCTAGCCTTCTAGTAATCCAACTTAGGCAACGACACCTCAGTTTGTTTTCAATCTGAGGTGGCGTCTTATGGTCTCATGCGGTTTGGTAGGCTCTGTAAAGGGCCGTCTGGTTCGCGATCACCCTCCTACCGAAGTCCGACGCCAAACAGCTTACTGTGTTCCGTCGGTGCGTGGGAGTACCAGTGCCTTAATTGGCATTTTCTGGGTTAACTCGCTCCATCATCGACTTCATCTATGATTTTGGTGAAGATTGGGGTCAAGAGTTAACCCATCACATAATAAAAAAAAATTTAACCACCATGTGCAATTGTGCACATATTGTCAGGGTCTTTGTTGCTTTAAAAGACTAAAAGATAATAATGACGAGGCTGATTTGATTTGAACAATAATTACAATACAAACACATTTTTTGGGAAACAATCTTCTTCTTCTTATCTTATAGGTATAGTCAAGTGTGTGGCGAACTTGGCTAACCCTGGTGTCAGAATTTTCAAACTGCACAATGGCCTCTGACTTGGTTTTTTACGACTTAAGTCAATCGACACATGAAAACGCTCGTGATAAATTGCCACTTTGGTCACCCATCAGGTTCCCTGTCTATGTGTACGTTGCTTTACCTCGGTGATCGGTTGAGATCAGCGAGCGCCACTGGGCTACGAGCGTTTCTTGGGAAATAATAATAATTGTTATTGATTTCTGTGTGTTAAATATCAATCTTGGAAACTATAAGTCTTTGACACATCATATCTTGGAAACTATAAGTCGTATTAAAATGAATGCTAGAATTTATTTATAGGAAATTTATCAATAAACAATTTAGTCCTTGACCATTTTGCCCTAGCTTGTATAGTTTTCCTGAAAATTGAGGAAATCTGTAAAACGGGACACTTTTCAAGGGGGGGAGGGGTGACGCGGAATGCGGAGGGGGCGGGAGAGTTGTGATTTATAATGTACTTATTGATAGGTATAACACTGCAACATCAACACTTAATTATTAATTTTGCCGTTAAAAAATCTATAATGAATATACTACCCCTATAGTGCTTACTTGATACTATCGTGTCGGCAGTTAGTAAGGCTAAAGGATGATGGGCATTTTAGTATCGGTATAAGAATGGAACTTGGTTCCGGCATCAATTGAAATAAATGATACATCGTTAAAAAGGTTATTTTCTGTAGAATAAGAATAACCGAAGCGCTAGCCCTGATTAATTGTCCAATTAGAGTAATCCTGCCTTGAAAGTTATTTATTTTTCATTATTTTTTCATTATTTCTGCGACATTATTCTTCATTTTGGCATAGTATTTTTATTAATTATATTAATTATAAATAATCATCATTAATTATTAATGTGGTTACACATTAAATGAAAAACCTACTTTCAACTTGTTTTATTTTTTGAGAGAATAAACAACCAACAATGATAATAATAATTAATTATTAATGATGATCATTCAGGTTAATGATCAAAATTATATCCCTCCATGTATCTCGAGTATGCTTTTATAGCTTCTCAAACAGACCTTTCTTGTATGAAAAATCATACAATATCCCTAGACCGTGTTGATGAGGGGTCATCCACATATTACGTCACAGCTTATGGGGGGGGTCATATCAAACGTGACAGTACATGTTAAAGGGATACCAAAAAAGGGTGAAATAGGGGGGTCTCAATTTTGCGTGACGTAATATGTGGACGGCTCCTGAGTGTATTATGGTTGAAACACTCAGTTGCAGAAACGTCCATCAAAGTTAACGCTTCTTTAAATATAATGTCACTTTCCGTTTTGTTGACGTATACTCGACATTTCATTTAAAGCTTTAACTATAATGAATATTTCTGCAACTGAATGTTAGTCAGCGAGCTATCTACTAGAACGGTCACATCGCAATGCCAATACCACAGATAACGTATCTAATACTAGTAAACATTCAGACACGAGGTTTCTACAATCTGTTTCTGTATTTGTTCTATCTTATCATTATCGCTAGAAGAGTCAAGAGATAGTATTTATAAAATATAAAAACTTGACCAAGGCTGTCATTGACTCTCATCCTTACTAATATTATAAACGCGAGTTTGTATGTATGAATGTTTGTTGCTCTGTCACGCTCAAACGGCTGGTCCAATTTTGGTAAAATTTGGTAAGGAGGTAGCTGACACCCTGTATTAGCACATAGGCTACATAATTTTCCCAAATTCGCATGGAAATGAAGTCCCGGGCCGAAAGTTACTAATTAAGTTTTAGTAAATATACAGCTTTGAAGGTGTTTTATTAAATCATGGTGGTAAAAAAAATTCAAAGTCTTTTCTTGCTTTGTAAACGAAATACAATACTTTTGTGAAACTAAAAACGCAAAAATGTGACTGATAAATATCCCCCGACATTTTAGGGCCTTGCCTTCAATCTCAAAAATGCCTATTAGCAGATAACAACAAGCCAAAATGTCAATTATTTATATCAGTGTTTTTCAAACTGTGGGTCGCGCGCGACCTCGACGGGGGTCGGTCGTGAAGTCTTACTCAGGAGGTCGCGGGTTAGGAAAAGAAAATTATATGTATAGGTGCTATGCTACTATAAGGCACTACAATTTCAGTGAAAACGCTGTGCCTGTTTAATGATCCGTCCGTACTTACCCCGTGGCAAACCCTTTTTACTATGTTTTAAAATCTTCGATATAGATCGTAGATTTAGCCTAGCGAGTCTTAGGGGCCTTGGGGGGTCGCCAGATTTATTCAACTTCCAAAGGGGACGCGAATTCAAAAATATTGAAAAAGACTGATTAAGATAACTAAAACGTCATCTAATATATTTAGATTTAGACCTACAGGGTGGTCCAAAAGGTGGCGTCAACAATTTTTTTTAGATTCCTCACACCTGGGTGAATCCGAAAATACCCCATGTATGTTCCGCGATTTTTTGTAGTTTAGAAGTTATGATTTTTTGAAAGCATTTTTCGAATTTTCTACCAGCACTACTTTAAAAAATCATAAAGACTTTCAATTTTTTTTTGTGCAGCATGATCATCTGGAATCACCCTTTTATGTGATAAATCAACTATGCAACATTCGTGATTATTAGTTATCAAAAAATTGCCATAACTGAAAATTTTTGGTTTGCTATGAACGGAGGATAATTTTCAAAAATCTCTTAAAAATACTAAATGGCTGTTTCATAGGTTCAAACTTATTTTAAAAACTTCAGTAATTCTTTTTCTCACCAAATAATTTTAAAAAAATACGTCTTAACGGGCGATTTTTCGATGAAATCAGCGTTTGAAGTTAGTTTGGTGAAAATGAAAATCTTAGGAATACTCTTTCGAACAAAAAAATAATTTTATAAGTCGACCTACCATTGGCAACAAAAAAAACAGTCCGATTAAGAACCTCCTCCTGTTTTTGAAGTCGTTTAAAAACAATGTTATATTTGTTACAGAACATGAAAGTCCTAACCTTCAGCTTCGCAAACTCGCCAATAGGGAACGGCCGAAAAGTGGCAATGTCACTCATACACCACGCGTTCCCGAAACGACACGACCTCCTTTTCGCATTCGAGTACAGAGAACCTTACTACCCGACCCTCCCCTCCGACTTGAACATGTTCCAACGTCCGGGAGATTGGAAGAGGGAGCTAGAAAGATGTGATTGCCCGCATTGGAGGATTACTTGCATAAATGGGACGTCCGACGCTTTTATGTTAACTGCTGGAGAAACGTTAATCGTGCCTAGTTCGGTATTGGATTATAATCTAATGGAGTCGGCGCGGCATTTTCGGTCGGGTAGAGTGCCGGTTTGGGTTTGGGGCAGGAATGAAGGTGGTGCTTTGTTGAGGAGTGGAGAGTTGTTGGCTACGGAACAGTCTAACACGGCGGAAAGTGTTTTATTGGAACAGGTGAGTTTGGCATTTGGATTTATTTATTTGATACTCGGTTCATAATAAGCTGAGCTGATGCCACTTGAGGCGGCAATTACTGTTAACAATAGACAAGGGTCCAAGTCAGGTACAAAATAGCAGAACAGTAGGGACCGCTCGGTTAAAAAAATTCGTTTTGTTTACCACTACAATACCAAAACATTTGTAAAAAAATAGTTAAAGGAGATAGCAGCACTTACTACTTTCAAGTGGCATCAGCTCAGCTTATTATGAACCGAGTATACGTCTTTCAGTGCTCTTGGTTGCTGTCTCTCATCATCATCATCATATCAGCCTATTGCAGTCCACTGCTGAACATAGGCCTCCCCCAAGGTTTGCCACTCTGCACGATCCTCCGCTGTTTTCATCCAGCCACTAACCGCTATCTTCTTTAGGTCATCTGACCATCTGGCTGGGGGGCGTCCTACACTACGTTTGCCAAGACGTGGTCTCCATTCGAGAACCTGTCTACTCCAACGCTCGTCGGTTCTGCGACAGACATGGCCAGCCCACTGCCACTTCAGCTTGCTACACTTTTGGATAATATCCATCACTCACGTTTTCATGGAGCGTTCCATTGCTCGCTGAGCGACGTGCAATCGGTGGGCCAACCTCACTGTCATGTTCCACGTTTCGGCTCCGTAGGTCATGACTGGTAGGACGCATTGATTAAAGACCTTGGTCTTTAGACACTGCGGGAGTGGCGACGAAAAGATATGACGCAGCTTCCCAAATGCTGTCTCTATGTGAGAGTTATTTATGACGATGGTTGCGTTGAAACCAACCAATGTTCCAACTTTTTTTTATTTAACCACAATCTAGCATAAAAGCGAAGATGCTGTCGACGATGTAGCAAGCTCACCCAGAAGAAGCCTATTCACTCGAACTTTAAAGAGATTCGGGCTATATGAGTTAGGAAATACAGACGCAGACAGAGAATTCCATTCCTTGGCAGTGTGCAATATAAAAGATGATAAAAAGTGCTCAGTGCGATTTCGCGGTATTTCAACATGATAAGGGTGGTACCCTGCAGTGCGTCTGGACGTCCGATAGAAGAAAGGGGCAGGTGGAATGAGCTCATGCAGCTCATGACCACACTCCCCGAAGTATATCTTACTAGCATTCCGCCCGGGACTTCGTTCTGTTAGGCTGTTACCTTTAAACAAAATACTCACAATTCCTAACCTTGAGTTGAATGCTGCAGTTCTCCTCTCTAAACTGTCTTTCAGAGTTTTTAATACTCTACAATCTTGTTGACGTAAAGAAGGATGGCATTACATTTAAAGATGCTTTAACTTTAATGAACGTTTCTGCAACTGAGCGTTAGTTCAAGATGTTCTAGCAACTATTTTTTTTCAGGTCCGCCGCTCCCACCCGAAGTTAACACCTCCCCATGTGATATACCTATGCGGAAACAGCTATACAAACAACAGGGACGCAAGTATATTGCCGTCTCTGTCCCACTTACAGGCGTCATACAAGAAACTTGTCGAGCTATGTACACCGACCACTTTAGGAGGGTTTTGGGTGAGTCAGCGTATGTTTTTTTATTCCATTTTTTTTTAAATTACTGAGTAAAATCAAACTACGTAATTTTTTTTTTACTTTTTCCGTGTGATTGTCGGTTGAGAGTAACCCCGCTCCATTTTTTTCCGTGGATTTCGTAATAGGCGACTAAGGAAACACAAATGAGCCCTGCCTCATAACTACAGAGTTGTAGCTGTGGCGCTGCTGAACTGACGTCGGCCCGGTAGCGCCTTAAACTTTGTCATTTATCTCGGAAACCACCTACCCTGGCAATTTCTCAGCAATTTTTCATAAAATGAAAAATGCATGACTATTAGATACAATAATCCATTTCAAAATCGGTGATGGTGGCGCATAAATTCAATGCCTGCTTTTTTGTTTTATGTCAGTCAAACATTTTCGACTCTTGCAACTTATTTTTTGCATACCTCGCAGATAAGAAATTTAACCATGAACAAGCGAGTCTTTGATCCTACGAACTTTTTAAATAGGATGTTAGTTCACCTTGTAGTTCTCAGTCCATTAATTGGTTTAATTAATAACAACTATAGTTTTCCTTGTAAACCGTTTCGTAAAACATGACGGCAGCGATGAATGAATTTAAATTTATGAATCACTCATTCATTTTGGACGGTCTGTTCCCTCAATTAAGTTACCACTAATGTTTCTTGTGTGATAAGGTTCAAATTACAATGAATTTGACCCTTTAACTTAAACTTAACTTAGAGCATTGAGTGTACTATTTTTGTGCCGCGTGTGATCGGTTGAGAATAACACCACCCCATCTATTTCCGTGGGTGTCGTAAGAGGCGACTAAGGAAACACAAATGAGACCTGCCTCCTATTAATCCAGCACAGGCAACGACACATCAATTTGTTCTGAATCTGAGGTGTCGTCCCATGGTCTCATGCGGTGTGGTAGGCTCTGTGAAGGGCCGTCTGGTTCGCGACCACTCTTTTTTATTATTATTATGTGATAGGTTAATCCTTGACCCCAATCTTGACCAAGGTCATAGATGAGGTCGAAGACGGAGCCAATTAAGGCACTGGTACTCCCACGCACCGACGGATCACAGCAAGCTGTTTGGCGTCGGACTTCGGTAGGAGGGTGGTCGCGAACCAGACGGCCCTTTACAGAGCCTACCACACCGCATGAGACCATAGGATGACACCTCAGATTGAAAACAAACTGAGGTGTCGTTGCCTGGATGGAATGGATTACTAGGAGGCAGGCTTCGATCAACTATAAAGAACTAGATACACAATCCACAACAAAAAAGTTCCCTCACTAAATGATCACCCACTTGACGTTTTGGGTTGTCTTTTCGTTTAGTAGCATTCGTTCGTTCCGAAAGTAACCATGCCTCAGTGCGCAGTGAAAAATTGTAAAAATCACACCTCCAGAACATTAAAGGAATGTGGAATGACATTTTTTAAATAAGTAGTTTTGTAATTATTATATGTGAATTGAAATTATCTTGGTGTTTGGCCAAGAAAAGGTTATAAAACATTTTTTTAGTTTAATTTAATAACATTTGGCGAGAGTATAACCCTTTAAATTGAATAGACACTAGCCGAACTTACAAATCCATACCGTTGTATTTCAACATCATTTGTTCGGGTTATGCAGTGACTCTGTTCTAAAACAAATAGAGACGCTGTTTTTTTTCTATTGTTTTTTTTTTCATTTTCATCTGTGTTATAAAATTTAAGTGTAAAAAGTATATATATTAATTCTGTTTTCTATACTTACATTAAAGGTATTATGGCAAAACCATTTTAATCATATAAAACTGAATTAATAAAAAATTTAACGTGCGTGACGTTTACAAACATAAAAGTTTTATCGGATTTTTAGTTTTCCTAGAGATCCTGTGCGATGTGGACTGTGGACATCCGTGATCGCACGTCAAAGATGTGAAGATTTTTTTCAGCCGTCGCAAAGTAGTGTCTTTTGCTCCAAGCATTTTTTAGAAAGTGACTCGTATGTCATTACAAAAGGAGTCAAAAGGTTACATAAAACAGCTGCACCTCAAATAGTATGTACCTTTTTATCACTTTTGATTTGGAGTTTCTTGTATTGAATAAAATAAAAAAAATATGTTTTATCTTCAGGACAAAGATGATGACAGCGAAGAAGACAAATGTTTTTTTTTTTGAGTTGGTTGCTTTTTTTAAAAAAAAAATATTTCGTGTACTTAAATATCTATTTAGTTTCATAGCTAATTTCCTCTCTTAAATCTCAATAGGTCATTTCTGTTACAAAAATTTTACTAAGTTTTAAATAAGCAAAACATAATATATGTGTAATCGGGAAAGACACAGTTCTTTTCTTTTTTTATAAGTTATTTCATATTTCATAAAAAAATAAGCATAGAATATTATGTTTATAAGCAATAATTAAGAAAAATGGCGGCGGCTGTGATTATCAATTGTAATGTATATTAATCGTCGGTTAATTTGAAATGAATGTGATTTTTTTAATAATAAAAAAACATAAAAGTAAACGGCTGAACTGAACCAATTTTGATAAATCATATCTGAAATCCAGCGCAAGAAGAAGCTTTCGAATAAAATAAACTGCACCATTAACATCATCAGTTTAAGAGCTATGACGCTCCTATACATACACAACACAATCAGGGATTAAAAAGAAAACCACACCATTTCGTAGCATTTTGAATTTGTTAAAAAGTTTGTACGAAGATTTTTTTATGTGAAATCGACCCAACTAATATATTTTTAAAATTAACAAAGGCATCTCCACTCCTCCCATGTTCTACGTGACGGCCAGTGTCATCAAATTGTCTTACGTTATCCTTTGTTCAAAACCAAAAGTGTTATTTTACAAATTAAACAGATTTTATTTTCGACCTTATAATATTACATTAAGGTTTAAATTAGATTAAAATGTTTGACACTTTAGAACTTTTTCATAATACATGAAGTGGTATACAACTATCTAAGTACGTATTGTAGTTAGGACACTTTTAAATTTCATTTTGTATGGGACTGTGTATCTAGTTTTCTATAGTTGATCGAAGGAGGCAGGTCTCATTTTTGTTTCCTTAGTCGCCTCTTACGACATCCACGGAAAGAGATGGGGTGGTGTTATTCACAACCGACCACCACACGGCGGAAAATCATTCACATTCACATGTTAAGATTTATTATTTAATTTTGATCACCTATTGCAGATCCAAGATTCCCAGTACTATTCGATCTTGGAGTCGAGTCGGTGGTTGCGACACGTGTCCAGTTGTCTCGCGTTCGCAGACGAAGCCGCGGGGCAACTAGCTAGCAACGTCACCGTCGTCTTACAAGAAGGTATGTTATTATCATTAAGATATAGATGATTTTGACGACGTATGTTGTCATTTCATCACAGATATTTTTATTTACCACTGATGTTGTAATCACGCCTCATACGTCCCTATAGCTCAACCCCTGCCAGAAATAATGTGTTGTTTTTTTTATCAGCATATACAAGATGTTTAAAAAAAAAAACAAAAAAAATAAATAAATCAAAATAAATTAAAATTTAGCTTATTGCGCAGCTCTATTACAAATATGACAAATATGTCATATTAATTATATGAAACTTTCGTTTTGTAGATGTCAAACCGTGCAACTGCAGGGCAATCGCGCTAAAAAAAGTGGATTGAATCGCAATTGAAACGTAGCTGGGGGGCTACCACCTAAGCGAAGCTGATGCTGGGTAAACGAATGGAACGTTGTCGATTGCTCCTTTATAAGGAGACCTTGATTAACGACATGAACCAAACACAGCAACGTACATCATTCCATTCGTTCAATCAGCATCAGCTTTGCTTAGGTGGTAGCGCCCCAGCTACGTTTCAGTTGCGATTCAATACACTTTTTTTAGTGCGATTGCCCTGCTGATTACTAGAGTTGCGACTATTTCACTTTTAAAATTAAATTTTGGAATTTTTTTTTTGTTTTTTTTTGAAACACCTTGTTTGTATACGTCCCCACCGAGGGGCACGGGCCTCCCGTCGAGACACTAATTTTAGCGAAAGAAAAATATTCGGCGCGAACCTACACGCACGACGTAATGTGTTTAGTCAGGGTATGAGACATTTCGCCGCTTGACCTGAAGGCACGATAGCTTAGTTGGTTAGGGCACTAGGAGATCTAATCCTGGGGTCGCGGGTTCAAGTCCCATTCGCACCGAATATTGTTCTTTTCCTAAAGTTATTTGTATAAACTACTATGAAAAGTATAGTAAAATATTTTTAAAAGAAAAAGCAAGTATTAACAATAAAACACTTAATCTAGACAAGGGCACGGACATAAGTCTGTGGATGCTAATATCTTTATTATTAAAAAAAAAGTTATTTGTAAATAAATATACACACATCGCTCACGCCTATAATCCCTAACGAGGTAGGCAGAGCAATAAATATGATTTTGTTTACACAGGCGACGGGGTAGACTACTGCGCCGTAGTGTCGTGCCTCACTCAAATGTTGCTCGACGCGCACTACAGAACCATCTCCGGGTTCCAATCGCTCATTCAGAAGGAATGGATCGCGCTTGGACATCCCTTCTGTGACAGGTAATGTTTTTTTTAAGATGGGTTAACTCTGAGGTCAAGAGATTTAATGTCAGGCCGTATTATTGGATATTGGACATACCGTACTAACCGTACCATACATATTGGACATTCAATATCATTTATCAAATCCATCAAATGCCAAAAGAAATGCAAACTGCTTTTGTTATGTATTCCTATGGATTCAACTCTCAGCACATATGCTAGGCTGGCTTTAACAAGGATAGCATTTTTTTTATTATGAGATGGGTTAACTCTTGACCTCAATCTTGACCATAAGGTCAAAGATGAGGTCGACGATGGAGCGAGTTAACCCAGAAAATGACTATAAAGGCACTGGTACTCCCACGCACCGACGTAACACAGCAAGCTGTTTGGCGTCGGATTCGGTAGGAGGAGGGTTACGTTTACAGTGCAGTGTTCGGACATCCTTACTAATATTATGAACGCGAAACTTAATTTTAAGCTTGCCACAAGTTACCTGGCATTGAGTTTCTATATTTAGGCCAGTGTTCACCAAATATTTAACCAACGATTACATTTTTTTTGACATTTTGTCTGATTATCTTCTAACCGCGGTTTAACCGTTGGTTATATTTTTGGTGAACACGGGCCTTAAAGTGTTTGATGTGCTTAAATGTGGTTGGTGGACACTCTGTCGGTAACCTAATAAATAAAATAAAATAAAAGTTTGTAAGTGTGGATGTATGTATGGATGTTTGTTCCTCTTTCACGCTCAAACGTCTGGACCAATTTTGATAAAATTTGGTATGGAGGTAGCTGACACCCTGGATTAACATAGGCTACATAATCTTCCCAAATTCCCACGGGAACGAAGTCTATTTGGTCCCATTCGTGTCTAATATTTTTCTTTCTTAAAAAAATCTTTAATAGGAATTTGGTTCTCAAACTTTTTTAGCGACGGACCCCTTTTTTAAAATTAAATATTTGGCAAACCTCTAATTAATTAATAACTGAGCGAGTTGAACTGTTGGGCAAGCTCCTGGCTGAAAGTTTATGCGCTCGCAGTTCCATCTCCATCTTAAATTTAGATAGCTATAGGAAAATATTGTTTCTCTTCTATGTTAGCATTACGAATTTCAGTAAATACTATTCTTTTAGATTATTTGCAGAGCCCACACAGAGGCCTTGCTGTGTTACAATGATTGTGTTACGTAACCCCCTACGTTTCAGGTTCGGCCTGCCCCGCCCTGGCAACCCCAAAGAGACGACAGCCAAAGAGTCCGCCACCGCGCAAATAGCACCAGTCTTCCTTCTATTCCTGGACTGCACGTGGCAACTCCTCAACCAGTTCCCAGCTCACTTCCAGTTCACCGAGACCTATCTGACCACGTTATGGGACTGCGCACATAACCATCTGTTTGATACGTTTCTGTTCAATTGCCCGAGGGATCGGGAGCTTGCTGTTGCTAAGGTTTGTATTATAATTGGGTTTGCTAAAGGTTCTGGGAGATTTAAAGAGGTGGAACTGTCATTGCAGAGGTAAAACTCATGCGCTGTTACGGGGAATTCAAGTCAAGTCAAAACTGTTCATTTCATTGAACATATAAAATGATACTTGAACACGTCAATATGATGAATTACATTAACACTTTTGACTTTGCGCCTATTCGCAAAGGTGCAGTCTTCCTCAGGAGAAGAATAGGCAAGAAACTCCGAGGGTCGCTCTTTTTAATTCAATCATATAAATTTTCTTACTTTTAATTTTAATTGACTTAATATCTGAATAACTCTGGAGCTGAGCAATTTATTCCCATGGTTGCTTGTCTATTGTTTATTCCCATATTCTGAAATTCTATAATAGCCCTTTTTTTCTAAAGGTAGGTTTTGAATACACATGGGAATCTTATTGTAGAAGCGTATACATTGACCCATAAAAGAGTTTGTTACTTTGTAGAGACGGCTGTCTAGTATATCCAAGTTATGTTTGCTTCTAGTGTTTACATTGTGCCTATCACAATTTTTCTTGAACAATTGTTCATTTTTCTTTACATTATTGTGTGAAATGGTCCCAAATAAGTGGACTGACGCGCGTCCCCTCCATAGATAGATAATAGAAGGTTTGTATGGGTTTTTTTTTATGCCAAAGGAAGACATGATCACTTCTATTTCACTGAGATCTATCTGACGACGTTATGGGACTGCGCACATAACCATTTTTTTTATACGTTTCTGTTTAATTGCCCGAGGGATCGCAAGTTGCTGTTGCTAAGGTTTATGCGAATATCTTTTGTTTATACCAAAGAAAGACATGTTTTTACACTAGTTCCACTTGTTTATTTATATTTTTATGCGACCAGTTTAGATTACTTACATCATCATCAGGCGTGTCTTGGCCCGTATTACAGGAGGAGACTCAAGTCTTAATCTATACTTAAAGCCCCTAGCAAACGGCGTATTTTAAAGACGCCGACGACGCGCGTATTAAAAAAAAATTTTAAAAAAAAATTATTTCCTTAACTTAGCATTACATTATTATATTATGTTACAAGAGCACTCCCTTTAAGTATTCGCGCTTTAAACGCGATTGGAACGCAATTTTGTAACCAGCACACGGGGCGAGCGTGAAACGCGCGTTTACGGTGCATATACGCGCAGATACAGCGATACAAACGAGTTTCGAGCGCGCTTCACACGCGTTTAAATCTATGAAAACGCAAAAAAATCGTCTAAGACTAAGACCCCTAGCACTCGGCGTATTTTAAACGCGCTGACGACACGCGTTTCAGGAACACGCGTTTTCAGCGCCGTAGATACCGATTTTTGCGTTTTCATAGATTTAAACGCGCGTGTAAAGCGCGTTCGAAACTCGTTTGTATCGCTGTATCTGCGCGTATATGCACCGTAAACGCGCGTTTCACGATCGAGGTTACAAGGTTGCGTGAATACGCTTCCAACGCGATATTAATTTTTTTAAATCTATTTTAATTTCTACAAATGTAATTATTTTTTGTTCCAGAATTTCGTACAAAGGCCAGTGTGGGATTGGGGAGAGCAGTTTTCAGAGCAGGATAAAGCGTTATTCTACAACCCCCTGTATGTAACGAATAAACCTGTCACAAGTACACCTAATAAGAGATTATGTAAGTCAACAGATACACAATACAGTATTATTTATATAACACCAGATACTTTCACTTAAAAAAATTCGTTACTTCATGTACCCGAAGTTTTCTTAAAGAAAATAAGAAAATTATTATTTCTGTTTTCGTTTTAGTTTTCCATGAGCATGGCATATCCACACTACTAATGTTATAAAGAGGAAAGATTTGATTGTCTTTTTGCATTGAATAGGCTCCGAATCTACTGGACCGATTTGAAAAATGTTTGCACCATTAAAATGCTACATTATCCCTGATTAACATAGGCTACATAATTTTCCCGAAGTCCCGGGCGGAAAGCTAGTCTTGAATAACATTGTGTTAATGTCAATTCAGAGTTTTACTCCGTAACAAGCAACATACAACAATTTACTTGCAGCACAAACAACAGTACCAAATAAATCAACAATAGAGCGGTCGAGACTCGAACCCTGTACCTCGCTAGCCGCCGTAGAGCTGTGGTCGCAGTGCTACGAGCGCTGGCTGCTGCCTTTAGACGCGCCTCAGTCCGGCCCTGTACAGTACCATGTGTTTAACTACGCTGTATTGAAGGAGGTTAGTTCCTTGACTGTTATGTTATCCTGGTACTTATAGTATGACAAAAAAATTGGGGTGTTGTAAGTTTGACGTGTGTCTGTCTGTCGCATCGTAGCTCCTATTATATACGAATGGACCGATTTCGATGCGGGTTTTTTTTGAAAGCTGACGTAAGTCCATATTTGATCAAAATGTGTTTAGCCATTTAAGAGTTATAAGCAACTAGCTGATGCCCGCAACTTTGTTTGCGTGTAAATTTTTTCTTTTTTATTGACGGTCCATTAATGGACCTTCATTTAGTTTATTAAATATTGTTTAGTTTAAGATTTAGATTTTTACATACAAAAGTTTTTTCCCGCTAACTCCCGTTCCCGTGGGAATTTTGCAATATCCTGTTGCAACTAAGCTTTAAGTTTACTAAGGTACCTGCATGCCAAATTTCAAGTGCCTACGTTTAGCCGTTTAGGCTGTGCGTTGATATGTCAGTCAGTCAGTCAGTTTCTCCTTTTATATATTTAGATAACTGCTTTACCACAAGAGGGGAGAGTGATCACAATATTGCTGAGTGGAGGCCTATTACAGCCAACTCTTTTTTAGGGTTCCGTAGTAATCTACGAACCCTTATAGTTTCGCCATGTCCGTCTGTCCGTCTGTCCGCGGGTTTTCTAAGAAACCCTTGGTACTACAGAGCTGAAATTTGGCATGGTTATACATATTAATCACGCCGACAGAACTGTAGAGTAAAACCTTAGAAAAAAAATTTTTTTCGGGTGTCTCCCATAGACGTGAAAGGGCGATGAATTTTTTTCTTCTCGCCAATATCATCGAGTGGGGTGTCTAAGAATAGCTTTTTAAAAGATAGAAGGGGTTTACTAAGAACGTTTTTCGATTTAGCACTCCGTTTGCGAATCATAAATTTTTAAAGTGAAAATTTTTGTCAAACACAAGTGTCCCCCCCTCTACCAGCTAAACGGTTGTTTCTAAAAATGTGGAAAAATTCACAGAGGTAGAATATACATCAAATTTAAAAGGAAAACTATAAAACATAAGTTGGCCCTTCAAGTTTGCGAGTAATGGTAAACCAAGTGCCAAACATTGTTGGGATTAATAAGAATATATTTACTAATATTAGATCCTTGGTACTACAGAGTTGCAATTTGGCATGTTCATACATATTAATTGCGCCGACAAATAGAAAAATAAAATTTTGTAAAAAAAAATTTTTCGGGTGTTTCCCATACATGTGAAAGGGCGATGGTTTTTTTTTTTCCCGCCGATATCATCGAGTGGAATGTCATAGGATAGTTTTTTAAAAGATAGAAGGGGTTTACTACGAACGTTTTTCGATTCAGCAGTCCATTTGCGAAAAATTAATTTTTAAAATGAAAAAAAATGTTAAATATTTCACGAGCATTTAGCATTTACAACAAAGTTCAGCCTAATCCAAAACAACTGCTATACAAAGTCCACGCTAAAAGTGAGGCAAGGTCGAAAGCCAAGCTGTACCATATTGACATTTCATGTGTCGTTATAGGTTTTTGGGGGTGTTAATTACGAAAATGACATCAAAATTATACACAATCGCCACGCAACCTGCTCTTTAGCACCAGCTCGAAATTATTCCCAACAATACTTTTGTTGCTAAAAAAAAAAAAAAAAAAGTTTAAAAAAAAAATTTTCGCTTGCTTCGCTCGCGAATTTTATAATTTTGTTATGTTGTGTTTAGACCAAAACTAAAGTTATTTCTGAAACTACAACCTCCTTAATACATTTGTTTTTTATACTATCGTATTTGGAGATTTTAACATCGACTATGACTAGTGATGGAAGATACTCAGTCTTTTAAGGCTTTTAATAAAAACTCACCTTATTTTTGACGCCTCGCGACTGATTCAGTCTTTTAGTTCCCAACCTTTAGTCATAAGACTAGCTTTTGTAGTTGAAGTCTTTTAACGTAAAAAACTGAGCTGTTACTTAAACAGCTTAAAGGACTTAAAAGACTGGCGACTCATTATCTGGGAAGTCGACAGTCGTAAGGTATGTGTTGATAGAATGTAAATATCTCATTTTATCTCCTTGTCAAATGTTATCAAAATGTATTTAGTGGTTTAGGCGTGAATTATTCCTTTTGGTTGATAGGTTACAAAAGAAATATTTAATATCACACACAAACTGCGGTGCGATCCCTTTTACATAAAAGAACTTGAGTCGTTTAAGTCTTTTAAAATTATCTGGAGTTGGTTAAGTCTTTTAGTATTTTGAAAACAACTCGAGTCGTTTCAGTTTTTAATCTTTTAATAAACTACTTAGTCTTATTAATAAAAACTCGAACTTTCAGTCTTAATTTTAGAGTCAAGTCCTGTAAGATGGAGACGAGTCTTTTTAATAAGCCTTAAAAGACAGTCTCTTTCATCTCTAACTACGACCGTAACGATAGTACACCTGTTTTAAATGAATACGTAATGTAAACAATCTTTATACAACCATTTGCATCCACGCGAGGTGGTTATTAAACAGATGATTTTTTTTCCTTGTGGCGCTGGAATCTATATTTCTCCTTAGTTACCTTCTTTCTTTGTGACCTCGTTTTTATTAGACATTATTAGTAATTCAACCATCCATATGCTCGTAGAATTAAGAAGCCAGCTGCATATTTGAACCATGCTGCTACGGAACCCTACAATGCGCGTGTCCCGACACGCTCTTGGCCGGTTTTTTATATGTATATTTTAGTTTAGATAAGTTTATTATGTTAAATGAGGGTCTTGCTTTAATAAAAAATTTTTCTTTCTTTTACAAAACACCACTTACACAATGTCTTAAACTGACTAATCATTTTGTTGCTGTTTAAACCTTCGCGCGATTCTTGCACACCCGCGTGTGCAAGATTTGTATCGCACGCGCCGTAAACAATCGCGCGACGGGTTTTATCTCATTCGGTAAGGCAAAGGAATCTATGTCCATACAGCCATTTTTAAACATTGTCTAAGTTAAAGTTTTATTTTTCTATACTAATATTATAAAGAGGAAAGATTTGATTGTTTGTTTGTTTGCATTGAATATGCTCCGAAACTACTGGACCGATTTGAAAAATTCTTTCACCATTAGAAAGCTACGTTATCCCCGATGGACATAGGCTATATAATTTTCCTGAATTCCCACGGGAACGAAGTCCTGGGCGAAATGCTAGATTGTAATAAAGCCCTAAACTTCGGGAGTTACACAAAAGAAAATAATTTTATAGTTATTTAACATAGAAAATTATGTTATTCTAGATTCAGCGGCTAAACGAGAAGATATCATCTCTCTCCATACTGAGCAGCCGGCAGTCGAACGGCGAAGAGAGCTCGGAGCCGCCGCGCCCGGTCGTATCACGGTTCCACCCTTTCAGTCTAGGCAGGGCGGATGAGATACGTAACCTAGATGCGATGCAGGTAAGGATATAACGATATAGTGCCTACTTGACTATTTAACAGAGGTGTTTCTATGATTTTATTTTATTTTTTACTAGCTTTTCGCCCGGGACTTCGTTCCCGTGGGAATTTTCCCGTCAATTTTCCAATGTTTTTAATAGTTATTCTGCTATTTGGGACGGAGAGAAATACAACAAATCAAAAACCATGGAAATCGGTCCAGCCGATCTTGAGTTATAAGTGGTGTAACTAACACGACTTTGTTTTATATATTTAGATTTTAAAAACCAACAGGACAGAATAAAAGTCTTAAAATAGGCGTTAAATTAAAATTAGGCCCCTTTTTAGGGTTCCGTAGTAATCTACGAACCCTTATAGTTTCGCCATGTCCGTCTGTCCGTCTGTCCGTCTGTCCGCGGGTTTTCTAAGAAACCCTTGGTACTACAGAGCTGAAATTTAGCATGGTTATACATATTAATTACGCCGACAGAACTGTAGAGTAAAACCTTAGAAAAAAAATTTTTTTCGGGTGTCTCCCATAGACGTGAAAGGGCGATGAATTTTTTTTTTCTCGCCTATATCATCGAGTGGGGTGTCATAGAATAGCTTTTTAAAAGATAGAAAGGGTTTACTAAGAACGTTTTTCGATTTAGCACTCCGTTTGCGAATCATAAATTTTTAAAGTGAAAATTTTTGTCAAACACAAGTGTCCCCCCTCTACCAGCTAAACGGTTGTTTTTAAAAATGTGGAAAAATTCACAGAGGTAGAATATGCATCAAATTTAAAAGGAAAACTATAAAACATAAGTTGGCCCTTCAAGTTTGCGAGTAATGGTAGACCAAGTGCCAAACATTGTTGGGATTAATAAGAATATATTTACTAATATTAGATCCTTGTTACTACAGAGCTGCAATTTGGCATGTTCATACATATTAATTGCGCCAACAAATAGAAAAAATAAAATTTTGTAAAAAAAATTTTTCGGGTGTTTCCCATACATGTGAAAGGGCGATGGATTTTTTTTTCTCGCCGATATCATCGAGTGGGATGTCATAGGATAATTTTTTAAAAGATAGAAGGGGTTTACTACGAACGTTTTTCGATTCAGCAGTCCGTTTGCGAAAAATTAATTTTTAAAATGAAATTTTTTTAAAAATATTTCACGAGCATTTAGATTTACGACGAAGTTCAGCCTAATCCAAAACAACTGCCATACAAAGTTCCACGCTAAAAGTGAGGCAAGGTCGAAAGCCAAGCTGTAACATATTGACATTTCATGTGTCGTTATAGGTTTTTGGGGGTGTTAATTACGAAAATGATATCAAAGTTATACACAATCGCCACGCGACCTGCTCTTTAACACCAGCTGGAAATTATTCCTAACAATACTTTTGTTGCTAAAAACATTTAAAATTTTTTTTTTTTTAAGTAAAAAAAAATTCGCGCTCGCTTCGCTCGCGGATTAAATACTCCCATTCTGTTGTATTCTCGTTGGTAGAATATACAACGAAATTAAAAGAAAAACTATCACACATAAGTTGGCCTTTCAAGTTTGCGAGTGAAACTCGACCAAGTGCCAAACGTTTTCGGAATTAATAAGAATATATTTACAAGGTTCAATACTAAAAGTGAGGCGAGGTCGAAAGCCAAGCTGTAACATATTGACATTTTAGGTGTCGTTAAATAGGTTTTTGGTGGTGTTCATTACGAAAATGACATCAAAATTATTTTATCAGCAGGTCTATATTATTTCTAATAATATTGTCGCAAAAAAAAAAAATTTTCACTCGCTTCGCTCGCGAATTTTATTATTTCATTATGTTGTGTTTAGACCAAAACTAAAGTTATTTCTGAAACTACAAACTCTTTAATACATTTGTTTTTTATAATATAGTATTTGGAGATTTTAACATCGACTATGACTAGTGATGGAAGATACTCAGTCTTTTAAGGCTTTTAATAAAGACTCACCTTATTTTTGACGCCTCGCGACTGATTCAGTCTTTTAGTTCCCAACCTTTAGTCATAAGACTAGCTTTTGTAGTTGAAGTCTTTTAACGTAAAAAACTGAGCTGTTACTTAAACAGCTTAAAGGACTTAAAAGACTGGCGACTCATTATCTGGGAAGTCGACAGTCGTAAGGTATGTGTTGATAGAATGTAAATATCTCATTTTATCTCCTTGTCAAATGTTATCAAAATGTATTTAGTGGTTTAGGCGTGAATTATTCCTTTTGGTTGATAGGTTACAAAATAAATATTTAATATCACACACAAACTGCGGTGCGATCCCTTTTACATAAAAGAACTTGAGTCGTTTAAGTCTTTTAGTATTTTGAAAACAACTCGAGTTGTTTCTGTTTTTAATCTTTTAATAAACTACTAAGTCTTATTAATAAAAACTCGAACTTTCAGTCTTAATTTTAGATTCAATTCCTGTAAGATGGAGGCGAGTCTTTTTAATAAGCCTTAAAAGACAGTCTCTTTCATCTCTAACTACGACCGTAACGATAGTACACCCGTTTTAAATGAATACGTAATGTAAACAATTTTTATACAACCATTTGCATCCACGCGAGGTGGTTATTAAACAGATGATTTTTTTTTTCATTTTCCTTGTGGCGCTGAAATCTACATTTCTCCTTTAGTTACCTTCTTTCTTTGTGACCTCGTTTTTATTAAACATTATTAGCGATTTAACCGTCCATATGCTCGTAGAATTAAGAAGCCAGCTGCATATTTGAACCATGCTGCTACGGAACCCTACAATGCGCGTGTCCCGACACGCTCTTGGCCGGTTTTTAAGTTTCTCTACTATCCTATATGTAAATATAGGGTGTAGCGGATATACTGAAATCTTCCCATAACTATGATCAACTGCAATAATAATAAGTAATTATTCTTGATTTTAAAGTAAAAAATATAAAAAACTTGAAAAAGTTTTCAAAAATTTCCAAAGGAACATTCAACTAGAAAATAATTCAGAATAAGTGTTGATTTTAAAGTAGAAAATATTAAAAAACATGAAAAAGTTTCAAAACCAAAGTTTTGAAAAATTTCGTTTCCAAAGGAAAATAGCACTGAAAAAAGTTCGAAATGATGTTCCGAATTCATTCAGGGTTTCAGTTTTTACTAAGTTTTACTTCTTTGTTAATATCCTTCGACGTAGGAAACGTTTTAAAAAAATCGAAGTTTGTTTATAAAATTATACATGACTCTTTACTCACGAACCACAGATTCCCACACAAGACAGTTTAATTTACGTCGTAAAGATATATTAGCTCCACCCTTTACAAAGTTAGATTTAGTGAGTTCAGGTGTTTACTGCATGTCAATAAAAATCTATAACAAACTGCCAGCCAATATAAGAAACTTAGACAGCTTACCAACTTTTTGTAATCGACTGAAAGTTTTTCTAATTGAAAATAGTTTCTATAATCTCAAAGAGTATTTTGAATTATATAATAAAAGTATAGGCATAAGTTCCTAATAAGCTCCTAGTTATTATAAGTTGCAGTGCCCTTACAGGGTTTATGTGTGCTCTAGTTTATATTGTAAGACCCATTGTACACCACATAAAGCAATAAACGATTATGATTATAATGCATACATACATACGCTCATGCCTGTAATCCCTAACGGGGTAGGCAGAGCATCAGTGGTTCTAGAAAACCACTTAATGCCACGTTTGACACAAATGGTGAGGGTTATTAGATGGAACATGTTGTGTAATGGTGAGAGGTGGTCAGCCTTTCGCCCATGATACAGCAAGACCCTCACGTCCCACTTACTGACTTTTACAGTATGCCTGGGAAGAGTAGGCAGCTGGCACATTCAAAGTTTTTCTTTCACTCCCAGTCCAGCGTGGAAGTATAATTTATAGTTTCATAAAAAAACGAAAAAAGAAAGAAAAATAAACGCTCCGTTTTCCTAAGTTATTTTAACGCTGGCAACATTTTCAGGTAAGCATCATAGACGCCAGCCAGCTACTGGACTCGCAGTCACTTCTGAACGCACCCGACTAACGAAGCAAGGTGAGACTACGTTATCAATACTACGTTTGTTACGGACATTATAGTTAGCGACTGCTTATAATAACGTCACATACTCAAAGTACCACGCAAACTTTCACTTGTGTCATCAATCTCGCGGGACATTTAGATACGTATTACAGAAAGCTACTCAGACTCTGATCTATACTTGAGTAGCAGTCGTCTTTGTCATTTTGATAGCAATACTTAAGTACAGATCAAAACTGGAGTCTCCTCTGTAATACGGGCCTCTAGCCTGTTATCTAGAAATTTTTTTCAACAACCGTGATACGAACCCAGTAGGTATAAGACTTTTCATTTTGTTGAGACCGTAAACAAAAAAAAAACACTAAAATTTGTCTTTAGTATTTGTGAGGAATGTTCAACCTAATTTCAACCCTATCGTAATTGCATTAGAGTGTTTCTTGGCTTGGAGCACAGCAGGGTTGAAAACTGTAGAACTCTGTGGTACTTTGAGGAAACACAAAAGTGTATGTTTACATACACTTTAGTGGTACATAAACATAGAAGTGTGTTTAATAGTCAGATGACTGTTACTCTAAACTTTTGTATTTGCATGCTAATTTTAAGGTTGGAAAAACATGTCACAGTGCTTTATGTAATTCTCTAAGATCTTGTATACCATGTTTTAGGCAAAAAAAGAAATGTATTATTATAAAGTGGTACATACACTACTGTTCCTTTAAAGTTATGCAATAGGCATCATAGGGAAATGTACCCTTCGAATCACGGAAACTGCTCCTGCTAAGTATTCTTTTGTGCAAAACAGTAATCTAATGAAATATAACAGGTTTTTACCTATGAATTTGCTGTTTTCTATACAATATTTTTGGAAAACTGCATTTTTAACGTAACGTAACTTATACTTATCGTATGTTACGTATTAACTTAACTTATACTTTTGGTGACACAAGGAAGTTTGCATCGTGACTTGCGCGAACTTCAGAGAGTAGGATCTCTGAATGTTTCCCATCGTCCTTATTACATCAAAGTTTTGTAGAATATTTTAGAGATTGACGTACATAACAATGTGAATAGTCAATGGTAATATTATTGTAAAGTAACTTTAGTAGCAAGTGTATAGTCTGGGCCAGATAATAAGGCGGACAGTGACTTTTAGACTGGAACATTTTTCATACTATTGTAAAATGTTGAGCGATGCTCACTTAATACGATAGGATTATACTGTTCATGTAACTCTGCCAAATATAGTGAAGCTTATTACAACTTATTTCAAAGCGTAATAATAGCCTCCGCTTGCCCTCTTATCTGACCCATAGTATAGGTAGTCCGAATAACGCGTTTTTTTCTTCCTTTTCCCACTTATAAATAAAAGCGTGAGAGTAAAAGAGAAGGAGAATCGTACCTTCACGACATATTTTAGTAATTTATCGCGCTGTTTATTTATTTTTAGACGCATAAGGTCAAGGAATTGAATCGAAAGTGTCTAATAAAGTCATAAAGAACAAAGTATTGATATTTTTCTAATCTTCAGATGGTTTGACCAAAATAGTATCTTTAAAAATTTAGTATTAATATGAGTGCGAAAGAAAAGAACTAATACAAATATATTAGGGTTTAGACTTAAAAATTTCATTCCAAGTCTTCAATGTGACGAATTAAAAAAAAATCTGTTCAGTATTTTCGTTTTGGCGAAAGTTTTTTCACTTATTAATTTGTAATAATCATTTGCACATTTAACTTTCTTTTTCTAATTATAATCTGTTACCGTTTTTTAATCTTATTATATTAATCTTTAATTTTAATTAATTGTACAGAATTTTTATCGTAGTCCAATAAATATCTTGTTGTGAATACGGCAGCTACCATTTCATGATTAATGATTAATTTATTTTATAAAAATTATATATTAGAGTAAATTTAAGAAACTTTGGAGATTTCAAAAGAAACCTGAAAGATTGAAAATATGTAATAGGACCATTCTAAAAACAGAAAAAAATAGTCTATATTTTAATATAACTTAGGTCATGAGTACATACAGGAGCAAAACTGTAGAACTCTGTGGAACTTAAAAGAAACATAGAAGTTTATGTAAAGTGATACATACACTTCTATGTTTCTGAAAAGTTCTGCAGTTTTAGGGAACTGTGCACTCCGATTGATTGACACGTAAATAGATATTTGCCCCAAAAAAACTGTTATACAAAAGAAAAATGTATAATTTACCCTTGTAAGTATTACTCAACAACACGAACTTAGGAAGCGTCTTCATTTGACCTCGCCGCCCTGTGAGTGAGCGAGCTAGTAAATAGATAAATTACTGTAACTGCGTTCTGCGCGGTTTTAATGTAGACGCTTCTTTATAACTATATTTCAAACCAACTCTGGTCTATGAATGGTTGCATTTATAAACTTTTTTTATACTGAAGCTGATTTTACAAGCTTTGATTCACTATTAAATGATTCATTAGTGTTATACTTAACACTATACCAATTTGACCATTTTTAATGCGAAATACAGTTGTTACGAGCATTGGTACCTATAGGTCGCGTCATGTAAACAGGCCGCTGGCGGTGAAACTGCACACTAGACGATTTATATTCTATCAAATTAATATATAATTCAATGATCCTACCAATAAATCAATATACTAAGCCGTGAGCGAAAGTGTAGTTCCAAAATTAAGCAAAATAGTACTTTCGTGCACGATTGTTACCATGTGCAAACACACCCCCTCCACTTTCTTCCAGCGTTTTTTTTACAAGACGCAATCTTTAGTTCGGTTGGAAATTAAAAACTATTTTTATGTGGCCCAAAGGGAAAACTAGCTTCGATACAAAGTTGTAGAGTAATACAAGCGTATATATTGTTGACTATTGATTCTAGTTGTATAATTTGTAATATTTCTGTAGACTAAGATGTAATTTTAATATTGATGTAATTAATAATTCTACGAACTGTTATTGTGTATAGCTAATATAAAAAAATTGGTTAATATACATTGAAAAGTATAGTATGAAACCAGATATGCCATGGTAAATTATTTGTGCCATTACAATTTTGGTCCATAAAACAGATTTATGTCCAGTTTTCAGTCTAACTAAAAATATGATTAATTAAAAAAAGTATAGTTCTTTCCATATTTTTAGTTGGGCGCTATGTATACCAGTGCAAACTTAGAATTCTTTCAGGTTATTTATTATGAATATTATTTAGCCAATTATTCTGTTGTTGACTGTACCTGCCAACGAGAAATGCAAACATGTTCAAATGAGAGAAATAAAAGAAATATTCATCACGACTGTCTTTTATTTTATTACTTTACATATAGTTAGTTTTAGATTTTAAAAAAAACATGTAAACAATTAACATTTATCAAACATTTTTTTTAAATATTTTTGTAAATGCAATAACGAATTTACGGGCGCAAGTCAAAATTTTAATTTTGACGTGCTTTATCACGAAACCACGACGTACACTAATCATGATTACAGACATACACATATTACACACATACCATTTGAATCTACTTATAATAATTACTACCACTATCACCTGAAATCCTCAGACTCCATTTCGATTTCCCACCAAACCAAGTTTCCTTGCCAAAGTCAAATATAAAATTTGTCATTTTTTATTATTTTTTTATGAGATGGGTTAACTCTTATAACTCTTGACCCCAATCTTGACCAAGATTATTTTTCACTTATTTTTTCATTTACGTTAAACTAAAAAGTACAATCCTTACTAATATTATAAATGTGAAAGTAGGGATGTTTGTTTCACGCAAAAACTACTCAACCGATCATCATGAAACTTTGTACACATATTCTCGGAGGTACTAGAAGTAACATACGATTTTTCAACCGACTTCAAAAAAGGAGGAGGTTCTCAATTCGACGGTATGTTTTTTTTTCTTTTTTTTTTTTTTTGTATATTTGTTACGCGATTACTCCGGCAACTGTTGTCCGATTTTCAAAATTCTTTATTTGTTCGAAATAGTATACTCCTGAAGAGGTCCCATATAAATTTTATCGAAAATGATTCAGCGCTTTTAAAAAAAATCAACAAAAACAAAATATACTACAAACTAGAACATCATCTAAATAAATGAATGACATTTCTGTTTGTAGTTATTTGCTAATAGGCATTGTAGTCCGCAAAAAACTAGATATCTACTTTGTGCGAACTGTTGTTGGGATTGAAGTCGGTGACTCATACGTTTTTAACGTGGAAAATTATTTTACTAAACGAGTGAATATGCTTCTGGTTGAACTCGCTACATCCTCGACCGCATCTTTGCCCTGAGCTAGATTGTGGTCAAGAGCGAACCCATTCTTAATAAAAAAAATGTGAAACTCCACGCGGGCGGAGCCGCGGCCGGAAAGCTAGTAAGTATACATATATGTAAATGTACTCGGTGGTGAATAGGCTTTGGCTTAGCTTAATGTTGTGGCAGTGCTACAACGCTGTTAATTCTGCCAATTGCTATTAATTACGAACAATTGTGTTTAAACAAATAATGAAGATTCGCTAAGACAAATATGTTGATAACTATTTGAAAATCTTCAAAATATATCTCGATTTTGCGGATAAACACTATACCAATCCCTGTCGTCTTTATAGTTTTCTAGAGTGTATCAAAGGTTTAGAACATGGCGTAGTCCTTTAGTTTTAGTCCTTTAGTGAGACTAAGTATATGTCCAGTTGCTAATCTGTCCAGCTGAGAATCTATCCAGTTGAGAAACTTTCCAGCTGAGAATCTATCCAGTTGAGAAACTGTCTAGCTGAGAATTTGTCCAGTTGCTACGAGGGGTATATAAATGCATTGAATAAGTAGGTAGATATTAGTTTATGAAATATCGGCGGAAAGCTTCCACGACCACTCACACTTATATATAGTCTGTGATTAAGTAAAACCGTGTTATTGGCAGCGACATAAGTTGAAATATAAAAAAAAAATCTAAAACAATAATTTTGCGACAAAAACATGATTTTACTTGTAACAAATAGTCGTAAATGCAAAATTTTCTAGGTACATTGTCTTTTAGTTAAACACGTATTTACGTATTTTGAGTAACCTTTAAGCCGCAGACCCACCGCAGCGCACGAAGAGGCTACGCACGAGTCCCAAGCTTCGTTTTGCAAGAATATGTAGGTATGTGATTGTGTCCACTGCAACCCACGAACACGCTACGCACGAATACGACAAACGCCAGGTGATTATCTACTCAGTGAGTATGAGATTAATGTACAAATTAGATTTTGATCTACTCCACGCAGCTAAAATGCGCCGTGTGCTCGTACAAGCATCCGCAGCGGTGGGTCTGTGCCTTAAATGAACAGTTAACGAAGATTAAGGATGTGAATCAGCTCACAAAACTGAACAACTTTTCCCACGGAACATATAAATCGAAATGAAAATGTCGCCTGTGATCCTTAAATATGAAAAGCTGAAATCTTTTTTTGTTTCTGTAGCGAACTATAAGGGGAATTAACCCCTTATAGTTTCGCTAACTGAAGTCACTAAAGTCCATATTCAAAAGGGCAAATACCGTCGTCGTTAACACTGTTTTCTCTCCGCGTGGGTTTATTTGCCATCAAAATTGTCAACGTTGATATCAGCAGTGGCGGCTTCATCTTGACGTATACGCAATTTCTTGAGTTTGGCGAAATGGTTCTTGGCGATTCTGAATTTGTTTAGTAGCATTGTTCGGTTCCAACTCCAGACAGACCACCGCTAAGGGAATAAAGGTCAGATTAGCCTTGGGTTAGTCAAGTTCGCCACACACTTGACTATACCTATAACCCATACGATTACGAGTTAACTTGAGACCTGGGCCGATGACGTCATATGCGGTATGCGGAATGATAAAATACCTATTGAACAAAGATTCTATATCTTCGTATATCTTTTTCGATATTTTATCATTTTGCAGGTCGTAAGTCGTCGGCCCAGGTCTCAAGTTAATTCGTACGAGATATACACACGATCAGAAGCTTGTACATACAAACACCCAAAGACACATCTCTCAAGTTCTATTTGAGAGATGGACGGATGGTCGAAATTGACGATAACATCCTTCGATCAACAAAAAATACACCTTCCCACCCGCACCGCTCTCTGCCCCCTTTGTCGCCACCCACGCACACCCTTACCAAGCATGCGAGGTCTCATTTAAACGGTCTCGGTTTTAACTCGGTATAGCTGAGGTCCGACCGGTTTCGGCCATGGCGACCACTTCAAGTCCTAATATGTTTGGCAATCGTGTGCCCGAAAATGGCTAGTATAGCCAATCTTTGCGGCAATACAACGTTCGCAATGGGGGATCAACATAATGGATAATCTATAAGGCCCTGAGGTTTTTTTACCAAATTAAAAAGACAAGGATTGAGTACAGAGTGTAAAAGATAACTTAGCAAATCTGGAACCCTAAATATAGGTACCTACACTAAATATTTCAATTAAAAAAATAACAACAGCGTAAAATTCGAATACCACCATTTAAGTATTTGCTAAGCTGTCAAACACCCTGTATTAGAATAGAATAGAATAGAAAAATCTTTATTTTATAGGACATTCAGGATGTCACTTAAAACAAGTCAAGATTACAATGAAATACATACAAACATACATTAAACGATTAAACGATTTAAATACATACATACGCATTCGTACCTCTGATCCTACTGACTCTACGCCTATTCGCATTAGATGTAGAAATAACAAAACCAACATAGTCAACCAACGTTTATTCATGCTCGCACAAGTTAACGAGCAATAGATCATACAAACTCAAATACTTTCTAAAAACTACCGAAGCACGTGACATTCTCTACAAACTAGGCAAGGCATGCAAACGCCACTGGATTCTTAAATATTCGAATTTTAGGAAACTATGTTGAATGCTTCTATAGTCGGAAACGCTTGAGTGCGTCTCTTTCTTGGGTGACACAGATGATAAGGACAGGTGTAGACGTATATTAGGTCCTATGAAATTGCTATTTTTCATAAACATTTTTGGAAAACTGATTTTTTCATAGAAACAATTTTGAATATTTTTTTATGGATGTGAAATCTAAATGTAACAAAATTTTGTGGTAAGGTTGGGACAACATTCAGCTAATAATTTTCAGATTTGGTTTACTGAAAGTGTCGATTGTAATAAAGTTAGAGCGACAATAAGAATTTAAACGGATATCCGGTCAAATGGGCTTTATCCGTTAAAAACACAAAGCAAAAATATATAACTTATACTCAAAATTTCGATAACATAACCAAGTGTGAAAATAACAAATAAAGTTGGAAATAGCTGCTGAATCAAAAAAAGTATGAAGAAAATTATAACTGACACAAAAACAGCAAGTTCATGGCCCCACCCAAATACATATGGAAGCCGAACCGAAAACTTTAGAATCCAGGGTCTGTACTGTACTATGCACCAAATAAGTGGCTTTTATAAAACCTTCGCGTGCTTTTTGAACACACGGTGTACGAGATTTGTATCGCACGCGGCGTAAACAAGCACGCGACGGGTGGGTAAAGATACTGACAACATGAAGTCAAATATAATTAATTTTCAATTGATTTTACCACTGGCTATTTCAATAGTGTGAAGAGCCGGGAACTGGATATTTGACTTGAATTAATTTATACGGCAAAACAACGTTTGCCGGTTCAGCTAGTAAATATTAAATATTAGTCAAATACCCAATTCCGAAAACTTCTTGGAATTATCCCTTTACTATCCTGGAATTTCCGTATATTATAACTAAAATGATAGGCCTAGCCAAGCGTGCCGTGCTTGCGGTAGGTGTTTCTGGAAATGATTAAAACATTTTCTCCTGAGGAAAATTGAAAGGAAAAATTGGAAAATTAAATGTCCATATCATAGAATTAGCTAGTGGAATTGATCTTTGTCTCATAGAATTCTTAAACAAGGAAAAATTTAAAATTTTTGAAGTTAATAAATTGTAATGGTTTTAAAACTTTGCATACGTGAGCTAGAAATAAAATTTCTACGTCAAAACAGCTAGACTCTCCTTTTGCGGAGGCCAGCGCATCAGGTTACTCTATTTTCATTGCAAAACCGCTCTTATCGTAATAGCACAGAGTGCACGCGTGCGGTAACCTGATCTGCGGCCCTCCGTACAAAGGCGAGCCTTATTAAGAAGTTACCAAATATGTATGTGGACTCTATACTCTTACAATAAGTATGGTTTTGCAAAAAAAAAAGGTAACCTGATGCACTTACCTCTGTACAAAACTCAATAAATCTTATTAGCTCAGCGATTATTAAAAAAATGGATAAAAACTAAGCTCATATCTTAAAACATATTTTTATTTAAAAGTCTGTGCGCAAGGCCAGGCCAAACAAGGTAAACTAATTGTTCTACGAAATTTGACTTTAGATATGCTTAAACTACCACTTCTTTGGTGATAATACATTCAAAAATTCAACCTTTGTAAGGTAGTACTTTATTCATATCCATTAATTTTTCATAGCATTGCCTCTCACTCCATTGAGCAATCAACTTCTAAAAGGCACTAATAGAATTTACAAGTCCCTTTTAAAAATAATTCATACTAAATGCACTATCTAGGTAAAGCGCACCACATATTACGCAATTAGATTTATAATTACTAGCTTTTCGCCTGGAACTTCGTTCCCTTGGGAATTTGGGAGAACTAGGTATGTAGCCTATTTTTATTCCGATGTCTAAGCTATATTTTTGCAGTAGCTGTATAATACAATCAATAGCTGTAGCTGTGTGTGTAATCTTTACAATGTTCAATAAATAAAATTTGAGCTACAAATAAAATTCTGAAATAAGGAAATTCTGATGGTATTTTTTTAAAGAATATTTTTCCGGATTTTTGAATCTGTTGTAAGATTTTATTATGTACGAGTAGAAAAATGGGACGGTGTGGTCATGGCATTCGACTATACAGCTAGGCGCATCTTGCATAACGTAAGGCGATGCCTCGCTTCTTTACAAATAGCGTCTTTATTTTTGCCGTGTTGCGATTGGTCGACCGATTTGTTTAGATCGTTTTTTGACCAATCAGAAAACAATAGCCAGCCAGCCATGACCAATAACAGAAACTACCACATCCCAAAGTAATTTTAACAATCGTACTGAGAAAAATAAGACAATGCTCTACAAAGAGAGCGACAACATTGTTCAATCTCACAAGTAAGATTGTTTTAATATTAGGTATTTTTAGATAACTTTTAGGTTAAGAGACGGTGGTAAATTTTTGGTTTGCAAGCTACACATATGCATACATTTTAACACGCAGATTTTAGATCGCAAGTGAAAATTACAAATATGCGATACGCTTTAGCTATTTATATATTTTGAGACTATATTTAGTGACTTAAATAAATTTCCAGAATACTTTACAATCCTAAATCCAACGTGCAAAATCAATATTTGGCATTACAATGCAATCAGTATCCAAATATAATAAATTACTCATTTAAAATGATTTTGTTTGTTATAGGAACCATAAAATTGCAACAAGTTATTGAAACTCCTACGATGCTAGCTGTGCCAAATTGTTCAAGATACTCTCATGGAGCCACGAGGGAATTGCACAAGGAGATAATCTTCGTTGAATCAAGAAATAATATTATCAAGCATCCAATAATTTGCAATTATTAGGAACAACTAACAATGTTAAGGTAGGTATATGATATAGATCTGGGGCAAAAAGGGTCCTGCGGAATAGACATGAAGCTTAGCCTTACAGTAAACAAGCAAACTTCAAATTTCACATGGAAAATAGATCCGCTACACCGCCAGAGGATTTTACCTTTTTTTTTACAAATATTCCACTTTGGCCCTGGCCAGTAACGAAACTTTAATTGCATGGCAACACTACAGTATTCAACATGCCAACCATTCATTTACACATCTAGATAACAAGTACTAGTCTAATATTGCTAGCTGTTTCAAGACAATAATGCAGCAAAAGTGCACGTAAATGCAAAATATCAAAACTAAATAAAAAATATATTTTCTAAATAGTAGAGAAAATTCTCTTCAAAATGGCAACACACTGACTTATATGATAAAAGAGATGGCACGATAACGCACCGCACGCGTAGCGTGAAGACACATTTGGCAGTTTCTCGAGGATTTTGGACGAGCTTCTGCCATTTTTGTCTATCGGTCGATAATTGTTTCAAGGAACTGCCAAATTTGCAACGTACTACGCGGGCAACGACGACACGATAATGCCCTGCTCTATCATTTAGGGATATTAGTGTTGCCAGATTTAAAATCTTACTACTACTTTCTTGTCAAGAGGCAAGCTTTGACGAGGACCCCTTTTGGGACCAGACATTTGAAATAGTAAGGTTTTTGATGTTTATAATTAACGTTTTTGTTTTGAAGTTCCAATAATGTGTGTAAAACGTCGCGTGGCTCCTCTTTCCGGTGCGCTTGCGTCGCCCGCGGCGTCAGTTGTCGTCGTCTTCATTCTCAAACATGTCGTTGTAATCAGCGGAATGTTCGAATTCTTTCAAGTCCTGAACAAACGAGAGATGTTGTGAGAATGAATCAGAAAACAACTTTCAAAGCAAACTAGTGATTAAATGCTGCTAATTATGGTGCCATTTTGATTTTTTACTGTTGTTAAGATGTAATGGTATAATACTACACTCCTCGTTTCAATGGCACGCAATAAACTGTCTTTTTCCAATACATGACGCCAGATGAGACAAAACAAAATGGTGAAATTTTAATTCCTTTTTGATATTTATCACGCGAGCCACAAAATGCCGCCGTTTAGTCACGCAGGCGCCATTTTGTCTATCAGTCGATCTAAAAGGCGCGAGGAATGCGCCCAGTTTCAAAACCGTCCAACAAAGTTAGGGCTCCTTTAAATCTCATGCAATCTTTATATACGGCAACGGGATAGACTAAGTATGACAGTCAAAGTGGTCTGCAACTGAGCGATTGTTACTTTAGTTGCCATTACAATTTGTCGGCAGCTTACGTCACAAAAAGGATATCGCGTGCGTGTGAGAGAGATGACCCAAGTTGCAGGCGTAGTACGCTGTCTTGTACACAGGCCGACATTTTGTCTATTGGTCTATTGATAGACAAAAACTGATAGACAGTAGAAAATAGATAGACGGTCAACTAATGATTTCAAAATTCTGTCAAATATGGCAGCGTATTACGCCTGGCAGAGGAAATATTTGGAAGAACCGACCTTCTTTCTTGGATCATTACATTCATTACGAACCACATATTCATCAAAATGGCAACACTAATCTAAGTATACATGAAAACTCAAAGCAAGCAAACTCCAATCTATAAGCATCTAAACAAAACAACGTCAATGCAAGATCTTTAATAGTTTACTGAGACAAAATGCGACATACCTGAAACATCCCATTGGCCACAGCATAGCCCGTCATAGCGATAGCTGCAAAGAGCGCCGCGATTATTTTATTACGCGTCTGATTTGGGAAGTTAGCTGCCTCGCGTTCTGATTGTGTCCCCGTCGAACTCTTCTTATTTTGCCGGTTGTATTCTGAAAGTGACGAAAATAATGAGCTTTGACAGTGAGGACAATAATTGAGTATTTTTAAAACGGTTGAGGGATATTCACAAAGAGAAAGGAAAGTGTTCGGCGCGAACCACGACCCCAGATTAGATCTCCTGGGAAAAGCGTTCTAAAAATACTAAACTAAAAATCGTTGATAGGTTTTGCCCTTATCATAATACTAGTTTTCGCGTGGTGCGCGACCTGCTAAAGCAGGCCGCGAGGCGGTTGTGCTACCCTATTTGTAGGTCAAAAAAGTTTGCCTTTTTTTATTTTGTCACGGTCGCCATCTTGGATTTCAAAGTAATCTGAACTCCCGAAAACCTATCAAACGACACCCAAGACGAATTTTAACCAAAAATGCATGTCCGCCATCTTGGATTTCAAAATGGATGTCATTTTCGGAATCAGCACCCCCGAAAATCTATCAAACGACACCCATGTCGGTTTTTTACAAAAAATGCATGTCCGCCATCTTGGATTTCAAAATGGATGTCATTTTCGGAATCAGCACCCCCGAAAACCTATTAAACGACACCCATGTCGGCATGCCCGAAAATTTCATGGCGGTCGGCCGGTAAGATGCTTGGTGACGCTTCGGGCTTCGCCCTACGTGGAGCTCGCGCCCTACGCGGAGCTCGGCCTTCGGCCTCGCCCTATATATTTCTAATAAGTGGTATAAGTACAGACTTACTTATACCACTTATTATGATAATGGCAAGAACTACAGAGTTCTCCGTACGAGACACAGATGGCGCTAACCTACACGCACGACGAAATGTGATCTGTAAGGGAATGAGAAATTTCGCCGCTCGCCTTTAAGGCACGATAGCTCAATTGGTTATAGCATCAGGAGATCTAATCCTGGGGCCGTGGGTGCAAGTCCCATTCGCGCTAAACATTTCCTTTCCCTAAAAAATATTGGTGAATATAGATGATGATACACAGGGGTTTTTGTCCAGTTGGGATAATATAAAATTATATTTTGACGGCCGGTTTGGTCGAATGGTAGGTGACGCTGCCTCTTGATCGGCGGGTCCTGGGTTCGATCCCCAGTCGGGGCAAACATTTGTGTAAAAAGCAGATGTTTGTTCTCGGGTCATGGGTGTTTGTGTTTGTCTTTATGTGTTTTCCAAGGGACCCACGACACAAGGGAAAACCTTAGTGTGGGCCTTTGAGTGTGTAGCGTTAATTTATTTATTTATTTTATAAAAGCGTGACATAATTTTGTCATGTAGTTCTGCCGGTTCCATACTAACGCCACGCGACAGAACGAGGCCGGAACGAGACACATACGACAACATTATGTCATGCGTCTATGTTAGCTGTACCGGCTCCGTATTCTACACCATTTGATTATATGCCAACAGTCGACAGGCTCTCTTGCGCTATTCATAAGACAGTGACAGATATAGTCTAATCGAACGAGTCATATCTTTAGCCCATCATGTGCACAATATTTATGTAGTCTTGGAAAAACATAGGTAACTCGTACAATAAAAGTGTTTCATAAAGCTAAAGGGTATAAAATAAAAATAAAATCAGTCCAAATTCGTCCCCATCGAGGGGCACGGGCCTCCCTTCAAAACACGAAGGGGATTTAGGGAATAGTCGAATTTAGTAATACAGGTCCACACCAGTATTTGAACCTTCCGGTTATAAGTTTATAAGTCTGGCTCATTAGCAACTGGTCTGTCACTGCTATTTCTTATCATAATCTTACTTATTTCGCCGGTAATTAAGCTATCTGAAATAGGTCCCTGGCCCTGTAAAATTGTAACTTGTAAAAACAAAAGACCTAGTTGGCCCAAAACATTTGAAATGTTGGAAAAAAAAATGTCTTACCATCAGTAACATGCCTAAAATTCTTCTGATTAATTCTGGCGACGAATCTGGTGAGGTTGGCGATCCCTTTGACGCTGTTTGATAACGTTGCGTTGGGGAAGGGCGCCTTTACAAGTGGTGCAAGATAAGCGAATACTGTGGCATCGAACGAAGAAGGCCGGTTGCCGAAGAAATATTCACTCTCGCCTAACCGGTCTGATAGGGTTTTCAGACATTTCTCTGCTTCATTGTATAACTGTAACAAAGAGATTGAAATCTTAACATCACATCGGTTTTTGAAACATGATTTGGTTTTTTTAATGACTGATTTTTTTAGAATGTACCAGCTGTAAAAGTCTTCCTAGGCATACAGTAAATGTCAGTAAGTGGGATGAAGGTTTCGTTGTACTGTGAGCGAATTGCTGACAACCTCTCACTATTGTTCCATCTAATAACCCTCAGAATTTAAGTCAAACGTGGAGTGAGCATATAATGTGTAAAAAAGTATTAAAAAAAAATAGAATTATCATAATTGAAAATATTATATTACTGTTACTCTCAGGATAAGACTAATACAAAAGGTATAGAATTAGAAACTGACTGATACTTATTTGTTTCAATTGAAGAATCAAAGTCCAATAACTCATGGCCAATGGCATTGGATAATTTAGGCCAATGTTCACCAAATATTCAACTTACTATTAGCAGCTAACCTGGGATTTGGAAATATAATTTTCACACATTTTTATTATATTTTGTCTGATTAACCTTTAAATGTGGCTTATCCAAGGGTTGAATTTTTGGTAAAAAATGGCCCTTAGTTAAACAATGATTGTGGACAAAGCAATATGCTGAGTCAGCACCAATTTGATTGGCAGATAACACAGTGTGAAAAAGCAGGACTTATATTTTCTGTTTCTTGTTTTTGTACATATCACTGTTGCACTGTTTTATGTCAATCAAATAAAGTATCAATCAATCAATTCTAAAGAACATTATTATTGTTACATGATTCTCTTTACATTTTGGAAGATGTGGCTAATTGTTGTGGGAAAGTAGAAAATCAAGGAGTAAAAGATTTTAAACAATTATAAAGTTATTATATGACATCTAACTCCTACTAACTAAAGCAGGTACAACATAATTGAAGACTATTAAGTGGAAAGCTAGTAATTGGATTGAATATATTCTGTCTAATATATTCAATCCAATTAATATGACTGCACCTTTGCAAACAAGACATATACTTAGTAAAAAAAACTTATGTTATTGGCTTAATTTCTTAAGTCACATAACACTTAATATTTAACATTCAATAAATTAAAAATAATTTCGACTTTGAATCTGATGGAAGCCATGGAAATATTTCTATTCCTGGAATTTTTTTCTAATCCAGAACAAAAAAAAAACTAACATATTTTGTTCTAGTCTAGATTGTAATCAATGTGTACCAAGGTCATATAAAACAATTAAAATTAAGGAAAACACAAGATATTCCAGTGATTCAAATTCAAACAACTCTCAGGACATAATTTCTTTTTTAAACCCTCGCACGATGTCTGCACACCCCTGTGTGCAGGATTTGTATCGCACGCAGCGTAAACAAACGGGCGACCGGTTAAAACATGATATAAAAGAATTCCTATATTGTTTTAAGGACAGAGCTTTATTATAAGAAAAGTTTAACTTTAAACAGTTGTTGCCATATCAATTCCTCTGTAAAGCGTGGAAAACTCCTTGCGAATAGACAAAGAGAGTATGTATTCAGTTTTACACACTTAAGAAAGAAAGAAAATATGTTTATTACTTACCATCCTCTCAATTTCTCTAAGGTCAGTATGCTCTCCATATAAAGCATCAATCATTTCCTTGGCTGCATTTTGGTATTTTGATGGGTAGTAGAAATTGAAAGGTACTTGAAGTGCCTTAGCATATGTGGGCCGGGTGATTTCACTGTAGTTCTTCTCATCTACCCACCAGGTGAACATAAACGCTGGGTATAATTTGTCGCGGAGATACTGTGTAAATGCACTCGCCTCTGCTGCCTGTTTCGTGTTTAGATGGACATCTGTGCTGTAATGCTGATGAAATAACAGTTAATAACACCATTTTTTTTTCTCAGTTTAATGAATTTAGCAATACAGACTCGCTATTTATAAAGGTTTTATCTTATAACTTGCTATATTACGTTACCCGTTTACTTACCAAAGATTTCAAATAGTCAACAACTTCTTCAAAATTTGTTAGGACTTTACGCCCGTCTCTCATGACAGGCAAAGTGCCTTTTGGTGTGAAAAATGGGTTGTTCGCTTCTCTTACTCTTACTGGCACTCCGATAAATTTCATATATGTCTGCAATAACGCAAATATTAAATAATTAGGAATCCAACACCGGGAAACAACAAACATATAGGTTATATGTAAAAGTGCTCACCAAAACTTTCAAACACTCTAAATCTATTGAAGCGAGGCCCCATTCTCCTCGCCATATGTCTAATTCTATGCTAGCCATTATTTTAGATTGTAATGAAATTTATTTTCCAATTTTCCAACATTCAATTCACTGACAGCCAGACATTTTATTTTATAATCTGTCAAAGAGAATATAAACACTAGCGTTTTAATAATCTGTGTTGAACCACAGACAAGAGGTGAAAATGCTGCCATCTATTAACGCGAACGTACACTCTTTATCTTTCTCAAGATACTTGGTCCTAGTTTCTCAACGCCGTGGACCAATCAAATTACACGAGATTTACTTTTATGTAGAATACTAGAAAAATATATTAGTCTTTTTCTTTCTTATTAGATTCACAATGTGTCCCTGTCTTCACAATTTTAAACCAAAATAAACAGCTGATTTTGACATTTTAGAACTTGTGAGTGGAAAAAGCAGAACGATTTGTAATATTTCTTGAAAAAATTGTTACGAATTACGAACGCTGAAAATACAACCAAGCGTAGCAAGTTTGCATCATATTCAATCACTGTGACTGAGGGAAACTGCAGTTAGGTTGAATTATTAAAGAAAAATCGTCAACGCAGTACAAATATGTCGTTACAGTGGACGTTAATTGCCGGCTATCTTTACTTCGAGATCGGGGTTGTGATACTGATGATGATGCCGATCTTCAGTCCACGGAGATGGAACCAGTTTTTCAAGTCTCGTCTCTTCGCCATGTTCCAGCAACACGCAGCGGTCTACTTTTATGTCTTACTCGGCGTACTGACTCTCTTCCTTTTGGATGCCGTCAGAGAAATGCGGAAATACTCCCACGGGACAGAGGGCTCGCACGTTCACCTTGCCAGCGAGATGAAAGGCAACGTAAAGCTGTTTAGAGCTCAGAGAAACTTCTACATAACTGGTTTCGCCATATTTCTAGCATTCGTCATACGGCGCATTGTAAATTTCCTTATCATACAGGACGAACTTACTCAGAAAGCAGAAAAGATTATCAAAGAAGCAGAGAATGCAGTGAAATTAGCCAAAACAACTGTTTTAGCTAACACTATGGAGGTTAAAGAAAAGAAATCTCTGGAACAGGTTCAGAGTATATTGGACGTGACTGAAGATATGTTGAAACTAGCTGAGGGCAGGGTCAAGGAATTGGAGACTGAAGTATCTGAATGGAAGATGAAATATGAAGAGATTCAAACAAAAATGCGAGGAAAAGGGGACGAGTAAATTATTCAGTGGTTTTATCTATTGAAATATAGACTGACATGAGTACATAACATGCTGCTCAGCATAATTTAATAAAATGAGATAGGTTTACGAATGGTTGTGAAAATCAAAGTACTTTCACTTACATGATGATTGTTATTCCTGTTGTAAGGTGCTGATCTGTTCTTTAAAAATTAATTTAGTATTAACTAGTCATAGGTTCTTTTAATATTGAAATTAACAATTTTATTCATAAATTTTTAATTATATACCAATTAAGGTTTTTTATAATTTGCATGATAACTTGATAAGTCAATTTAGTTTTATATTTGTTTAACACTAATAATGTAATAATGAACAATTGTTTGAACAATAAAACAATAAATTTATTTCATAGTTTAATTTATTTAAAGTTATCCTACTATTTACAAATTATATACTATATACTTAACAATATATTCCAGTTAAGATAACACATTGTGTTTCTTATTTACGTGTGTATCTGTTCGTGGTATCGTAGCTTCTAAACAAGTTTTGATGTGGTTTCTTTATTATTATTATTTTTTACCAGCCTATGTACGTCCTCACCGAGGGGCACGGGCCTCCCTTCGAAACACGAATTACTCTTTATTTTAGAAGGTTTAATTTCCTTGCTTTTGAATTTGGACATGCATCCTTTTAGCAATTTCATTATTTCTACTACTATTATGTGTTTTCTGGGTAGGTGCAACAAACCTCGTTTTAGGCGTTTGTTTAGTGTTGGCACGGCTTCTTTGGGTTGCCGGCATCCTTTTACCACTGTCCATTCCTCATTATATTGTCTCCTGGTTCTGTCTCTCAGCCAGGATTTATGTTGTTCGTTAGGTAGAGGCATGATTGGTTCTAGTCCAGCTAGTGATGTGCTGGAGCCTCTCCTTGCAAGTTCGTCAGCAGCATTATTATTTATTACCTATGGAACCACTGTGACCCTTTATCCATTCAACGAATTTCAACGAAAAAGCATTGCCCTGCAATGGATAAAGGGTCATTCAAGGTCATGTTCTCTTTGGCAATCAACTTTCATGAGAGTAGTCTCATTGGGTATGCTAGGACAACAGGTTTTGATGAAGCATCGTCAATGGTTTGTAATGAAGTTACTTATTCTGATTATTGTCACACTAGTTGATAAGGGCTCCCGTTTCTGCAAGCTCATAATCCTCCTGGGGAATTCACAGGCTTCACGAAGCGACCTAATTTCTGGTAGGATTTTTGCCCGTTGGTCCGCCACTCCCACGCATTCCAGGATTACGTGGGCGACTGTTTCATCAGTCTCTAGGCAGCCCCTGCAAAGGGGGCTGTCGGTGACGTTTAGAACGAATAGGTGTTTGTTTAAAGCACAGTGGCCCGTGAGGGTGCCCACCATTATTCGTAAGTTTGTTCTGTTTAGGTCCAGCAGTCTTCGCGTCATGCGCGAGGTAGGTCCAGTTAGAGCCTCCTTTGACTGCCGACAGGTGGTTATACTGTCCCATCTGTCGATGTGTTGTGAACGGGTACGATCGCGAATCCAAGTACGAAATTTGCTAAAGGGGATTGGGATAATTGGCACAGGGCCTGCCAAGTTGGTATCTGATCCCTTCCTTGCCAAAATTTCGGCTGCGTCGTTACCCATAGATCCACTATGCCCCTTGATCCATTGTAGGATGACACTGTTGGCTGATGCTATTTGTCACACTATACGATCATCATGATTAAGATATAAACAATTTATACCTATAAAATTAGGAACACTGCTTTTGAACAATTTAACAGACATGTAATATGGTATCTTTTTTAATGCTTACCCGTGTGAGGGATATTGGAAATTAATGCTAAGGAAAGAAAAATGATCGGTGCGAATGAGACTTGAACCTACGACCCCAGGATTAGATCTTGTACTGTAATCAACTGAGCTATCGCACACCGAACACCGCCGAACTTTTTTCTTTTCCTGCAATTATTTGAGATATGTCGTATTTTAATTTATGTACAAACATATGTTATGCTTGCTATTTGGGTTTGTTTAAAGGTCTGCCTTGTGCATTGTAATTGTCATATGCAGGTAGAGCCTCGTTCATTAGTTATGGGTGGGCAATTCAATTTAATTTCTTCATCTATGGCGATCCTTTTGTAGATTTCGCCAATGTCGAGTGTTGCCAAGGAGTTTATTTGGCGAGTGTATTTTCCTCCACTATCATGTTGGTAAACTGCTTGACTCTGCTTTGAATGTATGTTTTGTGATTGAACAAGGTGCAAGTTAACCTAGATGAATGTTGAGTATTATTGGTGGGCACCGAAGTTATCCTGATTAACGTTACAAATTATGCTTCCTCTAAGCAGAGGGTCAGATCTGATTTACCCATGAGCTTAGAATAAAATTAAGGGTAGCAACTGAACAATTAAATGTTCTGCCTATTGATCGACGGGTCCTAAGTTCTGGTAAGTTTGGTGTAAAAAACAGATGTTTGTTCTTGGGTCATGGGTGTTCGTCTGTTCGTATCAGTGTTTGTGTATGTGCCATGCCAAGGGACTCGGTAAAACCTTAGTGAGAGTCTTTGAGTTTGTAGCGTTAATTTATGACTATTGTAGTTGCCTTTTTTTAGGTTGAAACCTTGTTCGTTGTAAGGGGCCGTCCACATATTACGTCACACAAAATTTCGACTTTTTGAACCTCTACCCCCCCTATGTCATACTTTTTTGATATCCCTTTAACATGTAATGTCACATTTGGTATGACCCCCCCTCCCCCATACGCTGTGACGTAATATGTGGATGACCCTTAAATATATATACCCAAGTGTACGAGTACATCGCACATTTGATTACTTAGCATCTAATACTTAATACGTAATTAGCGCGCAATTAGAGACAGTTCACGTTCGCCTCTAATTGTGCGCGCACACACAGTCGTTGGTATCAAGACAAATAAAATAATTCTTACGCAAGTTTATTAAGAGTTTTCTTGTCCATTTACAGGGTCAACAGCACATGCTATCCGAATCTGTCAAATTTTTTCAATCGATTTTCAATTTTATCTCCAAGCATTAGAATTTACTATCCGTTGAGCAAATTTGACACTTAGTGGTAACCTGATAAACTGTTGACTGTACTGAGCTGACAAGTGCTCGTACACCAGACTCACAAAAGTTAGTTACTCCGGCTAACATCACACATTATGCTTTCTCTTAGCCGAGGGTCTTTCGAAGACTTGTTTCATGCCCCCTCGGAAGTTGTTAAGTCGTGCGGCCCCCCCCTCACTGCTCCAAGCTGAGTCGAACTCAGTCGTGTCCTGGTCAACTAGATGAGTGTACTTTGTACGGCCCGATCGACCGAACTTCTTCACTTGCATTACCTGAATGAAGAAACAAATTGGATTTATATTAGGTGTTTGACTCGAATTATTATTTTTTAAAAGGTTGCTATTATAAATATTTATTATTATTCATTTATTCACAGGAACCCCCTTACAGGTAATTTTTTTTATAATACTGAACATTAATTAGTATAAAGGAGAATGGGAAAAATTGTATGACCGCTGTCCGCAGGGATGTATAAAGATGTGACATGTCATTTTGAAGGTTATAACAATACCTTCATTTAATGGTGTGCCATAACAACGGAACTTTTGCAGGGATTTATAAAGGGGTGTGTATAAAGATGTGAAATATGTGATTTTGAAGGTTACTAACTCTCTCCTTCGTCACGCTTTGTCACATAATACAGGCCAAGTTAGAATCACCAAGTAAAACAAAAGGAGAACATTTCCGATGCAATAAGTCGTCGTCATTGTAAAGTATCAAGGTTTAAAACTAGCATAAGAAACGTACCTTAGGTAGAACAGTCTTATCGAAGTGGTCATCCAGAGTTGCCCCGGAGAAGTCTTGTTTAAACACCTCATCCTCTTTGTCCAAGTAGAATGCACCTCTGAAACACAAATACATGAATGAATGAAATATTCTTTATTGAACACCAGGGACAGACAAAGTAAATGAACATGAATATTCAAGGAAGTATAATGTACAAAAAGGCGGCCTTATTGCTTAGGTAGCAATCTCTTCCAGGCAACCTTTAGGTTAGGATATTTTCCGAGAGGTAAAAAAGCAAAGCGGGTGGTGGCTAGAACTAAATTAAAGAATAAACAAATAAAAATACATGCTAAACAGTAAAATAAAACTAATTATAAATAAGAATACATATAAATAACAAAAGAGAACATAAATACATACATACATATAATAATCTTATTTAGTATAGCACAACTTGTTTTAATTATATCCTGAAGTCTGCGTAAAAGAAATTCCGTCATTAACTATCGAAACATGTTATTTAGACTCAAGTCATATGGAACAGATTGGTAAATATTTAAATGGTAGAATATACCTATAGCTAAGATCAGTCATAAGTACTGTCCTACTTATACATATATTTTTTTATTATATTTATTACAAACAATTATCTTAAATACAATGTAACATAAACGAAATTGTTTTCCCGTACATTGCATAGTTCGTCGCCGAGGATTTGTCCACGTTTGTAGATGTTGGCTAGTAAGTATGTTGTACGTTTTATTTGTGTGTGTAGCTTTGACTGTGTGTATGTTGTGTCCCATTTTTCCCTCAAACTATCAAGTGGTTGTAGCTTGATAGTTTGAGGGAAAAATCTGAATCAAGTCAAGTACCTAATATATCCATTTCCACATAATATATCCACATGAAAGTACTAACCTGTGATAGTACCGACGTATGATAGTGCTGACCTGTGGTAATACTGACCTATGATAGTACTGACTGATCTATGAGCTAGGATAGTGCTGACCCGTGGTAGTACCGACCTAATAGTACAGAGGTATGATTGTGCTGACCTGTGACAGTACTGACTTGTGATATTACTGACCCATGATCGATAGTGCTGACAAGTAATAGTACCGACTTATGATAGTGCTGACCTGTGATAATACTGACCAATGATAGTACTGATCTATGATGGTATTGACCTATGATAGTACTGATCTATGATGGTACTGACCTATTATAGTACTGATCTATGATGGTACCGACCTATGATAATGCTGAACTGCGAGAGTACTGGCGCACTATTTTTGAATCGCTCGCCTCGTGTCGAACGATATTAGGTTTATGCGGATTCTGTTGATTTCCGAACTTTTTGAACCCTACACTTCAGCGAAAAGATCTTAGCACTCATGGAATTTAGTAGTTAAAAATTCAAAAATCAATAGCATCTACGCAAATCAACGAAAGATATCGCTCGAAACGAGGCGAGTGATTCAGAACCAGTGCCCCTGACCTTCGACAGTACCGACCTAATGGTAGTGCTGACGAGTTATAATACCGACCTATGATAGTACTGACCTATGATGATACCGACTTATGATAGCGCTAAACTGTGATAGTACTGACCTATGATAGTACTAACCTGTGATAATACTTTTGCAGGAACTTGTACTTGCCCTTGACGGGCTTATTGGTGACCAACTTCGGATTCAGTCTGAACTCCACTCGCCGCTCCTCTTCAGTCATATTGCGCACGCGCTCAATAGACATCATCTCTTTCTCTAGCCTGCAAATAAAAAAACAAAGTTACATTTTATCCTCACACATTCTTATTGAAAAAACGCACGTAGCTGTAGCCCAGTAGCGTTCACTGTTCGGTATCGATCTGTAAGGTCAAGCAACGTTCAAGGCAGGGAACATTATTTCATTTCATTCTTGATAAATCATATCTATGAGGATGACGATTTTAGAGTACTAAGATGTTAAGACACACCCCTACTGACGATTATAAACAACTAGCTTTTCGCCTGGGACTTCGTATCCGTGGGAATTTAAGAAAATTAAGTAGCCTATGTGTTAATTCAGGGTGTCAGCTAAATCTATACCAAATTTTATCAAAATTGGTCCAGCCGTTTGAGTGTGAAAGAGGAACAAACCTCCATACATCCATTCTTACAAACTTTCGCGTTTAAAATATTAGTAAGGAAGTAAGGATAAGGAATGTAAGGATACTTACGCTTCCCTCTCCTCCTTATCCCTCTTGATGCGTTTCATTTCACGCAGTTTCCACGCTTCGTACTCCAGTTCATCGTTCTCGTCGTCTGTGCACACGTCGTTTATATTACCTTCTTTTTGTTCTCCCTGACAAATAATAATAAACATAAAAAGAAATAATAGTATATTGTGCAACTCGGGAATAAAAGACGGATTTTAAGCGAGGGTCAAGTGAGTGATTCAAGTGTTAGAATCTTGAATTGGATTTTGAATATTCTTTGCGATGGAGGTCGTATGTCTATTCTATACATTGGAGTGTTCGAAATTCAAACACCAAAATTGGCAAAAAAAGTGCTCGTTTTTTACGTGTTTTGCGGGAGCAAAAGAATCTTTTTAGGGTTCTAAATTCAAATACCAAAACTGTGACTAAAAAAACTCTTTATCTCCAATTTTCAATGAAAAAAGAAGCTTTTTAGAAGGGGAATGGTATAAATTATGTCACATGCTAAGAGATACTAATGCGAGTTCCTAACCGGGACAGTGTATTTTCGTTTTGTTTCATACTTATTAAACCGTCGCGCGATTCTTGCACAACCGTGTGTGCAAGATTTGTATCGCACGCGCCGAAAACAATCGCGGGACAGGAGCTCTACTCTGTACTATCTACGATCGACGGACGGCCGTTAATTGTCACTACCTGTCACTGTCATCTGTATAGCACAAGACAGAGATGTACTAACATTCGACGCTTCGAAAGTTCGAGATAGTACAGAATGGAGCCCCAGGTTAATTGGATGTACTCGGTAAAGAATTTGTACGGATTCAGTACAGAACAGGTGACGACATACCTGGCCACCTCTCTGTTCTGATCTGATAGTCTCCTCCACAAGTTTCAGTGCCTCTCTTCTTCTCTCATCTTTCTCTTTTCTCGCCTCAGCTTCTTCTTTCTTCTGTTGCTTCATTTTACGTTCTCTCTCCGCTACTGTCATCCGCTCAGATGCACGCACGAATACTGGCTTCACTCTAGGACCTAAATGAGGAAAGGGGTACTAAGATTTTTGTTCTAAGCCTGGTATAGCGGCCGATCGTTTTTTTTTTGCTTCAAAATGGCGACGAACGGAAATCAGTCATCTATTCTCGAGATATAGTTTTTTTTCCATAAATATAAACTCTCAGATGAAACCTGCTTATGGTCTAAAGATCGATTGCAAGTCGAAGGAAAAAACTAAAAAATTTTTTCAATGTTATTCGGGGGGAGACAAGTTTAAAAAATAAACATACGTATTTTTTACCCAGATTTTTTTACTGTCTGTACTACATATACATAATGTATATGGGGTGACTTTAAATTAGTTAGTGAAACTTTAGGGGGCTGTACTACCAATAAAAACTGAACAACTTACCTCAAAGGAACCTCAAAATTCTCAGAAAAAATTTTGACTTCCCATATAAAGGCAAATCAACTAATCTCACAAGTTGTATGGTAAGGTGGAATAAATGTATATAAAAAGCCGTAGCAAGTGTGGTCAAACTATAGTCATCAAATCAAGCACGACCTGAATTTCAAAAAATTTTAGCTAATAAACTAAATGAAATATATTTTAAATTTATTTTTATCCTTTGATTTATTAAAGATAAAACATAACAACAAGATCTGAAAAAAACAATTGTCAACATCATTCAGCATCTAACTAACCTGTATCCTCTTCACTATCTGTGTATTCTGTATCTGATGAGCCGCTCTCTTCTTTATCACCATCCAGGATTTCTTCTTCATCTTCTCTGCCAAGCACTTCCTTCTCTGCTTCTCTGTGAAATGGTATAATTAATGATTTGTGTGCAAACGTATGCATATCACATTGAAACAAGATGAATTATTTTCTTACTAACTTTCCGCCCGCGGCTCCGCCCGGTATTAATTGATACCTAAGCATAGGTATGATTTTTATAGAATCACTAGCTTTCCGCCCGCATGGACTACAGGCTATATCGTGCCCAACTGTGGGATAAAATGTTAGCCTATGTCCTTTTACCAAATTTCGTCAAAATCGGTTCAGTAGTTTAGGCGTGAAAGACTGACGGACAGACAGACAGAGTTACTTTCGCATTTATAATATTAGTAAGGATTAAACTGCAAACAGTGGGTATCTTTTAACTAAGAATATTACTGAACACAAAATTATAAGAAAAAGCGTCATCACAAAACGGAGATGAAAAATTGGACTGAATATGAAGTACAAAAGTTTTTTTCTTTTTAAGTTAGGATTTTTAAAATATATTTCTTCTTTATTTCTAAGTGTAGACCAATACATATAAATACTTTAATTCCCATTTACAAAATTATTTAATGAATCCTTATCTCTAGGTTAGGGCACTAAGGGGCCATCCAGAAATTACGTCACACGAATTTCATGATTTTTTGACCCCTCCCCCCTCCTTGTCACAGCTGGTCAAATTTGTAAGACTCCCCCTTCCTAGCGTGACGTCACATATTTTGCAAATTTTTCATTTTTTGTAATTTTCTAGTGAAAGCAGTACTTAATAGAGTTTTTTTTTTTGGGAACTCAAAACTCATTGTCTCAACCAAAGTAAAAACGTAAATAGAGTGCCTGGGACTGAGGAGGTTAAGTTTGTCGTTAATAGTTAACGCGTTTTGATACTCATAACACATTTTGAAATGTGACGTCACGAAACTTATGACCCCTCCCACCCCCTTGTCACACAATGTCACACTTTGTCGACCCCCTCCCCACCCCTTAACGTGTGACGTAATTTATGGATGGTCCCTAACTAGGGGTGTGAAAAAGTAAGAAGCTGTCCATTCAAGCGATTATGCTTACCGAGCCGCAAGTTTAGCTTTAAGCGCTTGCCGTCTGCGCTCAATCTCCTCCTCATCCAGCTCATCCTCGCTCTCCGAGGAGTCCCTCTGCTCAGCGGCGTCCGATTCCGACTCCGGTTCCGGTTCCGCATCGATGATCTCCGGCTTGTGTTCCGATCGACGCGGCGGCGAGTGCGCGGCTTGACGAAGACGACGCAAGCGAGGATCATCGATCTGAAACCACGATGTGTATTAAAACTTCTGCCTCCATATTCTGCCATCTTTGCCGATCGACAAAACTGCACATGTCACTGTCATTTGTATAGCACAAAACAGAGACGCACTGAGCCCTTCCGACTGTCGGTACCGAATCTAATGGTGTATAATCTTCTGTGACCCTTATTACGTTATTGTCAAGTATTTTTTGTGAAAATGTCTTGTGATGCGCAGTAGACGGAGCTGGAGAAGATGCACGAGTCACATTTATCAAAGGGCTTTTAAGTTTTGCATGAAAGCTGGCGTCTTTCATCCGCCATTTACATTTTTAACTTACAATTTTTTCTTTAATTGGTCCACCGACCCACTTTTGGCTAGCGTGGTGGACTAAGGCCTTTCGTGTTCTGAAGGGAGGCCCGTGCGCCTCAGTGGGGACATATACAGACTGTAAAGGACAGCTTAGCAAATACTTTAATGGTGGAATCTACTCATAACTATGATCAGCTACAAGTAATTATAGAAATGTCAAGTTCAGAAGTTTTCGTTGTTTACCTACTTTGGCGCTACGCAATGTACCGCGTCCCGCGCGTGCTCCCCCCGCGCCGCGCGCTATCACAATAAGATTTACATTGCTGGTTTTCGTGTTTTAAGCTGTTATTGTTGTTTTTTTAATGCAAAATGGATTGTATTCGAATAAATAACTTAATTTTAGAGCAGAAAAAATATTTAAAAACTTGAAAAAAATTCGAAGATTTTTCAGAGGAAAATTCCACTGGAAAATCATTTAAAATGATGATCTGAATTCAGGGTTTCAGTTTTTGCTAACTTGTCCTTTACACCCTGTATGGACTGATAAAAAATAATAGTAATAATTATGTCTGGAACATAATTACCCGTGATTCCAAGGAATATAGACAAACATAATAAAAAAAAACTTGGAGAATTCACACAGTGCCATCTAACTCCAAACTAAGCAAGGCTATCGATTACCAATCTCATCAATCTTAGTTGCAAATTTGCCTATTATTGGCACTACTGGTACAATTTTGATAGCTCATATCTTGGAAAAGTGACACTTTAGGAAGATTTTGTTTAGACAAGTTATGTTTGGTATGATCCCAGCTATCAATTGATGTAGGTTTCATAGCTGGCCGTAGGTAGGCTAGCTTTCATACAAGAATATTCTAAGGCCTAATTCAGAGAATGCATGCATGCGGCTCCATCTAATGGATGTTCAGCCTTAATATAATAAACAATTAATATTTCCTTGTAATAATTAACATTGAGAAAAAGTATCTCAAAGGCCATTTTCTGTGAGTCATTTCAAAGTATGTCCAAAATTTTTCTTTGGAGCTTAACACTTTTGCTACCAAGGATCAAACAAACAGAACTCAAATTTTCTCCCAGGGTCAGTCAACCAATGGCTGAAAAGTACACAATTACCTACTAGAACAGTCACCCTAACCAGAGGATTTTTTCTCAAATAAAAAAGGCCCTTGTCCAGCTGTGGGACACTGAGAAATTTAAATGATATTCATTTTTCTGTACAAATAAATTATATCTATGGGTTAAATTAGTTGGAGAAAATTCAGGGGATGATTCTCACAAATGAAACTGAACAACTTTCCTCAAGGAAACTATATGAAATTCTCAAAAAAAATTCAAAAAAGTGTTGAAAGGCAAATCATATGCTGAGCACATTCTCCATGTTTTATAAGTATTTTATATCTTTATTGTCTATTCATTTTCTAAATATTGTGTCTTTAAGTGTGTACAAATAAACAATTTATACATCTAATAAATAAAAGCAGTATAAACTATATACATATATAACGACACTGAAGGGACTGCGTGTTTTATGACGTTATTGAGAGTTGTCGTTAAATGGAGAGAAGAAAAATCTGTGTTAGAAAAAAAAAAAAGATTATTTCAGACTAGTGTTTCGTCAATACACAGTGATTTTCTCTTACTTGCATTTAAGTAAGAGAAAATCAGTAAGTAGAGTATTTAAGATGCCGACAGTCGAGTTTATTACGGGCTAGGCTTTGATCAACTATAAAGAACTAGATACACAATCCACAACAAAAAAGTTCCCTCACTAAATGATCACCCACTTGACGTTTTGGGTTGTCTTTTCGTTTAGTAGCATTCGTTCGTTCCGAAAGTAAGCATGCCTCAGTGCGCAGTGAAAAATTGTAAAAATCACACCTCCAGAACATTAAAAGAATATGGAATGTCATTTTTTAAATAAGTAGTTTTGTAATTATTATATGTGAATTGAAATTATCTTGGTATTTGGCCAAGAAAAGGTTATAAAACATTTTTTTAGTTTAATTTAATAACATTCGGCGAGAGTATAACCCTTTAAATTGAATAGACACTAGCGGAACTTACAAATCCATACCGTTGTATTTCAACATCATTTGTTCGGGTTATGCAGTGACTCTGTTCTAAAACAAATAGAGACGCTTTTTTTTATATTGTTTTTTTTTTCATTTTCATCTGTGTTATAAAATTTAAGTGTAAAGAGTATATATATTAATTATGTTTTCTATACTTACATTAAAGGTATTATGGCAAAACCATTAATCATATAAAATTGAATTAATAAAAAATTTAACGTGCGTGACGTTTACAAACAAAGTTTTATTGGATTTTTAGTTTTCCTAGAGATCCTGTGCGATGTGGACAGTGGACATACGTGGTCGCACGTCAAAGATGTGAAGATTTTTTCTAGCCGTCGCACTATGGATCAAAAGGCTGATCTAGCTGGACAAAAAGGGTTACTTCAAATCTATGATATAACTATCACAAGTGATAACAGATAGTCCACGTATCACTGTTCCGGTGATAGTTTTGTGCAAATACCCTCCAGTAATTAATTATGAATTTTCTAATGGCAGAACGAGTGTCGCGCATAATGAAATCATTCACTTTTTTGCAACGGATGTGTCGATTATTTAAAGTGACATTAAAAGAAATTGACGAATTATTAGTGATGAATCGTGAAGTGTATGGTTAGTACTATTTCTTATTATTATTAAACTTGCAAGAACATTTTTTATTGTGGAGATAAATACGTTTAAAGTGAGCATTACAATTTTTTTTATTAGTTTTTTATATTTGTTGGACCGGAAACTACATGTACCATCATGTACCAGGTCTATAACTTTTTTGTGTAGTAGTTTTACTTGTATAGTACTGCATAAAGTAAAATACTAAGTGCGGGCAGATGCGGAACCTTCCTAATTTTTAGGTATAACGCGAGTGTTTTTTTTTTGCAGAAAACGTAATATTAATGACACGAAGAGAGTTTTATGAACAATGGAAGAAATACCCTAAAAATGGAAGGAATTCGCGTTTATTTGAATATATATCAATAAAATTTACAAATAATGACGTCACAAGCGAGTCCATAAGAAGTATTAAGTTGCGAATTTCTCGAATTTCTACGGAATTGGCTAAAAAGTGGCAAATGTGCGGACGAACAGCGGACCGTTTTGAAATAACATCGATAGGTAGCGATTGGTTAAGTGGTCAAGGCTTTAATTTGTAGTAACATATTTTCTGCAGCCATCTACCCCATCATTAGAAAGCGAACATACCTCAGGTCGTCCAAAGTCAGAGTTCGACCTAGCATCATTTAAGATAAAACGAAGACGAGTAGACGATTTAATTAAGTCACGTAGCATAGACGAACTGGCAAAAGAAGACAATTTGTGTAATTTCAGTTAACCTAGTTTTGATGATTCCGAAAGTGAAGATAAATAGCTATTAAAACTGTTATTAAATCATTAAAATTGTCTAACTATGAATTCATGTTTTCATTTCAGAGACCATATCATAATAATACAATAATAATTGGTTTTCGTTCTTAAAAACACAGAAACATTGTATTTTCAAATAAAAACAATAAAAATTACTAACCAATTTACGATGAGCTCTTCTCGCCTAGTAAATATTCTTCGGCACGGCTCAACTTATATTGGTTTTTAAAATATAGCAAAAAAAAAGTCAGAATTTATTCTAATTGATTTATTTTGACAAATCATGTACAGATACCCTTTGAGCTTATTAACAGTGTAAAATAATTTTGTCCAGCTAGATTAGCCTTTTGATCCATAGTGCGTCGCAAAGTAGTGTCTTTTGCTCCAAGCATTTTTTAGAAAGTGACTCGTATGTCATTACAAAAGGAGTCAAAAGGTTACACAAAACAGCTGCACCTCAAATAGTATGTACCTTTTTATCACTTTTGATTTGGAGTTTCTTGTATTGAATAAAATAAAAAAAAAATATTTCATCTTCAGGACAAAGATGATGACAGCGTAGAAGACAAATGTTTTTTTTTTTGAGTTAGTTGCTTTTTTTAAAATAAATTATTACTTGTACTTAAATATCTATTCAGTTTCATAGCTAATTTCCTCTCTTAAATCTCAATAGGTCATTTCCGTTCAAAAAATTATACTAAGTTTTAAATAAGCAAAACATAATATATGTGTAATCGGGAAAGACACAGTTCTTTTCTTTTTTTATAAGTTATTTCATATTTCATAAAAAAATAAGCATAGAATATTAGGTTTATAAGCAATAATTAAGAAGAATGGCGGCGGCTGTGATTATCAATTGTAATGTATATTAATCGTCGGTTAATTTGAAATGAATGTGATTTTTTTAATAATAAAAGACGATAAAAACTAACATAAAAGTAAACGGCTGAACCAATTTTGATAAGTCATATCTGAAATCCAGCGCAAGAAGAAGCTTTCGAATAAAATAAACTGCACCATTAACATCATCAGTTTAAGAGATATGATGCTCCTATACATACACAACACAATCAGGGGTTAAAAAGAAAACCACACCATTTCGTAGCATTTCGAATTTGTTAAAAAGTTTGTACGAAGATTTTATATGTGAAATCGACCCAACTAATATATTTTTAAAATTAACAATGGCAACTCCACTCCTCCCATGTTCTACGTGACAGCCAGTGTCATCAAATTGTCTTACGTTATCCTTTGTTCAAAACCCAAAGTGGTATTTTACAAATAAAACAGATTTTATTTTCGACCTTATAATATTACGTTAAGGTTTAAATTAGATTAAAATGTTTGACACTTTAGAACTTTTTCATAATACATGAAGTGGTATACAACTATCTAAGTACGTATTGTAGTTAGGACACTTTTAAATTTCATTTTGTATGGGACTGTGTATCTAGTTTTCTATAGTTGATCGAAGGGGCTAGGATAGTAAAGCGACAAAAAAACTTTCTTTTGTCGCTTTATTATCCTAGCCCGTACAACAATAATGTACTGTGTACGTACGCAGCTATTTAATTGTTGTCGTTATTGAGAGTGGATGTAATGCTATATAGAGTGTATCATTGTATGTAAAACAAGCTAAACCAACCAAAGCCGAGTGATTTCGATGCTTTAGGGAGTTTGTCGTTAAATCGAGTGACGTTACATGGAGTTTACACTGTATAGGTAGCTGACAGCAGGACTTGCCATAAAGGACCTTGTTTTCTTAGCCCCTAAGATGACTCTCTTAAGTGATTTAGATATAAAAGTGTAGTACCTCTTGTTCAGAATCACTATGGTGCTCCTCTTTTCTGCTAATCACTGGCGGTAGTGCCTGTCTGCGCTCTGGCCTCTGCTGTTCTATGAAGTCTTCAGTATCTGATTCCCCAGACGACGACACTCCTTGAGCGTAATCTGGCTTTTTACCCGATATGTACCGCTGTACTTTCACCTTTTGCATGGACAATTCACCTGAAAAATGTTTAAAAAAAGCTATGACTAGACACAAGACTTATAGGTTATATCAAGTTTTAATTTCAGTTTAAAAAAAATAATATCCAATTAAATCATTGATGACTGGTACGACATGCTTTTGTAATACGTTCGTGTACATTTTTATATCAAAATTAAATCAAATTGTAAAGTAATAAGGAAATAAATGTACCTTTTTCATTTCGAATAGGGACAGCACCAGCTGTGCTCTGTATACCAGTCGGTTGAGCTGGTAACACGTTCATTTTGAAAAATATACACTAAAACAGGTTTTTAATTAAATATATTGCTTTTAAGGACCATATATATTTTATTAACAAAATCGCACACACAATTCAATACAAATAACCAATCAGTTGACGAAAAGAAACAAACATGGCCGAACAAAACTGAAATATCATAGATGTCAAACCTCAATGTGTTCGGATACTCGCCTCTGGGATTTTTTTAAAGGTCATTGACTTCTCTCACTTTAGCTCACACAAGTCGCAGGCAAGGTTTAGTTTAACGGTTGTTTAACGGTTTACAATCAATCGATCCATCTGCGCCTTGTCCCTACCATTTTCAGAAGAACGGTCTAAAAAGGTGACAAAGTCTCGTTCTTACTCTTGTGGCATGGCAGTCCGTGGTTGAAAGGCCGCAAGGGCACCTGAGGTAGGTACAATTAACAGGATCGATAGAACATCACACGCCATGTTACGTCAAAGTTATAAGACAGTGACGAATGTCTAAAAAGCTTGTGTCTAAATTATTAAGAAATTATTCCGATACAATCAATGGATACAATGTTAATATTGCCGCGATCAGCGAAACCCGTTTGGCGCAAAACGGGGAACCTTGTGAGAATCTTGGTGGGTTTCGTGGCTTACAGTGGTGACGGGTTTGCAATCAAGAATCTCACGCCTCTAACATGACCCTCTGACCTCGCATTGTACAGTCTATTAAAAGAGTCAACGACAGGATAATAAGTTAATAACACTCGTCTGCATCTCAACCGAGGGTAAAAATCTCATTGAACGATGTCGATTAGTCGTACATTGCTGCGTTTGTTTTATACCTTCAATAGCAGTGTCTTTGTGCAGAAATAATGTATGTCGGTTTGTCACCAGTTCCTTCATGGATGGACGAAGGAAACGGCAAGGAGGATATCTATCATCATTTAAACCACTCCAGTCTTTCATGTGGGAAAAGCCAGGGAAACTCTTTTGTTTCCGAAAATGCGTAAAAATCATTATGCGAAAACATGATTATGCAAAAAGAAATTAGGTCTTCCAATTTTATGCGAGTCAATGAGGACCCACCATTACCACTTGAATTATTTATCACTACACCGTCTAAGTTAGTTTGTTACACAATACACGATCACTACCACTACTTTACATCACACAACTTTTTCATAGGTATAGAATAGTAGATTGTTAATCGAGGGTGGAAAGAATCAATTCCCGAAGTATTTAGACGCCCGAGCGCAGCGAGGGCGGCTATAGTCCGAGTATGAATTGATTCTTTTACCCGTGTTAAACACTCTACTTTTCATTTCGAATATGAGGAAAATAAAACTAGTTGTTTATCTAAACTATTTATTGATAAGTATAATAATATTAGTAGTACCTATTTTTTTGAATTCCGTCACAGATACAATAACAGATTAGTATCCCGCCAATTTATGTCGACTTTTTTTAAATATGGAGCTCACCACGTAATTTTTGCGGCTTATTCCGCTCAAAGAAGTTTGCGCTAAGTTACACTGGCTGTTTAGAAACTCACATGGCCGCAGCATTTTTTTGAATTAGTTTTTTTTTTACATAAAACTCTTCACAGCTGACAGCAGTTCTATTTTTAAAGTTCATTACGGCCCTTAAGTGGGAAGTAATTTGTATGAGTTTTTCCCTCCCTATGGAGGGAAGCAGCATTTTCCACCCAATAATCAGATCAAAATAACAAACACTACTTTCCGAGTATGAGAAATGAAAAACAACAATTCAATCGGCCCAGCAACTTACCCACGCCGAGTTCCCGACAAAGACCTTGCTACCAATTATAAACATTACGTGACCATGGGTTTTGTTGCGCACAGGACAGTCTCGTTTTCCTTCATGTACCGATGTTGATTAATTATTAAAAACTAGCATTCCGCCCGGGACTTCGTTCCCTTGGGGATTTCAGAAAATTATGTAGCCTTACTCAGGGAAAATGTAGCATTCTAATTATGATTTTTTTTTTAAATTGGTCTAGTGGTTTCGGAGCCTATTCATGCAAACAAACAATCAAATCTTTCCTCTATAATAGTGTAGAGATGATAAAAATTGCGAAGTGCGAAGTGCAGAAGTGCAGAAGTGCGAAGAGTATAACCAGCCACTGTGTCTAGCTTTTGTGGACTACGAGAAAGCCTTCGACTCAGTCGAGACCTGGGCAGTTCTGGAGTCCTTGCAGCGTTGCCAAGTCGATTGGCGATACGTGGAGGTGCTGAGAAGCCTATATAATATGGCAACGATGACAGTCCAAGTACAAAACCACCGTACAAGACCAATCCAATTGCTCAGAGGTGTTAGACAGGGGGATGTCATATCCCCGAAACTGTTTAACAATGCTCTAGAGGACGTCTTTAAGACGCTAGATTGGAATGGACTGGGCATCAATGTTAACGGCAAATTTCTATCGCACCTCCGCTTCGCTGACGACATAATAATATTGGCAGAAACACCACAAGTCCTGCAAGAAATGCTGCACAGCCTTAACGCTGCCTCGAGACGTGTCGGCCTTGGGATGAACTTGGACAAGACCAAGGTCATGTTCAATGATAATGTCGTGTCCAGGCCGATCTCTGTTGACGGTGTTACGCTCGATGTTGTTCAGGAATACATATACCTCGGGCAAGCGTTGCAGTTAGGTAGAGACAACTTCAAGCGGGAAATCACCAGAAGAGTGCAGCTTGGCTGGGCAGCATTTGGGAAGCTGCGTCATATCTTTTCGTCGCCACTCCCGCAGTGTCTAAAGACCAAGGTCTTTAATCAATGCGTCCTACCAGTCATGACCTACGGAGCCGAAACGTGGAACATGACAGTGAGGTTGGCCCACCGATTGCACGTCGCTCAGCGAGCAATGGAGCGCTCCATGCTCGGGATCTCGCTAAGGGATAGAATCCGAAACGAGGTCATCCGACAGAAAACCAGAGTGATGGATATTATCCAAAAGTGTAGCAAGCTGAAGTGGCAGTGGGCTGGCCATGTCTGTCGCAGAACCGACGAGCGTTGGAGTAGACAGGTTCTCGAATGGAGACCACGTCTTGGCAAACGTAGTGTAGGACGCCCCCTAGCCAGATGGTCAGATGACCTAAAGAAGATAGCGGGTAGTGGCTGGATGAAAACAGCGGAGGATCGTGCAAAGTGGCGCACCTTGGGGGAGGCCTATGTTCAGCAGTGGACTGCAATAGGCTGATATGATGATGATGATAAAAATTCAGATTTGTTACATGTCCATAAAAATATTGGTAAATTCTGATAAGAACATCACACGAATTTTAATTTTAATATATGAAGTACTTTCCTACCTCGAAAACTATTTCATTTCCGCATAATACCTATGTGCATAGGTATCATTTTTATAGAATCACTAGCTTTCCGCCCGCGTAGACTGCAGGTTACATCGTGCCTAGCTTTGGGATAAAATGTAACCTATGTCCTTTCCCAAGGTCTAATCTATCTCTATACCAAATTTCATCAAAATCGTTTCAGTAATTTAGGCGTGAAAGCGTAAAAGATAGACAGGCAGACAGAGTTACTTTCGCATTTTATAATATTAGTAGTGAAAGGCCAACACTAAGCTCTTCCCTTTGTATCGCGGGTCCCTTGGGATACAAACAAATATGAACACGAACACCCAGACCCAACAACAAACATCTGCTCTTATACCCTGATCGGAAATCGAACTCGGAAACCGTCAATAAAGAGGCAGATTCTAAATCAAACCTATCCTCGTATTATTTAAGTTTTAAAGTAAGGTTAATTTTTATTTTTTTAAATAAATTAGATTTTTAAACATAATTTGAAAAAGTCCCTTTTTAAGTAAAAATACGTGGTCACCTTATGTGAACAGTTGCGTTAGGATATAAGAGTTGATAATATATGCGCGGGTAAGTACTTACTTACTGATTGTGTTTTGTTATTTTCCTCATTCACTCGTTCGAAGTTAAGAAAGTAGGTGGTTTGTAAAGAATTTAGCAGCTATGGCGGCTTCCAAAGAACTACAAAGTTTGGACAAATTAGTATCCTGTGCTATAACTGGTGATGATCTCAAGGAATTTAACAGGATTTATTACGGGAGGACTGATCACCATGTTCTTAAATTAAAAAAGGATACCGAAGAATTAATGAAGCAGAATAACTTTGAAGTGGCCGCATACGACTTCCCAGTGAAACAAGAAGAGACTCGCAAACCACGTATTGTGAAAGTTGGAGCTATTCAGCACTCTATTGGTGCTCCTACCACCGAGCCCATAGTAAAACAAAGACAAGCTATTTTTAATAAAATCCACAAGATTATCGATGCGGCGGCTATTGAAGAAGTCAACGTGATTTGCTTACAAGAGGCCTGGAGCATGCCCTTCACATTTTGCACAAGAGAAAAATATCCCTGGTGCGAATTTGCAGAGTCAACGGAAACTGGTCCCAGCGTCGTTTTCCTAAAGGAACTCGCGGCGAAAAAAGGCATGGTTATAATCTGTCCCATACTAGAAAGAGATGAAATACATGGAGACACAATCTGGAATACTGTTGTCGTCATAAATGAGAGGGGAAAAGTTTTAGGTAAACACAGGAAGAATCATATCCCAAGAGTAGGAGACTTCAATGAGTCTACATACTATTTTGAAGGAAACACTGGCCATCCAGTTTTTGAAACAAAATTTGGCAAGATCGGGATCAACATATGCTATGGCCGCCATCATCCTCAGAATTGGCTAATGTTTGGAATAAATGGTGCTGAGATTGTGTTTAACCCTTCTGCAACTGTGGCAGGACTGAGTGAACATCTGTGGCCTATAGAAGCCCGTAATGCTGCCATTGCTAATAGCTACTTCACCGTTGCTATAAACAGGGTAGGGACTGAGCAGTTCCCTAATGAGTTTACTTCTGGGGATGGGAAACCAGCTCATAAAGATTTTGGTCACTTCTATGGGTCATCTTATTTAACAGCTCCTGACGGCGCTAGGACTCCTGGCTTGTCAAGAGTTCAAGATGGCCTACTCATTTCACAAATAGACCTTAATTTGTGTCGCCAGATTAAAGACAAGTGGGGTTTCACTATGACCCAAAGATTGGATTTGTATGCAGAGAGCTTGGCTAGAGCTGTGAAGCATGACTTTGAACCTCAAGTTATCAGTGACGCTATATAACAATTAAATTGCATTTAAAATCAACTACTTACTTACATATTTACATGTAATAACGTGCTCCATTACCAGTGTTGTTTTAAAACTTATCTGAATTTATTTACAAAGCATTTAAATGCGTACCTACACATTGTTGATGAAAACTTGTTCAGATAATAAATCATGTTATTATCAGTAACTAGTTACTTAAGATAACTTACTTAACCTCACAAGATCGAGTTGGAAAGAAGAGGACTGAAATTAAAAACTGTGTCGTTGTCGGTACCGTGGAGGTAGGTTAGTTACCTACATATGTTAAGCGTTATCTTATCTATCGCACCCAGTATCATACGGACGAATTTCGTAAGTAATTTTCCTTTACCTATTTGTTTTTTTTTCTTTCATTTATGATGACGATCGCGATCGGTTTAGTAGTACCTACCAACTTAGATAGTAACGGTTTAGTAGTACCTATTACTCTGCTGTTCCTGGGTTCGATTCCCAGTCGGAGTAAATATTTGTGTAAAAAAATGTGTCATCGGATCTCGTATCTCTTTCTGTGTACCCATGAGTCCCAAGAGACCCACGATATGTGAAGGAAAACCTTAGTGAAGGCCTTTGAGTGTATGGCGTTTAATTTGATAATTTGTCATCTGCGTGGTGTAGTGCAGGTTTCCAGAAATGAAGCGTTTTTGTTTTATTATAGGATGGGTTAACTCTTGACCTCAATCTTGACCAAGGTCAAAATAAGGTCGACGATGGAGCGAGTTAACCCAGAAAATGCCTATAAGACACTGGTACTCCTACGCACCGACGGAACACAGCAAGCTGTTTGGCGTCGGACTTCGGTAGGAGGGTGGTCACGAACCAGACGGCCCTTCACAAAGCCTCCACACCGCATGAGAGCATAGGAGGCCACCTCAGATTAAGAACAAATTGAGGTGTCGTTGCTTGGGGTGGATTAAATTAATAGGAGCATGGAGCAATATAATCTATTGGTCCATGATAAGAGGCAGATCTCATTTGTGTTTCCTTAGCCGCCTCTTACGACACCCACGGAAAGAAATGGGGTGGTGTTATTCTCAACCGTTCACCACACGGCATTACTTGTATTATTCTTTTTTAAATGGGTAACTCCATTTTCGGATTTTTTAAGAATTTTACCGAACACAACATAGATATTGGCGTAAGTAAATTAAAATCAATACACCTACAGGCAAGTAGTAGGTACCCTAATCGTATTCAAAACCTATCTAGTTTTAAGGAAAAAGAGAGAGAAAAATTAATGTAATAAGATTAAAATTTTAGCTGTTATCAACAGCTGAATCCATGCTAAATCTTATTAAAACATGTGATGTCATTACCTACTGGTTTTTATGTTTTACGCCGTTTTACGGTGTTGAGTGTTTTTCATTGCAAAATAGAAAGAACGTAAAGAAGAAGACACAGTAGGTACACGATGTACACATGGTGGCAAATCAGGCTATACTTATACAGGGCTTTAGGTATCTATCTTGCAACCCTCGGGTGGTACATCAGACCATGAAACTGAACAACTTTCCCCAAGGAACTTAAGTCAAAATACGAAAAAAAATTTTTACCTCCCATACAAAATGCGTTATAACTAAACTGATGAAGTTTGTATAGGAACTCTTTTTTTTTCGTATTTTGACCTATGTTCCTTGCGGAAAGTTGTTCAGTTTCATGGAATGATTTACCACCCGAGAGGTTGCAAGAGAGATAAAAAGCCCCTGTTTAAGTACTTAGGTATAGGTACGTCCCATTATCTCGTTTGTAATAGCGCCCGCTTTCGTAGGTAGTGCAAACGAGTAGGTACCTACCTAACCTGACATGCTGCTCTGTACGTAATTATCTTTAAGTACGATGTCCGGAAAGCGACTTAAGTTACTTTAAAGTCACCGGTAGAAATCTACTAAGCTAGGTACTAAGCTACTAAGCTAGGTACTAAGCTAGCTAGATAAAATTGAAAATCGATTGAAGAAATTTGACAGTTTTGGATAGCATGATGTGCCGTTGTCCCTGTACTTCAAATACCTACCTACCATGAGAAAACAGGGAAATATGACCGTAACTTTCTATTGCATCTTCAAAGCTTGTTTTTTTTTAACTTCCGAGGGACCGCCGGCAGTGTATGTTGATCTTGACAAAAGGTCGAGCTTCGTGGAACGATTCCTTTTGTGTACACACGGCATACATGTTGACCTTGGCGTCACCCTTATCTCGCTCGTAATAGCGCCTGCCGGCTTTCGTAGTGTAAATGGATAACCTGACATGCTGGTGCTGCTGTCTGTACTTACAGACAGAACCATAAAAAAAATGATTCTGCAAAATACCTGCTAATACCATTCAGGTAATTTGGTAATACTTTAAATATGAAGCCAATTGGCCCTTGTAGAGGATTAAATAATATTTGATTTGGTAATAATTAGAGGCCACAGCGCATCCGGTTACGCCATTTTAGTTACAAAACCGCTCATATTGGATTCGGAACAAAACAGACTGCAGTGCACGCGTGTGGTAAACCCTTCCGTACCTCTACCTACCTAGGTAGGTAAGTGTACCTAAGGGGGATAATTCAGCAATATAATGGCGTGATCGGAAGCCAAGACCCATTTTGCGCCCGAATAAGTGAATAAAGTATACAATTGAATTTTGCTTAAAAATCTATTATCGGTAAAATATTTTAAGTTGGTAAGTAATAAGTGATTACACAACTTTGTTAACCCAAACGTTACAAAATTTTTTGAACTAAGTACTTATTTCTTAACACGATCACGAGTGTGCGCATCGTGTCCGTAATTCTGGCAGCGCCACCATCACAGATTTTGAAATGGCCAGGGTAGGTCTCTTAACCAGAAACGAAATAAATGAAAGTATAACGCCTGCCAAACTTGCAACCGCAACTTTTTTTTGCTATTAATTATTTATCAGGCACTCTCTCTTTTTTTTTCTTTGGTCATTGGGCACTATGGAGGAAATGTGTAAATTAATTTTAACCTTCATTTATTTCGTTTCTGGTTAAGTGTCGATGCTCTTTCAATTATTCATGAAAGTATGGGAATAGGTCTTTCGATCGGAGTAATAGGATATCTCTTTGGATTGGAGTTGACCGAGCGTTCTTTGCTGACGAAATGACAAATTATGACAGGGCATCTAACAATTTTACGTTTTTCCGCTAATTTATGAATCTTATTTATTCTCATATAAAATGACAGAAAGTGACGAGACAAAATAATCGTGGGAAAGCCAATTAATTTCTCCTCAACTAAGTTTTGAATGAATCCCAGTTAGATATTTTTGCGCATATTGCTCAATATCGTACTTCTTGGTGCAAAAGTTTGGAACTGGGTAAGTACTACCGTAGTTTTGAGATTTTCTCCAAAAGTCAGTTGTAAAAAATTTAAGTAAATCTTTAATATATAATCCTCCACATGCTTTGAAATTTGAACCTTAATGTTTGTTGGTCTCGAAGTGTGCTGGCTGGAGATATTTCCTGCTCAATTATGGATCTCAGTACCCAGATAGGAAAATTGCTAAGAAATTTTTTTTGCTCTTATATTGTACAGGTACAAAAAACTCGCACCCACCTTAGATTACATCAGCACAGTTAGGCTACAATGGAAAATTTAATGATTGACATTTATAGCCTCAGAAATTTGTCTCAGCACGGCCCGTGCTTTAAGTATACAGGACTGATAAAAAAAACAACTTCATATAAAAAAACATTGTGTACCAATGAGAATAATACAGAAGTGAGTTATACATAAATATAGGGCTGCTCTGTGGGGTACACTCAGATAAAACACCTTATCTTGAGCCCAATCAACACATCAATATCTTGAGCACAGATGTAATATACAGAAATAACATTCCACTTAAGTCAGGCCATAAGGTCATTAAATACACTATCTAAATTATTGTGCAATAAAAAAAATACGATGATTTCCTGCAGTATGGTCTTTGTTTATAAATTTCTAAATATATTTAATACAGATTTTATTGGTAAAACAATAAATACTCAGGCAAGGTAATTGTGCCTTTATAAACAATTTAACATTGCACAAAAATGATGATTTACAAACACATTTAGCACCAAAGACCTACTGTATATACAAATAAGGCATATTACTGTGTATACCCCAGTTCCTTTGTCTGTAAAATTGTCTATTACTAAGCACTAACATTTTATGCAGTCTTTGCACGAATGGCTGCTCTCTTGCCCGTAACAGCCTGGAAACCTGATTTGATGCTCGCTACAGAACAACGTGACCCGCACGTCTCACACTGAAGGAAGAACAATCTCGTATCTTTCTGTAAGATGGTGTCAGGGGAGCGACAAGTGTGACATGTTACATATTCTTTGATATACCGACGAAGTACATTTTCTATTTGTTTTTGCTGGAAACGGCCTTTGATGATCAACTGACTGTTGCCGTCAACTGAACCACTAGTACCCAACTCAGCTAAAAGGAAGTCAAGTAAATGTTTAGGTTGTCTGTGGAGGGTTTTGCAAATTTCTGTGAAGTTTGCGAAGGATGTTTTCTTGGTGCCGATTCTGACGACTTGAGGGGGTCTCATGATGAATTTCTGTTTCTTGCCGGAGACCATGTTGGGGTTCTTCTCCCGCATGATGTCGAACACGCGGTCGAGTAGCTCGTCGTACGTGTAGTCGCGCTCGCTGTCGTGCCAGTCGCCGTGCGTGTCCTCTATGTTTTCCTGGTCATCCGCCTTCTCGTCGTCTAGCACCAGCTCGTCCATGTTCTTCTTCTTCTTTTTCTTCTTACTTTTAGAGAAGTCTATATCAAGGTCTAGGTCGTCCATGATCTCCTCCTCCTGAGGCTCCGGCTCCTCAGCCGGTGGTCTCTCTTCCCGAGTCTCTGGCAATGCACTTTCAAGTTCATCTAAGTTGAAGAAAGTCTTCTTTTTCTTTTTTTTCTTCTTTCCGAAGTTGTCCAAGTCGAGGTTTTCATCTTCTGGGACGTCGACGTCACCCACCTCGACGGGAGCCTCGGCACTCGTGCTGCTCTCACCCTGCTCCGCTAAAGCAGCTTCCAAGTCGAAGCCGGTCTTCTTTTTCTTCTTCTTTTTTAAAGATGGATCAAATACCATATCGTCCTCCATATTTATACTGTCTATTTTACACTAATTCAATAAAAATCACACAAATTGGGTTATATTTCACGTTTCTCCAAGACCTGTCAAAATGTTGCATCAGCATTTCTTTGGCTGCGTTCACGCGGTTACCTACCATTACCATACCACACGTCTCTGCAAGTGTATCCGAATTTTTGGTACACTTTGCATTGCTTAAAATTGCAACACCAATTTACAATGTCAAAGTTTAAAAAAAAAAGATAACCTAAAAATAATTATTTGATCGTAATTTCTATTTAAAATAGATAAAAATAAACAAAATGCAATTACTAAGAGTTCACAGAACGTTTCCTAAGTTAAAGAGTGTAGTAGTGCGTACTTCCTCACAAGTTGCGTTGCAAAATCAAGATGAATACAGTGAAACGCCACAGTATCCTCCGATTATGGATATGTCTTTGGATGCTAGAAAATTGCGTGAACGGCAGGCTGTGCATGAGAAGATCAAAAAGTTAAATACTGTGGAAGAGAAGCAGATAGGCTTGAATATGCCAAGATATTACGGCTTTGCATGTTTGAGGTTCACCGATGACAGAGTTCCGTACAATGCTATGCCAATGATTCAAGGTTACACTAGGACTCATTTCAAACTCGTGGATAAACTCCCAGAGCCGTACCTCGAGACTGAAGCCGCCGCAGACCTGACCGTCAAAGAAATCAAGTCACAAATTGAAGATGCGATCAGTATCGAGCTAGAAGGGGTTGAGTAAGTTGTTTTTGCACTAAACACACATTTTTGGTTTATAAGTATTGCAATCTACCCAAGATACCCAATCTTGGGTAGATTTACGGTTATTTGGGTTATTTAAGATTTTTGGCAGAAATAAGACAAATCTTTATTTTTGAGTAAAGGAGTTTGATCAATGTTGTATGTGAAGTGGCATTAATTGTTAACATCAATTTCAGGCGTAATTATACATACTCGGTGGATAAGTCAGAGGCAGCACAGAGAGAAGATGCTGTAGCCAAATGTATTGTAAAACAAATCAACAGAATAATTTGTAATAATCTTGCTGACCATGCTCCACATATTCATACTGCACAGGTGATAATTTCTTATCTTGTGATCTTTTCTTTCATGCTTATCTAACCAAACATAGTAGGATTTTTTGTTAATATAATGGTAGAGATCAACAATGACATAGTTTTGTTTAGTTTGGGACCATCCATAAATTACGTCACATGTTAAGGGGGGGGAGGGGGTCGACAAAGTGTGACATTGTGTGACAAGGGGGTGGGAGGGGTCATAAGTTTCGTGACTTCACATTTCAAAATGTGTTATGAATATCAAAACGCGTTAACTATTAACGACAAACTAACCTCTTCAGTCCCAAACACTCTTTTTAAGTTTATTATTTTGTTAAGGCAACGAGTTTTGAGTTCCCAAATAAAATGGTAACTCTATTAAGTACTGCTTTTATTTAAAAAAACAAAAATATGGAAAATATACAAAATATGTGACGTCACACTAGGGAGGGGGGGAGTCTTATAAATGTGACCAGCTGTGACAAGGAGGGGGAGAGGGTCAAAAAATCATGAAATTCGTGTGATGTTATTTATGGATGGCCCCTTTGTGATAAAAGTAATGTTGACGTGAATGTTTTTGTGTGCCCATGAAATATGCCTACTTAGCTTAAATAGGATATACAGGGCTTTAGGTATCTCTCTTTCAACCTCTCGGGTGGTTAATCAGTCCATGAAACTGAACAACTTCCCCAAGGAACATAGGTCAAAATACGAAAAAAAATTTTTTATCTCCCATACAAAATGCGCTATATGTTGATGAAGTTTGTAAGGGAACTCAATTTTTTTTTTCGTATTTTGACCTATGTTCCGTGGGAAAGTTGTTCTGTTTCATGGACTGATTAACCACCCGAGAGGTTGAAAGAGAGATACCTAAAGCCCTGTATAAATTCCTAATTACAATTTTAAGGTGGACTACGATCCTCGACATGAAGCATTCTGGTTTGTGGGTGGGGTGGACTTGCCCAACAATGTCATCAAATGGAGGAGACAGTACCCTTGGCTGAAGAAGAGGCTCTTTGAGAATGTGGACAGACCAGTGCAGTACTTGGGTATGTAAGATTACAAAAACAAAGAAACATAATTTTCACTCTTACAACTTTGAATTTTATTTTCTAAAAAGAAAAACAATGTGTCAGCTGCCAGCTCTTCCCATAGTTCCCATCCCATATTAGACCTCTAAAATACTCAAGGGTTTTGCTGTTGTGGGTCAAAGGCTAAACATCTTCCAAAATACAGAGTGTAAAAATGTGTTAGCAAATACTACAAGGGATATGATTATTTTTGTTCGAGGCCTGGCATACCTGCCGGCCGCCATTTTGATCATGGCGACGCACAATATTTTAATGTCTACAATTTTTAATTTCAGTAATCTGTTTAAATTGCAAAAATTTTATATTTATTTTATTTTTTCTGTATAAATTTTGAACATATTTTTATTTTTATTTTAAATAGTTTTGTATGTAGGTATTTGATGTATCTGATTGTGTAATATGGGCAAAGCCAAAAATAAATGATTTAATATTATGACTAGGCCTGCCTTTTTGGTTTCTACTGCCAGCTCATTGATAATCTTGTTTAGGTCTTCGTTTCTGCAAAGAGCAAAGTTTATAATTTTACAACCTCACATGACAAATAATTGTTAAGTTGTCTGTGAACTTCAAACTTGTGCAATAGAACCAACATGACTGAAACAAAAATATCTTATTTTGTAATTACAGGCACTCCGTTTTTAGCTGTAAGGAACAGATTCCCTCTTATGCCTATCATCCCATACAGTGAGGCTGAGAACCCTGAATTTAAGGTGGCCAAGTTCACTCATAGGCCAGAAATAGTTGGATACTATACTGAACACAGGCATGGAACTAATATTCCAGGTAAGTTTTTGTGTTGATACATTGAGTTCGCTCATTAATGACTGAACTATTACGGTATCAAACACACCAAATTCAGGACTTAAGTAGATGCGGCGTTGCCTTTAGATTGTTGACATAATTAACCATTATGCTCATCATCTGCTTTTGCTGTCACCACATCACTTATTCTTAACTAGCATTCCGCTCGGGATTTCGTTCCCGTGGGAATTCGGGAAAATTATGTAGCTTATGTTACTCAGGGATAATGTAGCATCCTAACCTAATGGTAGAAGAATTTTTGAAATCGGTCCAGTAGTTTTTAAGTTTATTCATTACATACAAAAACACAAATCTCTCTTCTTTATAATATTAGTGTAGGTAGATAAATCACACAAATTATTTAAATTTAATTAAATAATTAAAAGTTATTTAATTTTTAATCAGTTTTCTTTTTTTAAATCTGATAAAAAAATATTTAAAATAAAAACATTTAGCTTCTTCTTATCGTGAAGGTATATTAAAAACTATGCTTGGGAAACTTTACTAAGCCTGCTGTGGCTGTCAGTGTTTTTAAACCGCTAAATGGCCTCCGACTTGGTTCGCTAGAATCTTTTTCATTTTAATGATTTTTTGTTTTCAGGTTTTTGGCCAGGAGATTACGATGAATTTGGCCTGCTGTCGGTTCATGGGCGTGGCTATTTACAAGATCGAAACAAATCCTTTGGCCCCGAGGATGAATTAGAAGCACTCCACTGCCAAGCTATGAAATGCAGCTTTGGATGGCTACTTGCTCAGGCGAATTACCAAGGCTTTACTACATTTAATGATATTACATATCCCTTAGTGACTCAGACAGTTATTACCAATGGCCAGGAATGGTCTTTTTACACCTATCAACTAAATACTATTACAATGCACAATGAACAAATAGATGAAAACCCTAAACACAATATTTGCTTTGGTACAAAACCCGAAAAATTATATGATACAATTGAAGATGGAAATGTAAAAGGATTGAATGAAGATGTCTTGAAGAATTTAGTACAGTTTTACCTAAATACGCCAGAAGAACGTAATCATGACATGAAGCCCTTCTTAGGAAAGGAAGAACAAGTAATAGCTGATATCGAGGATGACAAAAAGAGATGCTGGTTGGAGCAGACATACAAACATCTAGTTTCTAACAGGCCAAGACACAATCTTTTGCCAGAAACATACTTATGGGAAAAGATATACAAAATAGAACACAATACAAGATTCTTCGAAAAGAAGAGACAGCCATGGGAGTATGGAATAAATCCTTTCCAGAGACGCTTGAATGAACACCTGCCACCTTACATACCCAAGGCGCTGAGACCATACCCTAAACATAAGAAAAAGTTCGAATCTACATACTATCCTGATGTGTAACAACCTATTATATGTATTGTATTAAATTTAGTTAAAATAGAAAAAATATACATTATGGTATATTATTAATTTTGATTAATCCTTACTTGATGGTTGTTTGAAGCGAATTTTCTAATGTATGTATGTATGTTTTTTGAGCTTAAGTATGTATGTATGTAAATTTCTAATGAGATATTAATAGGTCTTTACCTATGAAATTGCCGTTTTTCATACAATATTTTTGGAAAACTGAATTTTCCATACTAACGTTTTTGGATTTTTCTCGGGAATGCGAAATCCAAATTTAGCAAAATTTACAAATTGACAACATTAATTTAATTTTTATTATACTTAGTTTATTGAAAGTTGTAACTGTAACAACGGTACAGCAAAAATAAGCAATGAAACGGGCAACGGATGATACGAGCTATATTTGAGCTTCTTTTTCAGCAAATAAATCTAAAGTAAATATGTATTAATTTGACTCAATATCTCCGTTATATGGCCAAGGTTTTAAATAGAAAACAATTTCAGTAATAGCACAGAATAAATAATAGTACTAACGTAATAGCTGTTACCTAAATCAAATAAATTATGAATAAAATAAAGTTTGAGAAAAAATCGGCAATTTCATAGGTAAAGACCTATTATTAATTTAATTTTTACAATCATGCACGCACTCATGCATATAAGGGGCCATCCATAAATTACGTCACACGCTGTGAATACCTTGTCACAGCTGGTCACATTTGTAAGACTCCCCCCTACCTAGCGTGACGTCACATATTTAGCATTTTTTTGTAATTTTCTAATTAAAAGACTTAATACGAGTTGTTATTTTTTTTGGGAACTCAAAACTCATTGTCTCAACCAAAGTAAAAAGAGTGCTTGGGACTGAGGAGGTTAAGTTTTTCGTTAATAGTTTATACTCATATTATTAATTGAATTATTTGTAAATTTTGAATATTTGCATGCCATTATTATGAGACGCATTTCTTTTATTATATTATCATTGTAATTACCATTATCCGTGCAAATAAAGACATTTCATTTCATTTCAACAAACTTTGAAATGTGATGTCACGAAACTTATGACCCCTCCCACCCCCTTGTCACACAATGTCACGCTTTGTCGACCCCCTGCCCTCCCCTTAACGTGTGACGTAATTTATGGATGATCATATGGTTCTAGAACTATTGATTGAATGCCACATTTATATGAGGTTTATTTTATTAAATGAAACATAATCAAAGTTGGTGGTGAGAAAGCAAGTATAATTTCTTAATGAATGGCAAAACGTTATTATGAAACCAGAAGACGTCGAAGGCATGTGTTTTTTGTAGAACGGTGCCAAGTACCTTTATAGTTTGGCCATTCTCCTTTATAAATTATTATCAAAAAAATATTGTCATACTGCAATTTAATTTAATGTATGACTTGATCAGAGAAATCATTATATTCATAACTAGTAATTTGTAAAGGAAGTGCCTCCGCTGCCGGTACCGGCAACGACGAAAAATTGGAACGGTTGCCGGAAGTTACTGTCAGTTTCAATTTTTGACGTTTTTGACAGCTGACATGAGTTGATTTTGTGTTCTTATCGGGGTCTGTGCTTTGATGCGTTGGTGATTATCTAAGATTGAATTTGCGAATATTCCTAAATCACTATCGGAAATGTATTACTTACATTCGACTTTTTTGTTCAATTGCAACAGAAGGAACTGCGACAAGTAGGTTTGTTAGTAGCCTAGCCTAACCAACCCGTTAAGGGTTGGTTAGGTTAGGTTAGGTTAGAACTGCGACCCCCAACGCACGAGCCGAGCGAGCGAAGCGAGCGTGCCGCGGCAGCGGCCGGCGATGTGCCAGAAACGACTGTGGTTGCGTTAAGCGGTTGTCGCAGTTCCGCTCGGATAGGTTAGGTTGTTTTGTAGGTTTCATATTATATTTCCGGTAACATATAACATAGCAGCACATCATTGAGTACCTATCTACTATTATTATTACCTATCATTTAAGTTTTATAATGATTTATATCGTCTATCGGTACCGGCAGCTGTTCTAGGAGCCGGTACCGGCAGCTGTTCTAGGAGCCGGTACCGGCAGCGGAGGCACAGCCAATTTGTAAACGCAGTGACATACTCTTTGCCCGGTAAGAATTTTTTTAGGCAATGGTAACACTCTAAGAAAAAAACTAACGTCAGTTTGACAGAATCAGCCGGAACGTGGATGAAGCTTGCTTGTTTTTGTTTAATTCCTGCGTAATAATTCTAAAATGAAGAATTTAAGCCTGTGGGATGTCGCTGTGAAAGAATTACAGTTGAATTCTGAAGAGAACTTTGTAATAGGATACGGCCATGATGAGGAGAACGAGGGAGAATTGTATGTTTGCTCACATAACCTTGTTGTAAAGTGTTTTGATGAAGATGGGGAGGAAAAATGGGAAAAAGAACTATCGAGAGTTGTTCCTGGGGCTAATGAGGTGGTAGACGTGACCTTCTTGGCTCTTACAGGAACCGTTTGTCTGGGGTTTCGTAATGGGGAGCTAGTGACGGTCGGATGTTCTGGGACTAGCTGCAATATGGCTGGAGTGTGTGACAGTGGACTTTTGGTGAGTTTGAGTTTTATCATACATACCTACGTTTTTCTTTTTATTATCTTGCTACTCTTAAATTTTAGAGAACCAGTATTCGGCGACAAAAACGTTTATGTTTGAGTAAATGTTTTGGTATTGTACCACTAAAACATTAAAAGCAGCAATGTACGTCATATTTGATTTTTGACGCAGTACAGCAGCCCCATGCGCCACATTCCCTGTCGCGCAGTATACACACAAAGGACTAAATAAAAAAAACTGTTTCCGGAAAAAAAGAAAGAGTTATTTTATTATGTATTAGGAAGATTTACAGCTGGTACAAACAATGCATACGGTTATATGTTGCACTGAGCCAAACAAATTTTCACCTTTAGTTAGATTATTGAGGCATAACTACGAAGAGAAGGCTAGGAAATAAAACCTACGAAATAACTCAAAATTCAAAGAAGGCTAAATAAGTTAGCAGTAAACATAAAGCAATTTCTGTTGATTATTAGCTTAGCCTTTAATGTCCCTCCATCCTGCATACATAAATTTCTATTTGTCAATATTGAAGATAGCAAATGTATTGCTGGCAGTGTGGCAGCACTTGAGTGATTTTATTTACTTACTGTTTATGATTGTTTTTCCAGACAATGGCATGGAGCCCTGATCAAGAATTGCTAGTCCTTGTCACCAAAGACATGAAATGTATCCTCATGATGTGCTCCTTCGATCCAATCCAAGAGACTCGGCTACTAGATGAGGATTTTGGAGAGAAAGAATTTATCACGGTAGGCTGGGGTAAGAAAGAGACACAGTTCCATGGCAGAGAAGGAAAGCAAGCTGCTAAGATTAAGACGGTAGTCACTGGTGGTAAGAAACAACTTAGTACATAAGATTCACTAAAATACTCAAATGGAAATCCCTAAAAAGATAGAAACACTCATAATTATACTAAATTTAATTAAGGCTATATTTCATGATGAAATACTTAAGTCTATCTTTCGTTATCTTTATTTTTGTAGATCCCGAAGCAGATAATACGGTAAAAGTAACATGGCGTGGCGACGGAAACCTATTTGCTGTTGGTTTTACTCATGATGGTATTAGAAGGTTTAAAGTCTTTGACAGAGAAGGTCATTTACAATATACTAGTGAAAAGCAACCAGGCCTAGAATCTAACTTGTGCTGGAGACCAAGTGGCAACGTCATCGCAACTACACAAAGGCTGCCTGAAAAATATGTTGTAGCTTTCTTCGAAAAAAATGGTCTAAAACATGGAGAATTCGATATACCAGTAAACTCTACAACTACAGTTGAAGATTTATTATGGAGTTCTGATTCCGAAATATTAACTTTGCAATGTAAAGATACATCTACTGATACACAACAGTTGCTGTTGTTTACTATGAGTAACTATCACTGGTATCTGAAGCAAACTTTAGTATTCAACAAAGAGCACAGCATCAGAAAAATCTTATGGGATAATGATTTTTCTGTGGCCAACAACAAAAAGCTTCATATTGTTCTGAACAATGGCCAACATTATTCTTACACATGGATCTGGAATGTAGATAACAGTAGAGGCAAAACTGATGATGATGATGCAGTAGTGGCAGTTATAGATGGAAAAAAGCTTTTGCTCACTGGATTCAGACAAACTGTCGTGCCACCACCAATGGCAGCTTTAGAAATTGAGCTAGACTCTTTTGCGAATTCTGTACACTTTGCTCCTCAAAGTCACCCAAACACAAATACATTCTTTGCGATTACTGCCGAACATAAATTGATTGTATATGAACAGACAGATAAGTTCCCCCTCCAATATAAAGTATCTAACACCATAGATTTGGATAAGTATGACTTTCCCTTTCAATGCTACAATTGGCATTGGCTGAACGAGTGTACTGTTGTTTGCATTCAGGTTGATAATAACGGCTACAACGTCATAGAATTCAGTCTAGATGCGAACGAATTCGTAAAAATAAATGTCGAAACATTACCAGCAGCAGTATTTAGAATAGAATCTCACCCAACCAATCCATTCGTATTGTACTTTCTGCTACACAATGGTGACATATTGGAGTATATATTAGGTGGAGAATATGAACCGTACGACTCCTTGGGTGTGACATGCCCAAAATTCAATGTCATTAACATAGACGACAATGTGCAACTTATCGGTCTTTCGCATAAAGGTCACTTGTACATAGACAATAGAATGATCATGAACAATGCGAGTTCTTTCTTTATTCACACTGATTTTCTTCTCATTACAACTTTACAGCATGTTCTGCTATGCGTAGAGCTATCTAAAGCAGGCATTGAAGCTATAAAAGAATTCTCAAAAACTGAATCCGCACATGTTTATAAGAGGAAGATTGAAAGAGGAGCGAAGTTAGTTGTTGCAGTTCCTAATGACACTAGAACGATATTTCAAATGCCGAGGGGAAACCTTGAAATTATTCAGCCTAGACCTTTGTCTTTGAAGATTATTGGCAAATATCTAGATTCACTCAAATACCACGAAGCATTTGATTTGATGAGAAAGCAGAGAATAAACTTAAACTTGATTTACGATCACAATCCAGAAAAGTTCGTGGAATCTATCAAAGTTTTTCTAGAGTCAATAAAAAATAATTCCTGGCTCAGTCTCTTCTTGTCAGATCTGGAAGATGTAGACGTTACAAAGACAATGTATTCAAGTAGCTACGCAGATAGCAAAGACAAAGAGAATGTTAGTCAGAACAAAGTTAGCAAAGTATGCGAGTTAGTGCGATCGAATTTAAGTCTACGCTCTGATACGGATGATAGAATATTACCATTCTTGACAAGTTTTGTTAAGACCAATACAGTTGAAGACCTGGAAAGTGCATTATCTTTGATAAAGGATCTTAAGTTTCGGGAAGAAAGTGGTTCTAAACTACCAGTAAGTTCTGATGAGGCACTTAAATACTTGCTGTACATGGTTGACGTCAATAAGCTTTTTGATGTTGCTTTAGGTATGTATGATTTCGACTTAGTGTTGCTCATAGCTACCAAGTCACAGAAGGATCCTAAAGAGTATATTCCAATACTCAACGAGTTTAACGACATGGATGAGAATTACAAGAGATTCTCGATTAACAAACACTTGAAAAGGTTTGACAAAGCAGTGCAATGTTTGGTAGAGTGTGGGTCAGAGAAACATGCAGAATTGAGAGCTTTTGTAAAATATCATAGTCTCTACAGTGAAGCTTTAGGTCTATTTAATCCAAACGAAGAAGTGTACAAACAAATATCAGAAGATTTTGGTTCGTATCTCAGGTTGGAGAAGCAATACACTGAAGCAGGAATAGTGTTTGAAAGTGGCAACAATCTAGATAAAGCTATTGAATGCTACAAAGAAGCATTGGAATGGGAATTGGCAATAAACTTAGCGCAATCATGGCCAAATGATCAGTTCAGAGAATTGTGTTGGTAAGAGTAATTTATGCTCACCTTCGGCATATGTTGACATGGTAGTTGATTTTAATGTTAATTATTTTTCAGGGATCTTATAACTTCTTTAAAAGAAGAGAAACGACATAAAGAAGCGTTAACGATTCTCGAACAGTTTTATAACAATGAAGATGAAGCAATTTCTTATTCTATTGAAAGTGGAAATTATAAAACAGCATTACGACTTTGTACAAAATATCAAAAACAGAATTTGAAAGGTGATTGTAATTACTAATTTATTTTATTAGGCGGGATTCTTGAAAAGTGCCATCTCTTTAGGACAGACTTTATTTTATGAATAAATAATTTAAATATAGTGTTTTAACTTTACAGAAGAAAAGATTTTGCCAGCTTTATTAGAGGAATACAAAAACCTGCAAGAACAAATTGAAACAAATTGGAGTACCTTTGTTCGTCACAGGGACAGGCTTCGATTAGTCAGGGAGAATAAAGTGAAAAACACTGGAGAAGTGTATGAGTTTTTTACTAATAGAGACTGTGATTTATATTCCGATGCCGGAAGTACTTTGGCTTCGTCATCTAGAGGTTCAAGGTAAGGTCTTTACATATATTCTTTATTGAACTTAAATTACATAGGATACAGAAAAAGAGAAAAAGTTTTTTAAGGCGGACTTATCACTAATAGTAATCTCTTCCAGCCAGCCTGGTGCAGTAAGAGAAAAGATAGATAATTATTAAATATAGAAGATAAACAAGTACTTAGTAAAGATTTCAGAGTCAAAAGCATATTTTATTGTTTCAGTCGCACTTACCGCTCGAGTAAGAACAGAAGAAAGCATGAGCGCAAAGTGGCATCGCTCAAAGAAGGCTCCCAATATGAGGACGTAGCTTTAGTTATGGCGCTGTACACGTTGGTATCTTCTTCCTTCGAACTGAGAATTCAAGTCAAAGAAATCAATGTCGCTCTGTGTTACTTCGGCAAGCAAAAACAGGCGTTTGTGTTACAGGTATATATAGACGATGTTATCATTTCAGATGTACGGTGCTTCTAATTTCTCATTGTTTCGGCTATCGTCGGTTTAGACATTGACGTTGAAAACTTGTTATGATTATTTTAGAAACGTCTCAGCTTAGCTCAATATGAATTCAAAATAGGCCTTAATCCCTTCGTCTGAATTATCTTTGTATAAAATGGCGTTAAAGCAAATTGAAGTCAACATTGTCTTTTGACAGCAAGTGCCAAAGATGTCAATATAGACTGGCGTTTTTTGCGACCACGCAGATTTCCATGTTACAAATTTATATTCTTCTAACTTCTAACGCATCTTAATAATGATGACGTAAGGTACAATATAAACAACCAAAAACAGAATGTAATACAAGGGAGCTACGGCTTATTTTGCATCGTTATTGACTACCCCTTACTATTCTAAAATAAATATAAATAGTTATATGAAGCTAATCAATTTATCCATTAAACTTCAGACGAGTCTTGACAAACTTCTGAAGGAGATGAAAGACAGTTTCAAAGATATCTGGACGAACGAGCTGGTGATCGAAGCTACCAATGCAGTAATAGCTGCCCAGAACATGCAGGATGGCGGGTCTTCGGTCATTCCTCAGGGAATCGCTTCATTGGGTAAGATATCTTGTTTGGCGTATTAGGGCCTCTGCGAACGTACCGTACTTAAAATGAATGAGAAAGTGAACGCGGATTGCCTATATTTTTTAACTGACTTCAAAAAAGGAGGTTCTTGGTTCGACTATGTATCTTTTTTTCATGTATGCTCACCGATCTCTCCGCCAAATGTGGGCTGATTATCAAAATTATTTTTTTTTGATTCAAAAGAGTATTCCAGAGAGTGTATTCTATTTTCACCAAGTCAGGATCTGCTACGTAGCACATTAAATTATTGTCTTTTATTTTTTGGTTTTTTGAATTGTTTTATTAAAGTTTTTTGCGAATGCTACGCTCAATTTTTTTCGGAACTTTTCTATGGAAGTTCAAATTAGTTGCAAAAACCAAAAACTTTAGGATCTGAAACTGGCCAACTTTTTTCAAGGAACCTTTTGATGTTAATTATTTAAAATAAACCATCAGGAAATGTTCGTAAATAAAAACAATGTGATTATAATACAACATCAAAAAAGTTTATTTTAATTATAAATACATTTTTTCCAGAACCACATATAAGAATAGCGCCTGTAGTTCAAGAGATCAACTGGAAACTCAATGGTCTGTATTGATGAGATTGTATCTACTTTTACATCAAAAACATTTACAACATGTACAGTACAATAAACAATGATTTATACAATAAATTACTTACTATCTATTTACCATGTTTTGTCCTCTATACCTGAGGCTATCCAACTGTATTAGAAAATGATGTTTTGAATAGAAGTCCTTCAATGATGTTGGTATAGTCACCCAGGGCGACAGAAACTTTGTTTAGTCCTCTCTGAATAGGTTGTATACTAACCAACCCATATCCTCCTGTCATCCCATCTCAGTAATCATCCATTTACATTTAACCACTTTAAAACACAACAACGAGCAGAAATAACATTCAAAATTCACTGAGCTGTTATGATCAAACACAGCCGTTCTGAAAAAGTCTTTAAGTTCGAATCTTTTGCTGATGAAAAATACTTGGTTCAGCACTGGGGCACCGCATACGCACATATTCGCATTATCTAGAAAGTCCACTAGTGTCCATGGTATTACATTTGGAGCGTAGTATAGTTTGTGGTTCAGTATCACTTTGGCAGCCAAATGTATGAGGTCACCAACAAAAAACTCGAATGGTGTAGGGTTGTTCTGCCGGGACCAAGCAACACTTCGGTTGAAGTTGTTGTTAGAAAGATCAATGAATTCAAGTTTGCATTGCATTATACTGCAAGGAAGGGTTTGTAGTTGGTTTCTGGCTAAGCTCAAATATCTGAAACAAATTGAAGCTGTAGTTAATTTGGTTCTGTATTTGCAATGCCAGTTCTGGAGCGCAGTTATGTATTTCTAATGCGATCGATTAGTTATTGTGCTCCAGAACTGGCATTGCTGATGTAGGAGAAGAAACCGCCAGACTAAAGGAACTGCCCCCCGATCGCGGTAAGTTTGAACGTGTTTACCAAAGAAAATCCGCTCACGTTTCCATGAGCGCGTTTTCATTGTATTCTATGCCGAATACAAAGGAAACGTGAGTGGTTTAGCTTTGTTAAATACGTTAAAACTTACTACAATCGGGGGTTTCTTGCGAGTCATTTATTCCTGAGAAAAGGCTACTTGCAATTACTTTTTCTTGTTTTATTTCTTGGGGCATCTGCTGAGCGAATAACTTACGCTGTTCTCTTACATGGCGTTACTTGTAATGTGCCATTTTAATATTATTGTCATTTATTATCGTGTAGGTACATACAGGATGTCCCAAAACTCGACGTCAAGCTGGAACCGGGTGAAAAGGCAAGTCATACCGGTTATTAGAAAAAAAAATCTAAGTTGTGTTTTTTTAAAAATAATGGGCATTAAAAAAACGAACCATTCAACACCCTGTGACAGTCTTTTCACTGCTGTTGCCACAAATATTTATTTTTTCCAATTTTTGTTTTGTTTTATGTAATCCTGAACAATGCTTCTCTAAACTGTTATCAAAATTTCAAAACCAGCTGATCCAGATTTAATAAAAATAAGACTTTTTTTTTGGGAAAAACGTCTCATTTTCATAAAATCTGGAGCAGCTGGTTTTGAAATTTTGATAACAACTTAGAGAAGCATTGTTCAGGATTACATAAAACAAAAAAAAAATTGGAAAAAGTAAATATTTGTGGCAACAGCAGTGAAAAGACTGTCACAGGGTGTAAAATTTTTCGTTTTTTTTTTTAAAGCCCATTATTTTTTTTTAAATACAAAGATTTTTTTATATTTTCCTAATAACCGGTATGACTTGCCTTTTCACCCAGTTTCGGCTTGACGTCGAGTTTTGGGACATCCTGTATATCTATGTGGCAAACTAGACTAACCTTGGTTGGTGCCAAACAGTCAGGACCAACGGCTTAACGTGCCTTCAGCTAGAAACGTTCGTGATAAAAACTCCACTTTGATCACCCATTAGGTTCCCTGTTCCTGCTTGCGTTGCTTAATCTCACTGATAGATCAGCAAGCGCCACGCCATTGAGCTGCGAGCGTACTATTAATTCATTTATGTAATTTTGTTTACATCGGAAAATATATCAGTTGTCAAAAAAGCTATTAAAAATCATAGACGCAAAGTAGCTTTTTCTACAAGATGTATTTCTAGGAGTGTGCTCATGAGCTGCATGAGCTCATTCCGCCTGCCCCTTTCTTCTACTGGACGTCAAGACGCACTGCAGGGTACCACCCTTACCTTGTCTAGATCCCTCGAGAGCTTCTCTTCATCTTTTATATTACGCACCACTAAGAAATGGAATTCTCTGCCTGCATTTGTATTTCCGGGCTCATATAACCCGAATCTCTTTAAGTGCGAGTGAAGAGGCATCTTCTGGGTGAGCTTTCTCCACCCTCGACTGCATCTTCGCCCCTGGGTTAGATTGTGGTCAAGAGCGAACCCATTATCCATTAAAAAATATGAAATTGTAATGAGGGATTTTCTTTTTATTTTTTTTAAATTTTTCCCCAGTCGCTGGATAGATGGCGCTAAACTATGTACGTTACTGCAAGGAACGGAACGTTAAATTATTTTTGATTAATTCACTTGAACGTAATTTTGAGATCATAAAACGAAACGTTATAGTCATATCACATCAATATCACGTCTACCATACGTATTTAGACGATTTTACGAAAACAACGAAAAAACAAAACTGAATTAAAACAAAGCGCGAGAAAACTAGGATGATTGGAAAGCCAAAACAAACTCAGAATATTTGATACAATGCTTTTCTCCAAGCCTTTTGGCTTTGGCACCTAGTAACGGAGTCATTTCAGCGCCATCTAGAGAGCTCTGGGGAAATACTTTTTTTTTTTAATACCCAAAAAGAAAACCTCCCATTCTAATTCTTTACCTCAATGAGTTAATTCTGCCAATTGTACTGGGCAATTTTTCCAGATTATTGTTTTCTAGCTTCAGAGTCACCAACTTCTGTAGTTTCCATATGGATTTAGGTAGGTCATTGAGTTTGCACCCACTCAGATCCAACAATTTCAGGGTTTTCGTGACCTGGAAAGTAAGGTTGAAAACTATTCGTTTTTTTTCAATTAACTTCTTTTTTAAACGACTTAAAAAATAACAATAAAAACCATCTCTGCGGTTTTGCGAGCTAGTGTGGCTTTGTTCTGGGATCGGGTGGCGAAGTCAAAGAACGAAATACTTATGGCCGTTTGTGACACTGCCTACAAAAGCCCTATTTTTAGGTATTGGCGTTCAATTCATCGGATCACGAACCGGAAATAGCTTTAGTAATTATCATTTTTCACTGTTAAATTTCTGGTTTTTTTACTGATGGGTCTTGCTACCTGAATAAAGAAATTATTTATTTATTATTTATAAAGGCAGAGGTTCTCAGTACAAATTATTTTTAGGGAAAGAAACATATTATACTAGCTGTCCGCCCGGGACTTCGTTCCTGTGGGAATTTAAGAAAATTATGTAGCCTATATGTTAATCCAGGGTGTCAGCTATCTCCATACCAAATTTTATCAAAATTGGTCCAGCAGTTTGAGCGTGAAAGAGTAACAAACAAACAACCATCTATCCATCCATACATACAAACATTCACGTTTATAATATTAGTAAGGATATGGGTTGACTGGTAGAAATCCCCTAATGTGACTTGTGTAACTTATGCTCGTGTACAATAAAGAATAAATATTTAATACATAAATATTCAGCGCGAATGGCACTTGAACTCGCGACCCTAGGATTAGATCTTCTTCCATGTTTGTCTGTATCTTATTATAATTCTTCTTTCATGTCAACAGCAAATCAAACGTTTTTAGCGTATTATTTTTTAAGAAAAAAGTTACCTGAGGGCCTAATAGCCAATCCCAATCTACCTCTCCTTTGGTGCCAAGTAGGTTGTTGGCCAGGTAAAGCTCCGTGATATTCGGCATCCTCCCTGTAAAGGATAGACAACATACTTTTTTCTAACAAGGGCTATTTTAAGTCACTTTCAAGGGTCTTCAGCAAAACGGTTTATGACGTCTTCCGTACAAGAATCGCCCAGCGCGTTAATAGCCGAGCTGCGCTGCTAGCGAGTAGGTAGCACGGACGCGCCGCACGAATTTTAATAGTTGTATGTTGTATTATATTGCATTACAAATAACAAAAAGTTCTTTTTCTTAGAAGTGGGGGGGGGGGGGTAGATTCTGATCAGTGCTGTGGCCATCGACCCACACAAATAATAGGCCACCTCAGAGCCTAAATGAGGAAATGGGAGCCCGTATCAACTATGGTGCATTCTGTCCACATAGGTTTATAAATTATGTAGGCGGAACATCTGTTTCATCAATTAGTAAAAACAGCTTGAAGAATATCCTACCAGGGGGTGTCACTCCGTGTAGTTGGTACGATCGCGCGGCGGGCATCTTAAAGAGGTACTATGCGATAGACTAGGTTTTCTTTAGATGTAAGAGTTTAGCAGAGATACTTACCAATAGAGAAAAGTAGCCCTTCATAGCTACATAGACAGGAAACATAATTTTATCGTGTGTATCTAAAGGCACAGACCCACCGCAGCGCACGCACGCGGCGCATTTTAGCTATGTGGATTAGATCAAAATCTAATTTGAGCCTTAATGTTAAACTCACTGAGTAGATAATCACCTGGCGTTTGTCGCAGCATATTTGTAGGTTGTCACGTGACAGCCCACGAACTCGCTACACACGAATGCGACGTGCGCCGCGGTGGGTCTGCGCCTTTAGATACACACGATAAAATTATGTTTCCTGCCTATGTAGCTATGAAGGGCTACTTTTCTCTATTGGTAAGTATCTCTGCTAAACTCTTGCAGTTATAGAAAACCTAAATAGAGAAAGCTTTGCAACTGTTGTTTTGGATCTACTGTTGTAATAAAAATATTGTGTATATTGAGAAATACTGAACAGAGATGATACTAATAAGGACTAACTTTATTGTGGAAGTTCTAATTGAGCTTGTTAGGCCCAAAATACAATTCTCTTCATTTATACATGACATGACATTTTTTTTATAGATGGCAAAAGTTCAATATTAAACAAGATGGGACTGGAAATGTGAAGCTGCATGTATTATTAAGTACGTAGCATTACTTGGAATCACTAGCACCAAACAAGGTTATCTAGGTCTTGATAAGAATACAAAGTTATTAACCTTGAGTTAAAAATAAATCCTGGTGCACAAACACTTTTGCAGATCTTTAATATTTTTTTATTTATTATCTTATGTGGTCTCACAACTAAATCGGAAAGTCTCAACAAACCTAAAGTTAAATTACATAAAAATTAGAGGAGGGTAAATAAGTACCTAAACCTAAATGTTGAAGAGTTTATTTGAAGATGTGATATTTAGTTCAGAATAGGCCACCAGGAAATCAACTACATACCCATGGACGTAAATATTAAATTTTTCTTTTATGAAATTATACATGTAAATTGAGGGTCTGACAACTTTTGCATTTCATGCAATAAAATGTGTTCTAAATTAGGGGAAAGAGTGGTAAATAATATTGGACAAGTTCATTGTTGAAAAAAAAACGCAAGCTTTAATCCATTTTTTTTTAAATTCTTCTCAAAAACACTTATTAGATACCCATAAATAACATGGGAGTGCAAAATAAAATAACTATTCGGCCATCTTGGGCGGTTATGTCACATTTATTGTCATCAATTTTTTAATATTTTGTACTTTTTTGTAAATATGCAAAATCAATGCAAATTTTGACCCGAACAGGTAACATAGATGTTGCAAGTAAATAAAATGCTAAAATACTGAATCTGTCATTCAGTATTTTAGCATTTTATTTACTTGGGAAACTATAAGTTAAAACACCTATTTTTCATAACAGTGTTACAGTGAAAATGCACATGTTTCATGTCAGCTTACACTGGACAGTAAGTGTGATTTAATCGGTAAGGATTAGAATGGCACAAGTCCAGGGTTTGAAATTATCAAGATAATTACACTTCTTGATAATTATCGGATAATTATCACCAGTGAAAAAAATTCATTTGTTATATTGGTTCATAACAAATTGTAACAAGATATTATTAAAAACAAATATTTGTAATTTTTTTATTTGATATCGAACACAAATCAAGTAATCAGCATGAATCAAAGGTATATTAAGTTAAAATCAGTTCCCGTCAGATTAGACATCCTTCTCTAATATCTTACTTATATTATAAACTAGCTTTCCACCCGCGTGGATTACAGGTTATATCGTGCCCAACTGTGGGATAAAATGTAGCCTATGTCCTTTCCCAGACTCAAATCTATCCCTGTAGCAAATTTCAGCTAAATCGGTTCAGTAGTTAAGGCGTGAAAGACGAAAAGACAGACAGGCAGAGTTACTTCCGCATTTATAATAGGGATGCGAAAGTTTGTGAGTGTGGCTGTATGAATGTTTCTTACTCCTGTTACAATGGATTTTAATGAAACTTTATAATAATGTTTAGAATAACACATAGGCACCAAAATTATCGGAATGAACAAAGTCCCGGGTAGAAAGCTAGTTGTAAATAAATTAACTTAGATTGACCAAAGAAGCCAAAGGAATATCTTCATCCGATGATGATTCTATTTCCATCGGCTTTGTTGCTTGTTATTATCAATCGATAATTATCAGTGATAATTATCCTTTCGAACCCTGCACAAGTCAAAATTTTATATGGTCTAAACTACTTAGTGTTCTGCTTCCGGCATCACTATCAGAAATCTGCTACAATAAGGCAGGTACTTATTCAATTTTCACATTCTAGAGATGCTAATAAACCAGTGTCTCTGACCCAGTGTTTCATTATTTCTGAAAGGAATGCAAGTTTCAAACAATTGGTAAGTATAAATGTAATATTCAAACTTTTTAAGACCTTACCAAATTCTGTGGGTATTTTCTCAATCTGATTGTTGCTCAAATCCAGCACAGTCAAGTGTCTAAGCAGCAGCACATCACGCCTAAAGTTGCAAAGCTGTAAACCAGACATTGAGAGATGCTCTAGTGTGCGAGGGAGGCCTTTAGAAGGAAATTCACTCCTGTCTCGAATCACCAGTTTTGTGGGCGCGTTGTCCTTTGCAGTGACACTGATATTAGATAAAGAAGCGAGTTTCAAGTCTTTAGTGTCTCCTGTGATACACTGTTTCAATATTCTCATGAAACATTTCAGCTGAATGGCTTCACATTTTATACACAAATCGTGCGGTGGCTCTTCAAACCTGAGCGTGGCTTTACCCTCGTTCAAGCAGCTAACAAACACTCTCTTTATACTCTTCACTTTATATCTCACACCGGTTTTATTCAACGACGAAAAATGCAATATGAAATGCTCGTTTTCATTCTTCGGTTCCTTTCCTAAAGCCAAAGTGGATTTTAGGTATTTCCCACTAGATCGTATGTTTTGAGCAGCGTGGAGTCGGTTCACTACTTCCACCTGGCACTGAAGCTTCATTTTAGTATTTTATATTCTAAAAAACGGCAATTTCACTCGCGCGCCATTTTAATGCAACTGGGGGGCTACCACCTAAGCCGAGATCATAGAAAATTGTCTATGGTTGATCATATTGGTACCATGTAAGGTCACGTGACTTATTTCGAAGTTGATTTTCCAAAGAATGAATGATGCCCATGCGTACCTATGCGTACCCCATAAAAACATTTTTTTGTAAATAAAGAATGAACTGATGTTTTTTTTTCGCCATCTTATCTCATGTTTATGTTCCATAAATATTGATATTTCTTATTCGTATACGAATATTCCTGAGCTTTCGGTGAACACCAGCGTATGTGGGCAACCACTACTACCTCAAGCTTGTCCAGCAGACTCAGCAGAGGAATAAAAGTGTCCAAAGTGATTTTTAGTCTCGAAGTATGAAGTGGTCTTGGATGCTGCTCGCATACTGATTCCTCGACTTCTCATCGAATACCTGTCATAATGTTTTTCAGCAGTATGAACATCCATATACCTGGAAGATATAGACTTTGCGGATGATCTCTACCTACTCGCTACTTCACGAGAACACCTCCAGTCCAAGGCCGACGATCTTGCCAATGCTGCTGCTGAAGAGGGTCTGCGCATAAACGGTAATAAAACGAAAGACATGCGCCTTAATACCACTGATGCAACGCCTATCTATATAAACGGCAAAGCAGTCGAAATTGTGAAGCGCTTTACCTACCTAGGGAGCATTGTAGACCCTATGGGAGGTACAGAAGCTGATGTAGAAGCGCGTATCAACAAGGCAAGAGCCGCATACGCACAGCTTAAACCCGTTTGGACGTCATCAATAATCACACAAACAAAAATAAGAATATTCAACTCGAACGTCAAGTCAGTCCTCCTGTACGGATGCGAGACATGGCTCGTCAAGAATGACGTCACCAGCAAACTTCAGGTGTTCGTGAACAAATGTTTACGTCGCATCCTGGGAATCTGTTGGCCACGAACCATCCCTAATGCAAGACTGTGGGAGCTAACTGACCAAAAACCAATGAGCAAGGAGATTCTTATAAGAAAATGGCGCTGGATTGGGCACGTCTTGAGGAGACCAAATAACCATCTGTCTAAACAAAGCCTTATATGGCAAGCTTGTGGTACAAGAAAGCCGGGCCGTCCCCGTACCACCTGGAGACGGTCAGTTGATAAAGAGGCTGCATCAGCTGGTCTCAGTTGGAAAGACATCGAAGCTGCCGCCCAAAACAGAGAAGAGTGGAAATCCTTTCTGAGAGCCCTATGTCCCTGATGAGGGATAACAGGATTGCATGATGAACATCCATTGCAAGCTAAATATTACCCATTAGACAGATTGAAACTGTCCAAAAGCAAAGTGAAGTGATTCTACTGCAGAATACTGTCTGTCACAGACTACTTAGAAGGAAGATAGTTTTCTTAATTAATTTGGTGGATACCGGCACTGCACTGGACCACCCCTAACATGACCCACTGACCCTGCAAACTTGAGTTTTCCTAAGATGTCAGGACAAAGCCATCAAACTGATTCAATGAGCCTGAAATTTCACATGTGAGTGAGTGAAGAAATATAAGACGGTAAAACAGAACTTAGATACCACAAGCAAACTCAACTCCTCAATTTTTATCAAGTTACAAAATATATGCTTACGTTCCTTTTAATGTCTTTTCATTTTACATATTATTATATAAGAAATGGTGTGTGTCTATACCTAGCGGTGCCCCGTCACTGGGCAAAAATGAATGCAATTAATAATTAGCTCTAGATTTGTTCCATAACGGTGATATGTTAGACGCACCGAAACAGTGATATACTGGAAAAAGTTCAGTGCATAATTGAAACTATGTGTTTTTGTTTTCAAAACCAATTTCAAGTTTTCAAAACCAATGTCAGGTTCAGTTGTTATCTTGGAGATAGGCAGTGTTCTCTGGATAGGGAATCTAATAAGACAGCATAAATAAATATTTAAGAACTACTTAGTCAGTTAATTTTGAATCGCTGCTTTCAAAACCCAATATATTTATTTCAACAATATCTTGAAAATTACTGAATGTACTTAGTTAATCTTTTAATATGTTGAAGTAAACAAACACATACTAGGTGTACTGAAGCCATTCATATTGCAGAGTGCATACATGTGGTAACCTCATGTGCGGCCCTCTGTACTTTAGTATATAACAATTCAAATTCAAAAATAACTAGACTTACCCTAGTACTTAAGAATAAAAATTTGAAATATGTGGAATAAAACAATTTTTTTTAAATAAGTTTTTTAATTCATATATGCACTTTAATTCATTTTCCAAAACAAGTCTCAATTCGTAACCCAAATTTCACTGAAATAAAGAATTATGCACAAAATTAACAATATTATAATTTCAGTAAATAAATAAAATAAATAAATAAATATCTTTATTTCACTTTAAACAATTTAAAAGTAAGCGAGTTGCTAGTGTCTCCATTTAGGCTTTTCGCCTGTGTTTGGAGCCACCGCTCTTCGTGAGACCATTCTATTCTTAATTTTAATTTTAAATCTATAGGTACTTATCACAAATTAACACAAAATAAAAATATATATCATAAATTCATAATGTTAGTAAAAGTTGAAAGAGAGTGTAAGTGTGTGTGAATGTGTGTGTGTGTGTGTTACGAGTGTTTATTAATGTAGGTATCTGATATATTCATATGTTATCCGAGGTGGAAGAGCCGCTGAAAGGCCAGCCCTACGACTATGTGTTGGGATCAGTAACAGTAAAATGAAATCTTCAGTGATTCAGTTCTCACCGTACCTACATGCCAGTCATGTTTCACAGCCTTGTAAAACGTGTGGCTCAGGCCAGCAGACCCACGGAACTTAAACAACGAATTTAGGTATTCTATGTATGCCAATATATAACACCTATTGATGCCAAAAGAACCATATACAGGGTGTTAAGTAATTCGATCTTATCCTCTTGGGTGGTAAATAAGCCCATGAAACTGAACAACTTTCCCTAAGAACAAATGCCGAAATACGAAAAAAAATTTTTACTTCCCATACAAATTGCATCAGCTGATAAATCATTTTGTATGGGAAGTCAAAAATTTTTTTCGGATAAGATCGAATTACTTAACACCCTGTATAGTTGCCTTCATAGTTTAAGAAATATAGGTCATTGTTTGTGGGTTGCTTCAAGCGCTTTGGAGCTATAAAACAATCTTGGTGTGCCTGCTGGGCGGAGGGTTCAACGCAGCAGACCAAACATGATAGCAGGCACACCAAGATCGTTTTATAGCTCCGAAACGCTTGAAGCACTAGGTTTGAAACTTTTTTCTCGATGGCACCAATGAAAGCATTTAAGCTTAGAACTAGTACCATGTCTCTAACTTTAGCCATTTCCGTGTACGAGAGGTGGGTCTGCTGAGCTGTTATCCATCCAGCAGTCCCACAAACAACGACCTTTATTTCTTAAACTATGATGGCACTAGATATTGTTCTTTTGGCATCAATAGGTACTAGGAAGGCATTATATATTGGCATACATAGAATACCTAAATTAATTGTTTAATTTCCGTAGGTCTGCTGGCCTGAGCTTGTGAAACGGGTAGAGCTTTCAAAGTATCACCGTTGTTTGTGAGCAATACTCCATACTCCACCTAAAATGAAAATAATAATAAAGCTTTATTCATTCCACATGCATTATCTAACATAACATTACATTGCAATTAAATTAAATCAAATCAATTAATATTATTAAAAATGCAAAGTTAATAAATGAAATTAAGTTAATTAAATTACTTAATGTTCTTTTATTTAGATTCTTCATCATCTGTGGACCCTTTTGGGTAAAAGCCTCCTCCAAGTTATTCCACTCATCTCTATCTTTAGCAGCCTCCATCCATTGCTGGCCTGCTACTCTCGCTATCTAGTCGTCTGTTTGCTATGACATGAAAATGGATTTGGTTAATGAAAGTGGATTAATTGATTCTTATAAACTTATTAATTATTCCTGGCTTAAAATATTAGGTATATTGTGTATTCAAAAGTAACTAAATGGAAAGTTAAAGCTATTGTAGAGTTAATGACGGGGTTTTAGTAACTAAAAACCCCGTCATTAACTCTACAATAGCTGTGCAAATCGTATCCAATGTTTGCAAGTTTCCTGACATGCCAACCTTGGTTTCAGCTTCAATTATACATTTTAAACATTCAAGTACAAGTTTGTTTATGTGGGTAATGTAATGTAATGTTATTGCAATTCGACCAGAATCAGGTAGCAAAACATTTAATTTTATTTGGGTACTTACGGTTAATGTTTTTAAGCTCAATACTCCCGCCAGGGAGTATTATGTTCCTTGGTAATCCTACACACACACACTTCTTGGTAGGTCATCAAAGGTAGGTTATGGCAAGCGGTATTCTTTATTTATCCCAATCAGTCAATCCTTTTTTTAGGAATATTATTATGGCGGTCACTGGGTCATGTTACGGGTGGCTCTGTCTTCAAAAGTTATGACAATTTTGCCAATGCCAAGATTGGAATCTACAAGAGATCACTGCAAACAATTCTACTCTATTCTTGTGCATATATGGGTCTGTCTTTTTATGTAAGACAATTTTGCCAATGCCAATGTTGGAAACTAAGAGATCACGGTGCAAACAATTCTATTCTTGTGCATATATGGGTCTGTCTTTTTATGTAAGAAAATTTTGCCAATATCGAGGTTGGAAACTACAAGTGAACGCGGAAGAAAATTAAACAAACGGTAAATATTTTTGTTGTTGTCGTTTTTGATTCGCCTTACGATGACAGTCACAGACTATTTAGTTTATTGTTTTATTATTCGCATTGCGGCAGGCAAAGGTTAAGAATCATACAGCCTTGTCATCCTATGCAGTTTATGCGTTTTAATGTGACTGCACGACCGATGACCCATTTTTATTTTTTTAGTTGTTTTCAAAGTAAACAATAAAAATGTCCATAAATCAATGTTAAGGGTAATTAAAATTTAAACATACATTGAAAGGTAAATTATAAGAACAAAGTAAAATAATACTGCAGCATAACAGAACGCACAGCTAAGTAATTTGAATTTGATGTTCACGCAAAATATTGAAGTTGATTCAAAAGTTACCATGGTTTAGTAGCCGTAGAAATCAAAATCAATTTTTTTATTGAATTTTGGCGTACTAGTGTGAAAACAAATGAAAGAACGACTTTCTCATGATACTTGCAGTGCGTTTTGTTTTGCTGCAGTATTTAAATGTATTCGTTGTTTTTCATTACTTATTGATCTTTATTTTAATTAATTTAAAACTAAATGTTAATTTTTAATGTAATAATTATTTTTTTACCTTGAAAACAAAAAATAAATTGATGGGTTCTAATAATAAAACGAATTGTGACTGTCACTGTGTCACTATTGAAAATGTTAAAATCAAGATGTTTTGAAGAAAATTGAGAAGTTTATTTTGTAATTGTAGCATAATTTAACAATATTTTTGAGTTTTTCGTGTAGTACGTGTAGTGGTGTTGAGTCGGAAGACGAATTCCACGTAAAACGTATACTGTTAAACTAACTACTAAAGGTTTCAAGACCAAGTAAGTTTTGTGGTGTTTTCCTATCGCCGTGGATGGAATTTCATCTAGAATCTTTTCTAAAGCAGACTTTCTGAGGCATGGAAAATATTATCGCCGCATTTTTTACGCAGCCATTGGTAAGATATGAGTTATCTATTGTAATATCATTGGTAATCTGCCTATCAATCTTCTGCAGAAGTTCTCGGAAGTTGTCATGGTTTTTTCTGTACTTAGAGATGTGTTGAAAATACCTTCAGTGGTAAAACGCAGGTAGTTATTCCAAAGTGTTGGTGAACTTATCTATTAGTTTTGTAGGCCTAACACAAAAATCTTAATATTGTTTTACTGAGATTGTTTGTTTGTTCTTCTTTCTTACAATTTCAAGTCAATATAATGGAGCCAAGCCAAAGTGTTATCAAATCTAACATACTTAATAATCATAATAAGCAAATATTATCATACCAACTTTTACATATACTTATCATTATTTATGAACGTACCTATGTCTGTTCTATGACACATTATTTCATCATCACACTATACCTATTCACTTACGTTCAGGCTTCACTCTGCCGGTCTTACAAGAAACAACTTAGAGCTGAGTGAAGCCGTTTTTCTACACACAACACTGCACAAACACACAAGTACGAATTGCTAGGACTTTGCAAATATTTCCTTTTAAAAGTTTTGAAGAAAACTTTAAAAGGAACCTAATGTTAACCTAAATGTGTCAACTCAATTCAAAATATTTTAACTTCATAGAACATTAAATGTTTCGACTGTCATAACATAACATCTTAGTGCTCCAAAGTCATCATCATCCTGACCTGCTAGCGGTGTTCCCTGCTGATCAACAGACGATGCTCTGGTTTATTACAACCATTAGAGTTTCTTTACTTGATGTTGGTCACTTTTTGCCTTTCCCTATTTTAATACTACTTAAAATACTCTGACATTAGCAAAATCACAAAAAATCAAAAATTGAATGAAATTTTTCTAATTAAGTACCTACTTATGTCAATAACATTTGTTTGAGTCTGTCTGTTTGCAAAGGTGCAGTCTTCCCCCGAAAAGAACAGACGGGAAACTTGAAGGTTGTTCTTTTTGATTTTTCATTACTTCCTATTTTTAACTGATCTGTCTTACTATTTTATTTATTTTTTGTCTCCATCTTTTTATTTAGTTTTTCTATTTTGCTCATCTTCTGTTTGTGTTACCCAAAGATAATATCAACACTAGTATTTTCTGTTTACATTCTTTGTGTTGTAATGTCTGAAGTCATTTTTTTTTTTTTAATAAAAAACTAGCTTTTCACCCGGGACTTCGTTCCCGTGGGAATTTTCCCGTCAATTTTCCAATGTTTTTAATAGTTATTCTGCTATTCGGGATGGAGAGAAATACAACAAATCAAAAACCATGGAAACCGGTCCAGCCGATCTTGAGTTATAAGTGGTGTAACTAACACGACTTTGTTTTATATATTTAGATGGGTTCGCTCTTGACCACAATCTAGCTTAGGGAAAAGATGTGGTCGAGGATGTAGCGAACTCACCCAGAAGAAGCCTATTCACTCGTACTTTAAAGATATTTAGGTTGTATGAACTCGGAAATACAGACACCGGCAGGGAATTCCACTCCTTGGCAGTGCGCAATATAAAAGATGAAGAATAGCGCTCAGTACGTATCCGAGGGATCTTGACAAGATAAGGGTGATACCCGCAGTGCATCTGGATGTCCGATGGAAAAAAGGGGCAGGCGGAATGAGCCAATGCAGCCTCTGAGCACAGTCTCTGAAGTACATCTTATAAAAAACACATTTAGACTTCTTTTTTTACAATATGTTATTTCATTCTGAAGGAGATGAAGTTTTCCCAGTTATATTAAATAAGATGAAAAGAATTAATTAATCTGCTTTCATTAACTTAATTTATTTCCAGGTGGAGTGAGTCATCTTAGGTTTTGTAAAGCATGTGCAAAGTAAGCTTTTAAAAGATGACTGGCAAGCTTGACACTTTGGACCGGCCCTGCATTGTATGGCGCGCAGTATAAATCAGAGCTCAGCTTAAATTGGTAGTGTAAAGCGTGACCTGCTCTTGACTGTACGTTAGTGACAGCGCCGCAAAAAACACCGCGGTCCTATGTCAACATTGACAACGCCATAGGGCGAGCAATTCTTTGCGCGGGACCCTCGCGCAATCAAAGTGAAGTTTCACCGTGAGCCGAGCGCGAGTTTGTCGTTATCGTGGTAAAGCTGCTGAGAAAAAAAAATTCGAACTTTCTCAGGGATGTGGCTGCCTTTCATTAAGATAATTCTTCACGAACACAACTACTGCCATGTATGTACACTGAGAACACCGTCAATGATATGATAATTATTATTGTTGGAAGACTACCAATCAAACCAACATAATAACTTTGATTTATTGTGTATTGGGAACTTCCTAATAGAGTTACATGATTTTAACTAGTTGACAGTAAAGATACATAGTAAAAGGCTCTAGCACCAATCAAAAACTGAATGTATAATTTTTGGAATGATGGGTATTCGAATAAGAACAAAACTGAGAATGATGAGGATGGTTGAGAATAAGATGTATAGAGCCTGGAAAATGAGTGATATCTTTGTTTGGAAAATGAGTGATATCTGATATAATAAGATTAACATGCATATATGAATAAAAAAACTTGTTCCACATAATTTTATTTTATTCCAATAAATTCTCCCAATAAATCACCTAGTAAACTAAAAATCAAACTGTCATAATTCATCCAAGAAAAAAACTGTTGAAAATAAATACAGAACTTTCTCCGGAATGTCCGCAGTCTCTTATAGGTGAAAATCACTTGTTGGAAGATGCATTAGCATTACGTCTTGTGTATACTGATGAAGTCGAAGAGTTGAGTTTCCTCATGGTATCTAGAAGTTCCTTCAGGTGTTTATCCCATCATTTTCTATCTTCACTCACATGTACAAGCAAAAATAAAATTCAGGCACATTAAATCAATTTTGTGACTTTTTCCAGACATCTTAACTGTCTGCTGGGAAAACTCAAGTTTGCAGTGGGTCTTTACTGTGCCAGTAGCCACTAAATTGATAAGGAAGATTATGTTTCTCCACAACATAAACACTTCTTCTGCAATCAAATTGCTTTTGTATAGTTTCAGTCTGTCTACTGGGTAATATTAAGTTTTTATCTAGTAGTGGTTGCCCTCAGAAGTACTTAATCACCAACAGATTTTCGTTTTCGCCAAAAATATTATTGTTGTGATTACTGTAAAAACTTCAAATGTTTATCTCCACAGCAAGTTACAATGACAAGAGCCAAGGAGTTTACAAGACTACATACTCTTTGATACAAGAGCGAGATGTGAAATGAGATGGAAGGATGGGAAACATCACGCGGGAAAATTTAAAATACATACAAAAACAAAACTCAAAATTACGAAAAAAAAAATTTTAGTTTTGGAAGGTTTTCTTTCTTAGTTTATATACAAAATGACTTTCTAACAACAAATTTCCAAATTATGTATTTTATTAAGCCGCTAAATAATGTTTTTCAAAGGAAAACTTGCGATGTTGACGCCGGAGGAGTCGCCTACTTCAAAAGCGTGAAAATCAATTTCCATAAAGTCGGAAAATCCTTACATGGTACCAATTGTTTCAGAAAAAAAAAAGAGTACGCATGGGATCGTTCATTCTTTCAAGCTTCGACTTAGACGGCCTGTCACGTGACGTGTCATGGCAGCCCAAAGTGAGATTTAATCCAATTTTGTCTTATGCTTCGTATGCTTCAAGATCTTTGAGAGCTTTGAGAACCCAATTTATATTTTTCTGACTTCTTATAGATTTCTTATATCCATATTTAAGATCCCCGACGTCATTCATTCTTATATTTTTCTCACTAGTTCGCAAACAATGCGTCCCCATGGTACCAATTGAATCAGCTTCCTTCCGTCAGCATCAAAATCATCGCGTCAAATTCACGCAAGAACGGTGGTAGCCTCCCTGATAAAATCAATGTCGCAATTAGTGTTGCAACCAATAGTAAAAAGTATCGACGATGGTCTATCGATACTATCGTAACCTTGAACATACAGTAAGAATATCAATAGGGCTATCGATATACGATTGTTTGCGATACTATTGATGACAGACAAAACTATCGACAGTATCGATACTATTGAATTCTAATACTATCGATAGTATTGATAGTTTCGAATCAATACTATCGATACGATTAGTAAAGGGAGAACGGCACATCATGCTATCCAAAACTGTCTATCCAAAACTGTCAAATTTCTTCAATCGATTTTCAATTTTATTTCCAAGCATTAGAGTTCACTATCTATTAGGGAAATTTTACAGTTCGTGGTAACCTGATGTACAAATATTATGAAAAACTCTCGATACGCGCTTTACTATCGATAGTATTGTAATATCGATATATGGTGTAATTGATATGCAATAGTGTTGCTCATGAAGAAAAGGGCGCATAGAAGTAGGGTTGGTTGGTCTTTACCCGGCAAATTAAATAATAGCTGTTTAACAAAATAATTAAACCGCCGAAAAAACTCAAAGCAAAAAATAATAAATATTTTTTATTTTACCTTAATAATCATCATATCACACAACACGCTTGACGTAATGAGTTAATTTGTTTTTTTGGCGCCGACTACTTTCTTAGGTAAACTTACATTAATTTAGGAACTTAGTTATTAATAAGGTTAAATAAAAAAGGTTTAATATTTTTTGTTCAATTAATTAATTACAAGAATAATATACTTAAGTATACTTACATTAAGAACTTAATTATTAAGGTCAAATAAAAACATTTTTGCTTTTCCTTTTTTTCGGCGGCTTAATTGTTTTGTTAAAAAAAGCTTTTATTTTATAATTTTTTGTGGTTAATTTGCTTATTCATCGTAAGGTTTTTTTTGTAATACACAATGTATCAGAATTAAAATCTGAGAGTGAAGCAATACTGTTGCAATCACACCGTATATCAATATTACAATACTATCGATAGTAAAACGAGTATCGATAGTTTTTCATAATATTTTTAATAATAGTATCGATACTATCGATAGTTTGGTCTGTCGTTAATAGTATCACAAACTATTGGCTATAGATATTATCGATACTATCGGTAGTCCTATCGATATTCTTAGTTTTTCAAGGTCAACTATCGATAACCAAACTATCGATAGTTATGCAACACTAGTCACAATTGCAAATTCGCAGAAACTTGACAGTTGTAATTGTCAGATACTTTTTTTTATGCAATGGCAACCGGTCGTGCATAACGTGCGACCATTACTGCCAGTGCAGTGTCAAGTCCGAGGAAAATAATTATAAAGTTAGAAGGAGAGCTTTTGATTGCGGCTGCCAAGGCAGTATCTGTTCATATTCGTCTCTAGTTCTCACGCGTGATCAAAAATACAAAATAAAGCTGTCTGCACACGTCTATTTCACACTACGATTCCCGTGTGTAAAAAAGACAATAAAAATCGGATACAGGCTTTAGTATGGATTTAGTTGGTGATCTGGTGATGATCTGGCAACACTTGACATAACTGTCAAGTCGCCTGTGGCCGCTGTTGTTGCAGTTATTTTTTATAATATTGCAAAAAACAACAATTTCTCAGAGATCTTCAATAGGTGAACATCTTGACTCTGTATTTGTATAGACGCGAGTCATTTGCCAAGTGAAACTTTGAAGGATTTAATTTTGAAGAACTACTGTTTTTCTTGATTTTCAGTAAGTATTTTTGTTGTTTTTCTTTAAAATTTATTTTTTACCTGACAATCGGGATGAGAAGATTTTTGTGCACCAAAGTTCTCATATTGGAGTTGACGTTGGATTATGGTGTTACTGGTCAAAAAGTGTTTGTTTGTCCAGTAGTTCAAAAATGGCTGCTTTGGTGGTTCAGTCCCGTTTCGCTGGTTTGAAGATCGAGGACGATGACTACCCTCCGTCGGAAGAAAAGCCCAAGAAAACTAGATCGAACACCTCGGGAAAGAAACCCGAACCAGCTAAAAAAAATACCAAAAGTAACAACACCAAACCTCAGGTATGGTTTGAAATGTCTTATTTCTTATTTTATTTTGTGTTTTTGGGCACACAGGGGTTGAATAGTTAAAAATATGCTTTTACAGCTTATCTGTTTTTATTGATGTTGTGGGTAAAATAAAACCATTAAAATTGTTAGAAATACATAATGGTCTTTTACGAAATAAAGTAATTTTGGTGGGTACTTTTAAAATTCAAATCTGATTTGTTGATAGTTTGTTTCCTATTAGACATAATGGTATCTAATTTTTTATCAAAATTAATCCACAAAGAGTATAGGTAGTACGTAACTAGGTAGGTAAAGGCACATCTATTATCTTATTTATTCTTGCAGAAAATGTTGGATTGGATAGATAGTTTTTGGTTAGGAAAAATATTCAAAGTCCTGTTGGTTGCCCCTTTTGTGACACCGCATCCCAAGTGTCCATTTTATTAAGAATGGCTGAGATATAAGGTTAGTTCACGAAAAACACAGCTCCCTAAATAATCAAACAAACCAAATAAGAGTAAAATGTTAATTTAAAAAATTCAGCTCTAGGTTTTTGAAAATAATAATATTTAATTATTTTAGGACTTTTATAGAAGTTTTATATGCAAAATGACCTGTAAATAATAAACACTACCAAGGCCTCCGAAAAAAAACAAGCTTAAGAAGTCAACTATAGCCTAGTTTCATAGAAAACAATCCTATCCTTCATGTCTAGATTTTTTTTTACAAAATTTACAATGTTTCTTTTTTTGCCTATTTGAAAGTTATGCTAGAAAGATCAGTTCATAATGGCAATTTATATGTCATTATTTAGGAACACTAAAATACAGAATGAAGCTGTAAACTGTCACTTGGTTTCCATTACAAGTAGCTTTACATACTGCCGTTATTTGATTACTGTTTTAAGAAAAGTTTTCCAAACTGTGGTATCAGTGTAACACCCGAAACAAAAAAAAGGTAATTGTTTGTTTAATTTTTCGCTTAGTTATCTTAAACCTAACTGCCAAAGTAAGGTTATGTGGTTAATCTAATCGAACATCTAACAATTATTGCGCAAGCATGTAACTTATACCTACTGTTTACGTACTTACTTTTCGCTGCAGCATCTAATATTAATGCATGAGTGTGTTAATATGGTGTTAGTTTTTTCTTTAGGTATATTATCATGTCATCAACAACTAAAGAATGGTTAGGTAAGGTAAGGGAAAACAGCAAGAAAGATCCTGAGAAGTATGCTGAACATTTATGCAAAGAGAGGGAAAGGGACGCTATTAGAAGGGAAAAGAAAAAGAAATAGTTATGTAAAGTAGATCTTAAATAGGAATTCCCAGTAGAAATTGATGACTTTGAAAAATATACATATATTTTAGTTATTAAATATTAATCTGTATTTGTGTTTTACAGACACAGATATACAGATACACAGACCCACAGATGCTACAAAATTATTTATTGAGAATTTCACATGGTTTCTAAAGTCTCATTAGCTAATATCACTGCATATCATTAAGTAATTTACTGCCACTATGTAATCAGAAAAACATTGCCCGGTGTCTTACCAAAAGATTTATTGTTTATTAGAGAATGCGTGGGAATTCGTTCCCATGGGAATTTCGTAAAATTCTTCTTTATTCCTTTGAATTGTTCTTTTTGTACTTTGGGCCAAATTTCAGATTTTTAGGTCCAAGAGTTTGGCTGGGAGTTGATGAGTCAATGAGTCAGTTTGGTTTAGTTTCATTTATTTCAAAACACAAATAAAATTTACAATATATAATTTACATTTAGTGTCACCCCATATTATGATCGTCATAAAAATAAGAACTATAATGCCTGCAATGTCAGGGCCTGCAATTTCATATACAGTGTAAACTTCATTTTAAGTCATTCTATTTAACAACCAACTCCCTAAAACGTCGAAACAACTTGACTTTGGTTGGTTTATATCAATACAATGATACATTCTTAAGTAACGTCGCACCCACTCTACATAACGGCAACAATGCGCCATATTTAATAATAAGTACTTTCTAAGTTGCCGAAATCATAACAATTGCATCTGTGTGCTTCTGTTTTTTGTATTGTTACTTTATTATTTAGCAGCAGCAGGCCGAGTACGATAGTGACAGCGCAGCGACAACACCGTGGTCCTATGTCAAAATGTCAACCTTGACAAAGCCATAGGGCGAGCAAGCCTTTGTGCGGGACCCTCGCGTAATCAAAGTGAAGTTTCAGCGTGAGCCGAGCGCGAGTTTGTCGTTATCGCGCTAGAGCTGCTGCTCAAACACGATGTCGACAAACACGTGCGGCGCGGCACTCGGCTGACGTTAAAACTTTGATTGCGCGAGGCTTGCTCGCCCTCTGGCGTTGATATGTTGACATTTTGACATCAGACCGCAGCACATTCTGCGCGCTATCACCATCGTACACGAGCTGATTTACCTCGACCGTCGCGTCGGCATCCATCATGCCGAAATTCTAACAAATTCGTTTTTTGTTTGTTGAAATTACCTTGCACGTGTTTATCTCTACTACTTAACTGTCGTTAGGCATTTTCAGGCGACTACAGCACCCGATAAAGGCAGCACACATAGGAATAGTGTTATCTCCGTCTCTCAACAGGCCTGGGTCGGCAGTGCGAACAGTGTCGATACACGAAGTTTACGGACTATGAAAGCGTGCGTGCGTAAAAACATGTTCGATGGTTAGAAAAATGAGATTCATGGAAAGGTAACAGTTTAAATCGAAAAATGCGTTAACTACTTATCGAGAGTGTTCAATCACGAACATTTTGATAGCAAATTCAAGTTCCTATGTGCATTTTACTATCGTTTTTACAGCTTAAAAGATACACAATATTGGGTATTTAGAGGTGACTTTGTCAGCTTTTTCTATCGAACCAAAAGTGCTGAATCTTGTTTTCAGCAAACTACTTATCTAGTTTATGTCCTGAATATTACCGTAGTAATTTTTTTCTTCGATTTAATGCAGTGCGTCATGCTTATCTACGTATCATAAAATCGTAATTTAGGTGCTGTAGTCGCCTTAAGTGAAATAATATGGATTTTTTCTTCTCTCCATTATACGTGAACTCTTAATAAAGTCAGAATATGCCCAGTCCCTTAAGAGACGCTAAATAGAGTCTGCACTGGATTTAAAAAAAACTAAGAGGTACAGTCAAGAGCAGGTCACGCTTTACATGACCAGTTTAAGCTGAGCTCTGATTTATACTGCACGCCATGCAATGCAGGGCCGGTCCAAAGTGTTAAGCTTGACGTGCTCTTGAGTGTACAATATAATCTGGCTTAATAAGCTGTGCAAGTAATAAATTTGAAATTGATTGAAAGCATTCTGACATAATTTTCCACGTTAAAAACGTATGAGTCACCGACTTCAATCCCAACAACAGTTCGCACAAAGTAGATAACTAGTATTTTTTACAGACTACAATGCCTTTTAGCAGATAACCACAAACGAAAATGTCACTCATTTATTAAGATGATATTCTGGTTTGTAGTATTTTTTTGTTTTTGTTGATTTTTTTAAAAGCGCTGAATCTCTTAGCATCCCTTATACGTCCCCACCGAGGGGCACGTTCCTCCCTTCGAAACACGAAGGGGATTTTAAGCCATAGTCCACCAAGCTGGCCCAATGCGGATTGGTGGACCTCTCGTCTTTCGAAAATGAATTTTCTAGGACGGGCGGGTTTCATCACGATGTTTTCCTTCACCGTTGAGCAAGTGATAATTAGAAATCCGTACATAAATCTGAAAAGACGTGGTACAGGCCCGCACCAGGATTTGAACCCGCGACCTTCGGATTACAAGTCTGGCTCATTACCAACTGGGCTGTCACCGGGCTATCTATATAGCGCTGAATCATTTTAGATAAAATTTAAACATGTATGAGACCACCTCTGGAGTATACTCTTTCGAACAAAAAAATAATTTTGAAAATCGGTCCATAATTGGCGGAGAAATCGGTGAACATACATAAAAAAAAATACATACAGTCGAACATAGAACCTCCTCCTTTTTTGAAGTCGGTAAAAATTAAAATTATTCACTAACTGAATTGTTGAAAGCTGAATAAAAAATAACGCCTCTGTACCCTATACAGAGTGCATCTAAAAAGAAGAAGTCCAAGGCTGTGTCCACAACATCTGAGCAGTGGGAGCAGTGGAAACAGAAAGACGAAGAATTGGTCGATGGAAATTATGAGTCAGAACTCCAGCAGGTGAGTCATAATTGCCATGCCACCACACAGCACACACTAACGCACCGCACACGCGCACTCACGCACATAGAAACACAAATAATCTGAATGAAATCACTTCACAAGCTTCAAAGAGTTTTCAAAAACTTCAGCAGACGTTCAGCTATCTGAATCATACAAAAAAAAGCTCGTAAAAAGTACTAAAAGGGGCTACTTTTCTCGTAATCCACTTTTAAAGTAAAACAGTGACCATTGTAGGATCGGGCAATCGCGCTAAAAAAAGTGGAGTGAGTCGCAATTGAAACGTAGCTGGGGGGCTACCACCTAAGCGAAACTGATGCTGATTGAACGAATGGAATGATGGACATTGCTGTGATTGGTTCATGTCGTTAATCAAGGTTAAGTGGTAGCCCCCCAGCTGAGTTTCAATAGTGATTCAATCCACTTTTTTTAGCGCGATTGCGCGATTGCTTATTTACAGTTTTTACTGCATCACAAGACAAATAATATTATCTTGCAGGCGATACTACTTTCCAAATTGGATTACGAGGAGAAAAAAGATGTATATACGGCATCTAAGAAGGAAGCAGAAGCTGAGAAGAAAAGCAGTGAAATAGCGGTGAAGAACTCAGGGAAGAAGCAGAAGAAGAAGAATGTCATGAGTCTAGAACAGTTCAACGATATGATCACAGGCCCTGATGACCTTAAGTGTAAATATTTCATGTATTGTAAATAATGTAATTAAGTGTCTTTTTTATCAGATTGGGTGTCTTACAAATAGTTGATTAATGCAGTTTCGCAGTACATTGCATTTATTGACGGCCGGTTTGGTCGAGTGATAGTGGCGCTGCCTCTTGATCGACGGGTCTTGGGTTCGAATCCCAGTCGGGGCAAATATTTGTGTAAAAAGCAGATGTTTGTTCTCGGGTCATGGGTGTTTGTGTCTGTCTTTATGTGTGTTCCGAGGGACCCACACAAGGGAAAACCTTAGTGTGGGCCTTTGAGTGTATGGCGTTTTATTAATTATTATTTATTAGGCATTCCCAACTCAAGTATCGTAAGATTACTTTCTGGGAAGCCCCTGCAACTTAATTGTAAAAATCTTTTTTGAAATGAAACATATTTTATTTTGTATTATTATTATTTATTTATTTATTGTGTATCACCAAAGTAGGTAAATAACGAAAACTCTTTAACTTTACATTTCCGAGAAAAAGAATTATTTATATCCGATCACAGTTATGGGTAGATTCCACCTTTTAAATATTTGCTAAGCTCTTATTTACACCCTGTATAAAATAAAGTAATAATAATGCCGTGATCGTTAAAACTACTGGGAACGGGGGTGATTTCCCATAGGAGAGATACAAATATTATAATAATATAAAATAAACTGTCCTATTTAATAATATTTTATTGGTAGCGTTCGACAATGCGGTGACGATAACCGAAGAGACGAAACCAGCGCCAACCCCAGACACCGAGTTCTTCGAGCGAGTTAAAGATGAGGCAAAAAACGAACTACTTAAAGACAAAATAAATGGTAAGATCCGTTTTGTTGAGTTTATAATTCCAATTTTTTAAATGGCGTCCACAATCGTGATTTTGCCAAAATCTTCTTAAATATAAAACTAAGTCGGGTTTGTTCCAACACTTATAATTCGAGAACGGCTGGTCCGATTTTTATAAAATTTGGTATAGGCTACATAATTTTCCCAAATTCTCACGGGAACGAAGTCCTTGGCGGAAAGCTGATTATATTATTATATATTAATCCATTCAGTAACACTGCCTTTTGATCAAATGGTCCTGTGTTCGATGGGGTTGGGATCCCTTTTTGGAGGAATGTTTATGTAAAGAGCATATGTTTGGTCTTGGGTTATGGGTGTTTGTGTTTTTCTTTGTATATGTTTCAAGGGACACTAAACAAGGGAAACTGTAAATGTAAGTTACATACATACACACATATTCTCACGCCTGTAATCCCATATGGGGTAGGTAGAGCACCAGTAGTTCAAAACCACTTAATGCCACGTTTGACATAAATTCTTTGGGTTATTAGATGAAACATGATGTATAGTGGTAAGAGTTGGAGATGTAAGTTGGTTATATATTAACAGGGCCGCTTTTAACCTACAGAAGGCCCTGGGCATACTATGATAATGGCTCTATCACTCGGACAGAACATCGCAATAGTATTGAAGATTCTTCTTTAAATTAGTGTAGGATTATTTAAACTTTAATACCTACAAAAGCTTGATTTTCGGGCATACACTCGTCACTTCGCACTTAACGCTTGCAAAGGTTAATAAGCAAGTAAATATTCTAGTCAGTAAATGTTATCTACTAGGGACCACGGGGCCCTATTGATCGCGGGGCCCTGGGCACTTGCCCACAGTGCCCAGTGGGAAAGAGGGGCCTGTAAATGCATAAAAACCAGTTTTTTTGTGTAGGCCGTAGAGTCTGTAGCATTTATTTATTTATATTTTTTTTAAAAACAGAACGCGTACGCAATCGCAAGGCAGTATCAGACGAGGTGATCACGCGGGTTCAGTTTGCAGACGCATTGGAGAAGAAGGATCAGGAGATAGCGGCACTGAAGCTGGAGGTATCAGGACTTAAGGAGGAACTCCTCACTGTTAAGAGCCGGAATAAGAAGCTCTGCAACATCCTCGGGCAAGGGGAAAGTGAGTTTTATTTCTTCAACATACATACAGTCGGTCAAAAATGTGGTCTACCACCCTAAGGCCGTGTCCCCAGTAGGCAAACTGTTAGCGGCCGACTGTTCGCCTCCCTGTATATTTTAACGGAGGGTCCATACAGAGCGTACTGGTACGCAGTTCGCCCTCCATTTAAAATGTATAGGGAGGCTAACAGTCGGTCGCTAACAGTTTGCCTACTGGGGACACGGCCAAAGGTTGAAATTCGTTTGCGTGACATAAAACAGCAAGGTTTATTTTCCCTTGCTATAATGAACTGACTTATGACTCCATTCATCATCTCATAACATCATAATTTTTTATATAAAAAATCGTGCAATATCCCTAGACCGTGTTTATGTGTATATTTTAAGTAACATCGTGAATGTTACATGTAATAAAGATAATTGAGTTTGAGTTCCTAAATGAAATGGTCTTTGCAGTGAAAGAGAAGGCAGAAGTATTAGTGGAGGTGGAACGTCTTCGGGCGATGCAGGGCGAGCTCAACGCCGAGCTGCACCACCTGCACTCCGAGCTGCAGCGCGAGCGCAGCCGGCACCCCGACACGCACCGCGCCAGGGACAAGGTAACGCGCACTGCACACTACACACTACACACTACACGCAGGGCAACACTCACTACACACAGGGTAACACTCACTAGATGCAAGGTAACACGCACTACACACAGGGTAACACGCACTACACACAGGGTAACACTCACTAGATGCAAGGTAACACGCACTACACACAGGGTAACACGCACTATACACAGGGTAACACTCACTACGCGCAGGGCAACACTCACTACACACAGGGTAACACTCACTAGGTACAAGGTAACACTCACTACACACAGGGTAACACTCACTAGATGCAAGGTAACACGCACTACACACAGGGTAACACGCACTATACACAGGGTAACACTCACTACGCGCAGGGCAACACTCACTACACACAGGGTAACACTCACTAGGTACAAGGTAACACTCACTACACACAGGGTAACACTCACTAGATACAAGGTGACACTACCTACACAAAGGGTAACACTCACTAGATACAACTCGTAACACTCACTACACACAGGGTAACACTCTATAGATACAAGGTAACACTCACTACACGCAAGGTGACTCTTAACTGTCACAGGGTTACACTAACTAGATACAAGGAACCAATAACTAAAAGCCCTGATCTAAATTTTACGGGTTCGATTCCCGCCTGGGTCTGAAACTGTGTTTATGTATAATATGTATGTATTTACAAAAAAAAATGAAATAAATTGTATATCAGTTATCTAGCACCCACAAACCTTCCTTAGTTTTTTAAGATATCTGTTTTTCGTAGTCTTTTCTTTTTAGTAGAATTTCCTTTGACGTCTTTCATTTCTTAAATGTTTTTCAGAAATTTGCCCCTAAAAGAAAGAAACATATACGTTTTGACGTTTCATCCGAAGCATTGACCATTAGCGAAACAGGCACAGCAACTTAACAGAAGATTTTTTATAAAATATTAAATACTAAATAAAAATAGAAATAAACACTTTTCTTATATTTCATTTCAAGTAGCTTAGATGACGAATTTGAATATATAACGCAGGGGTTATAAATTATACATTTTTAATTTTTTTTTGCAAAATATAATACTGAAACAAACTTGTTATGTGTGGCTTAGATTTGATTATTACTAACAATCTACTATTTATTTTAATTTTATTAAAACGTTTTGGATGAGTATTTTTTTTTCTTTGAAATAATACAAAGAACTTCGATGCTATAAAAGTGTACCTATATCGGTATTTATTTCTTTCAATTTCAGAAGAAAAAGAGTGCGAACGAGAAGGAGAAATAGCTGCTAAAATTAGATTAAAATTAATACTTAATTATATAATAAAACTCCGTAAAAATATTTTTTGTGAAATATAAATGTTCAATATAACTTAATATTGAGAAAAAAAATATATAGAGATATTTTAAACGATTTAAAATAGTGAATATATTTAGGTAAAGTGTAAAATATGCGTGAAGTTATAATAGCTAAGCAATAAGCATGTTAAAGTGTAAAAACAATTTTATCTGGTGTCAATTTGTTGATGTTACATTTAGTATTCATATTCAAGTAGCCGTACCTATAAAGTATGTAGGAAAACGCTTCCAAAAACGAAATCAGCTCGGTTATACTAATTATTCTCAATACAAATAGATTAAAATTATTAAGAAAATTGCATTTTTTAAATGAATTTTCGTAACACTATTTAATATCAATTGATCCGGAGGCAATTTGGTGCTTCTGAGGGCACGTTAAGCTGTAGGTCCCGGCCGTTGTCGATTGACTACAGTCGTTAAAACCAAGTCAGAGGCCATTTGGAGGTTTGGAAACTCTGACACCAAGTTTAGCCAAGCTAGTAGCCACACACTTGACCTATACCTACACGATAAGAAGAAGAATTCACATCTGATAGTATTTCGAAAACGTTAAATTATTTAAACTGCTATGGAAAGTATAGTATTACAGTAAAAAAAAGGAAGTATTAACAAGAAAACTTAATCTAGACAAGGGCATGGACATTAAGTCCGTGGATGCTAATAACAACACAATTTAAAAAAAAAAGTAAAATTACCTTTTACTTTTTTGCCCATGTGGAATCGATTGGGGACTTTAGATATTTTTTTTACATTAATGATATAAACAATCAAACCAAGATTCAGCTTTATGCGAATTAAGGTGGTGACCTTACCCCGATTTTTGGGCCATCTTGACCGGACTATCAATTGACATCAAATTGTTGTTTGTGAACATTAATTAAAAAAATATTTTTTGTTAAATGTTAATGGCATTGAGAATTATAAGTACAGCGAGCCATCTTTGTTTACAGAAGCGTTTTTTTAATAATGATTGGGTTTGCTCTTGACCACAATCTAGCCCAGGGGCGAAGATGTGGTCGAGGATATAGCAAACTCACCCAGAAGATGCCTATTCACTCGAACTTTAAAGGGACTCGGGTTAACGTTCCCCGTACACCCTGTATTTTTTAAACTTCATGTATTCTTAAATATTTAATTTCCGAATTTATAAGATCTCTTTTAATTTTAGTTTGTTTTATATACAGGATTATTATTAATTTATCCGAAACTTCTTATCATGTCTACAGGGCTTTAGGTAAATCTTTTTCAACCTCTCGGGTGGTTAATCAGTCCATGAAACTGAACAACTTCCCCAAGGAAAATAGGCCAAAATACGAAAAAAAAAATTGATCTCCCATACAAAATGCCCTATTAGTGCAAGAAATCTACAGTCGGCTAGTATGGCGAAAGTAAAATAAATTGCAATAGCAGTAATTCTTTTTTTATTGATAGATTAAATTCCCGGCTATAATTTATCGTAAGAATCCAATTAAAAAAGATACAACATATATTTATTTTTATGAGTGTTTTGATATTTTTTGTAAATTTGTACAAAAATGTTAATAAATAACTTTCTGCACTATTAATCTGATATCATCCAGTTGTTTAAAAGTAAATCGAAATCCAACAATATTTATGATTAATTATGTTATTTTTATTAACTTCAATGTTGTGATATTAAAATAATAAGGAATTGTTGCAATAAAAAATGTAATAGGCTAATTTTTTTGTAGTATAGCTTGAACGATGTTGATAACTCAATTATTTTGAAAATCCAACCAGAAACGTAAAAAAAAATGATTTTTACTATTTCTGTAGTCATTTTGCGGACAAAATAGAAATAGCGATAATTTTAGGTGGACTTTGTAATTTATGTTTTAAATAATACGATAATTTCAAAATCTAACAAAAAATTTTACATTTACCATTTTATTTCCAAAAATATAAATTGTAAGAGTTGCGCGGGTGGCGGAAGGGTGCGCGGGCAGCGGGCGCGCCATCCTGTCAATCTTATGAATGCTTCCGTAATTTAGAACGTAATGATTTATTCGCCACGTATTGTTTACGTAAAGTACTAAATGTCGGTTTTTCGTGTATTAGATCCTTACTTCCTTACTAATATCATAAATGCGAAAGTAACTCTGTCTGTCTGTCTGTCCGTCTTTCACGCCTAAACTACTGAACCGATTTTGATGAAATTTGGTACAGAGATAGATTAGAACCTGGGAAAGGACATAGGCTACATTTTACCCCACAGTTGGGTACGATATAACCTGTAGTCCACGCGGGCGGAGCCGCAGTTGGAAAGCTAGTTTAATATAAAGTGAAAGTTGTTTATTAATATAAATTAGAAAGTGACAGTTTAAGTGGAAGTTGTTTATTAATATAAGGATAAAGCCGCCAACATTGTCAAATGTAACACAACAGATTTTGTATTATCGTTACACAAATGTAACCCAAAAGTAACACATTTTTTGGGTAAAGCTTGTTTCATGTTGATAGTTAAAATAATTACATAAATATAAGCATTATAAAATTGTACCGACTGCAGTGATTGTTAAGGGGGAAGTTATAAATAAATAAAACAGTATTTCTTTAGGGTTAACAACGGCGAATAGAAGTTGCTTAGAATGTTTTTGGGCGTGCTGCTGAGATGTTGACGGCGCATTTTCTTTTTTTTGCGATCCTTTTTCAATTTTTTCCTTATTATTCTTTCGTAGTTTTTAATTTTGTGGGTGCCTGCTGCATTTAACATTTCTTAGGATCATTATGAATGCGGTTTTATAGGACTATTGTGTTACATAACACAAAATAAACTCAAGTGTAACACAAATGCAACCAAAAAGCAAATTTTAAGCTATAGCTCGGTTATTTGCTATAATCAGTTGCTAGTAATTAGAGTCCAACCGAAACTGGTTTTCCGGCCGAAATCGAAACCGAAACCGAATATGGCCGTTGCTTCAGTTTCGGCCGAAACCGAAACTCATGTAGTCAAGTATAAAATTCCTTAAAATACTGAAATTTGGTGCATTTATCCATCAAAACATAACCTCTGAATAATGTTTGCGTCAGGCGATAACGCACTGACTAAGTTGTGTTGCTACAGAGCTATCCGAACGGCGCACAACAATTCCCGGACAGGGCCGCCAGCGTCCGCCAAAGCGTTGCCGCAAGAAACGAAGTTCCGCAAGACGCTCCGCGCCAATGTCGTAGCATGCTAGTAGGAGCCTCATATATTTATTTTTGATGCCACCGCAGACGCAAGGCGCATGTCGGACGAGCGGCTATGTTGTGGCTAAGGGGTTACGAATAAGATTTCCATCTTGTCAGTTTTTTTTATAGTATCTTGCGGTAGATATATTTATATCTACCGCAAGATACTATAAAAAACCTGTCAAGAAGCCTCTTCCTTCCAGGCTTTTTGGTGTTACTCACTTCTTCCAGGCACTTTTACTTAAATCCGACTCCTAATGACCATGTTCAAGTCATAAGTAAACTTCTTTAGCTTTTCATTGAACGATTTATATATGAATTTTTACTCTTACATACATGGTCGCAAAAATCTAGTATTTGTGCACCTTCTGCCTATGAGACATCTAGCGGCATTTTAGGGCAAACTTTTGACTTAAGATAACTTTAACAGTACCATAGAATATGATCTCTGAATTCAATTGAATTTTAGCGATAGTTATCATACCTAGTTAGGTCCCGGCCCGGCTACTACCATGGTGGTAGTCGTCTAGTCGAGTAAGAGGCCCTTCGACCTCCACTTAAATTCCCAATTCTCCACATTTCCGATTAGACCAAAAAAAATTTTTAGCGTTTCTTACTATTTAGGTAGGTACTTAACTAGCTATGGGACGAGTAGACGCTTCAAGTGTTTTTTTATCTAATTGTATGTTTTCAATTTTTAAACTTATCGGTAAGACATTAGTAGTGCTTTTTATAAAATGTACACACAAACATTTCATATAAAAACAACCCTACTAGTATAGATGTGACCGGAAATGTGTGAAATCTAGGAATTGTATACAATTCCTAGGAAATGTATAAAATTCCGAGGCTATCTAGGCTATCTAGGAAATATATAAATATATAATTACACACACAAAATTCCGAAATTGCCCTAGGAAATGTATATAACTAATGTTTTGTAAATAAAATGATTAAAACTACCTAACCTAACCTGAATAAGTGACATGGATTTGTCTTGACCGTATTAAAGATTTGCTCACTGAAATGGTCACATTTTATGAAATGTTTCCCTGTTTATTTACCACATGATGAAGTACTTCAGCTGAGCGGAAATGTGACAACCGCTTAACGTAACCACAGTCGTTTCTGGCACTTTGCCGGCCGCTACCGCGGCACACTCGCTTCGCTCGCTCAGCTCGTGCGTTGGGGGTCGCAGTTCTCCTTTTTTTACTTGGGGAAATGCCCACGCATACCTCTTCGCCACAGGGGCGGTGGGAGGGTTATGTCGGACTCAAACCAACTAAAACTCCAATTCGTATATACCATACCACAGGGAAGACACTCTTCGGAGATGTCTCGCCGTCAACCATGGAGTAAGCTCCGGTCAACAGCGAGATATCTCCCCCCTCGCGCGTACCAATTGCGCTTGGCACGCTCGCCTCCCCCTCGCTCGTCCACGTCACTCTCTGCTCATCAGAGAGATGCGTGGAGAGCCCTCTGCGCGGAACGGTCTAACCAAAGCGGTCCCGTTCCGCGCTAGTGTCAGGTTATTTGCCATAGATTGTAAGAATTCCGTAGAAAAGTTATTATCTGATGCCCAGGGTGCACCGTCCCAGACCTGTTGCCCTTCCCCCGAGTGAATTGAAGAGGAAAAGCGATAGGCAGGGCGTTCTTGTCGCAGTTTCGTGTATCGCAATGGAACAAAGAAGTCGAATGACTTATAAACAGACAAAATCAAACATTTCACACATTTCCGGGCGATTTTAGGAATTGTATACAATGACGGATTTCATACATTTCCTTTAACATAGACGTAAAGTAGAAATTTATAACGAAGAAAAGAAAAAAATAACTAGCGGGAAAATGGAAAGGGATCGCAAAAAAAAGAAAATGCGCCAGCAGCACGCCCAAAAACATCTTCTACTTACCGTTGTTAGCCCTAAAAAAAATGCTGTTTTATTTATTACTAACTTCCCCCTTAACAATCACTGCAGTCGGTACAATCAATGAAACACGCTTTACCCAAAAAATGTGTCACTTTTGGTTTACATATTGTGTGTAACGAAAACGTAAAATCTGTTGTTACTGTTACTGTTGTGTTACATTTGACAATTTTGGCGACCTTACCCTTAATATAAGGGTAAAGTAATATGATAAACAAAAATCAAATCAAATGAGCCCAAACTCAAAGGGTTTAATAGTAACCATTGAAGAGTTCCACCATCTGTCTCCTCGTGTCATCATCAGATCAGCTCGATGGACCCAAATTATTGTATTGTCATCGATATTACATATATCTGTAAAATTTCAAGTCATCGCGGCTGCCAAGGCTGGGCCACGCCACGCGCCATCAATCTATTTTAGACCGTAACACTGCTACATTACGCTCAGTTTGGAATGGGCGATTAAGATAAAAAAATAAATTCTTGAATTTTTTCACGAAAAGTGTTGGATTTTGGTATTATTGCCTTTTATTCAGCATTGTTAGAGAAGTCTGCCATTTTTTATACCTATTACATTTTTGCTAAGCGGTAAAAGCTATATTTTATAAAAATTTACAAAAGTTAAACAAATTTATTTGGATTTTCATAAGTATGCAATCATAAACTGTATCCAAATCGGTTATTAACAAGTTCAGCTAATTATTATTTTTTTCGCATAAACCATTAATCCTAATCAATTAAATTTAAATTTTTTGACAAACAAAAATAAGGGTGATGTTTTTTGGTTGGATTCTGTTACTTTTATATTTGTTACAGGTACCTCTATCATGAGAACTGTTCACTTAGTTATTACTATTTTTGCTGAAAATTCTAGTTCTAGTTCTAAATTTATTCGCATTTTTCTTTTTTGAGGTATTTCTATATAATTTTTTAGTTGGATTCGTAAATATAGCCATTTTAAATAGGATGAAAGGCGTATATACAAAAATACAGCCTATTGCGAATTAATGTTTTGCCAAACCGTAGTTTTACTGGCGTATACCTACAGGGTGTTTCAAAAAAACCCAAAAAAAATTCAAAAATGTAATTTTAAAAGTGAAATTGCCGCAACTCTAGTAATCAGTTGCACGGTTTGACATTTACAAGATGAAAGTTTCATATAATTAATATGACATACTTGTCAATTTGTGATAGAGCTATGCAATAAGCTTAATTTTAATTAATTTTGAATTATTATTTTTTTTGGGTTTTTTTGAAACACCTTGTACTTATATGCTAATGAAGTTTGTATGGGAACTCAAAACTTTTTATTCGTCAAAAAAATTTGAAATACCTACGTGTGACGTTATTTATGGATGGCCCCTTATTATAGGCGCTAGCGTTTATTATACCTTCAATATACCTATAGGTACGTTAAGCAAGCAATAATAATTGCTTGTGTATTTTTTGTAGTGATTTGAATGCGGCATTAAAAGATTTCGGATAAATTATAAATTAACCCTGTGCGACGCTTAATTTGTAGAAGTTCACTCAGTGAGTCCTTGGTCAGTTTTAAGTGTTAAGTATCTCATACAATTTCTATCAATATCGGGGAGATCTAATCCTGGGGTCGTGGGTTCAAGTCCCATTCGCGCCGAACATTTTTTCTTTCCCTAAAAATTTTTTGTGATATCGGGCAATGTATTGTTTAAGATTCCCGCGTTTTTTTCATGAGCTTTAAACATATTAATAACGGGGTTGTATTAAAATGACTGTAAACTGTAATGAATGGCCTTCGTGGTGAAAATAATTATTTAAAAAAGAATAAAAAGCAACTTTTACTATTTTAATTATACTAATCTGATAGTTTTTTTCAAATAGTTTAACATCCTATTTCATAAAACGTGTTTATTTACGAATCTGATAATGCACTACTGTGTTCTGATATTAAATAAACATTTTTTACCACTGACTTACTTCTACAATACAATCGTTTGTGACTTGTTAGATTTCTACAAGTTCATTATATTTCTTTCAACAGCTGTAAATTTAATTTTAGAAATAAGAACTCGAATATTTTTTTGTCACAAGATTTAGTTTACTTGAAATGGAAAGAAAAAAAATTATGCCTGTGTTTATGTAAGATATGCATATAGATACTGGTACTATATAGAGATTATACTTCTGTGATTAATTTATTCCGGGCTATAGTTTTCGTATAAATGTTTTAAAGGAATTTTTTTTGTGTGATTTGATCACCTTATCCATTTTCCTCTCTTATCCTGCGATCCTGTTCTTTGGCAGTTATTGTAGAATCAAGCAATGGTAAGTATATGGCTAACCATATTTATAACCTCGACTTTTCTTCGCTTTAAGCCGAGTACATTGCGTTTGAAATCAATTTTTAACCGACTTCAAAAAAAGAGGTTCTCAATTCGACTGTATTTTTTTTTGTATATTTGTTACGCGATTACTCCGGCAATTATAAACCGATTTGAATAATTCTTTTTTATTTGGTAGGTCATACGTCAGAGGTGGTCCCATTGTCACCAGGTCAGGATCTGATGATGGGATCCTGGGGAAATCGAGGGAAACCCTCAAATTTTGTAGGCATATACATTTTTTATCAGAAATTATCTTAATCTATGTAGATTTTTGCATCTAATGGTCACCATCTGATGTTTCTGAGCTGATGATGAAGCTGATGATGAATGGTTTAGGAGTATGGGATCTCTGTAACAAAATTATTTGGGATTGAAGTCGGTGACTCTTACGTTTTTGACGTGGAAATTTTTCTTATGGTACTAAGCAGCAAGTGGTTCTAATGTGTTCAAGTCCTAACTCGTGTTAGGTACGGCTATCCGTTCCGTTCTATTGGTTATTGGTATTTACCAAAAACCAGTATTAAAGGTGAACGAAAATTTGAAATACATTCTTATAAAACTTTATTTGAACACAATATATTGACCCCGACGTAATATTGACCCGTGTTATATTAAATTATGATGTACGTTCTTACTTTATCAATAGCTGGGGTAAGGGCGGAAATATGTGTCCTATGTGGTTGTTTGGAACTAGTGGCGTGACCGCGTGCCATCTTACAAATGTCTGTACAAAATCACAGAGTTATTGTGCGAAACACATCACCCTAGACCAGTATTTCCCAAACTATGGGTCGCGACCCACTGCGAGAAGATTTTAGGTGGGTCGCGGTGGTAACACCAAAAAACGTGTGGTTCGGTCAGCATCCGCACGTCGTGTGTAACTCAGCTCAGCCTACACAGTGGCGGCGGCGCGCCGGCGGGGCAGCGCGCGGGCGGCGGTGGCGAATGCAACTAGCCAATGAGGGATTTTCTTTTTTTTTCCTCAGGCGCCGGATAGATGGCGCTAAACTAGGTACGTTACTGCAAGGTTAGGTCGTAAAGATACCATATCCTTTAGCAAATTTTTAGGTCGAGGTGGGTCGCCAAATTTGGACTATCATTTTGGTGAGTCGCCGCCCAGTCAACTTTGGGAACCACTGCCCTAGACTCTATCGGCTACGTGCTCAGAGTAGGTATTTCATAATGGCTAATAGTCCTAATGCCTCTAAAGGAATCTCTGCTAAACTCTTTATCTGAGCACGTATAGTCATCAACGATATATACTCGTACGTCGCCACTTCTTCTTCTTCTTCTTATCGTGTAGGTATAGTCAAGTATGTGGCGAACTTGGCTAACCTATTGTCAGAGTTTTCAAACCGCACAATGGCCTCTGACTTGGTTTAACGACTGTAGTCAATCGACAACAGCCGGGACCGACAGCTTAACCTCACTGATCGGTTGAGATCAGCGAGAACCACTGGGCTACGTCCCCACTAAGGAGGCATAAACCTTCCTTTGAGATAGCCGGGGTTACTATGTAAATAAAAGATTTTTATAAAACAATGCTGTTTATTTGCCATATCTAATTACATACACAATTATAATCGATACATCAATGCGTTTTCTTAAAAATGTATAAAAATAGTCTGTTTTTTATTTATAAAATTACATATAAAGTTAGTGGAAGCCTGAATTAAAATTGTGTATCAATTAACTGACACGATTCTGCTGAGTCTTAGAACCGACACAACAGAAATAGTTTAATACCAGGGGCCGATTTTCCAACAGTCAGATTATCAATTGTATAACGTCTAGGCAGTTTTCCAGTCGTTCTCATCCTATCTATGACCAATGGATAAGGAATTAAAAATTATCCATTATTTGAACCGTCAACAATATTGCCCAATTTCTACTCAAATAATTTTGTTGCATTTTTAAATTAATTATGCAGAAGGTTTGTCATTTTGTCGTCTCAATACAGATGATTACGTTGATAGAAGTTTTCTTATAAAAAATGTGGCCAGAGATTTATTAGATTTATTCAATTATTCAAAAATAAGTCGTTATTGGGCAGATTTTAAATATTACATTGAAAGTTACCCTATGCAGTAAGAATAAAGTTATTTCACATATGTTTTAGATGTTCAATTGATTTTTGCATACTAATACAGTTTTCCAACTAAACAATTACGCTTTCATAGACAATTTAATCCGTATCCAGTATATTTGAAGCTGGACTCTATGTTCTTGAGCATTAAAAAATCGACACCAAAAATTGAAGACGTGTTGAACTCCTCAAGTGACTTGAATAATAGAAGGAAAGACTCCTCAAATCATCGAAAGACTAAAACAAATGCCGGGTAAAATTTTAAGATCATTTAAAAAAAAAAAAACAGTTTATAGCGAATAAAATAAATTAATTGAATTGAGTAACAGAAACTCTATTGAATAACTTATCAAATTTTAATACATGACATACTAGTATTAAATATCGGTAATGCCACATTAAATTCAATTTTTGATATTAAATGTCAATTTCAAATGGATCGATTGTAAAGTCGGAGTAGGTTTTATTTTAGTTAAACAGATATTACCGTAATTGGCCTTTTTAGAGTTCTTCAAAAATTTCAGGAGTATCAGGAGGCTTACATGTCTTTAAGTAAAGAGATAAATAAAATTATGTTGATATAATTATAATAAAAAATAATATAAAATTAAAGATTCTATCGTTACAATTATGCTTCGAGGCACATAAACTTAATGTTATTTATAGTTATAAATATTATCTATACACGAAGGATTAACTTTATGCACACAAGAGAGAAAGCACTCTATAAGGAAAAGAGTTGGAGATACAGATGTTGAAGGTTTGTTAACGTAAAAATTGGAAACGTGGATTTTCTTTGTCTATATTCAAACTAAATTATTAGTGTTTAATTCTCTACCTTATTCTTAAACGACATAGGGTATACTTTTCAATGTCCCCATCACATTTATCTTTCCTAGAAGATTGATTTCGTTTGCGCTACTTAAAGGTACTTCTTCGTGTACAGAAATTATACATAAATATCTGCTTTTGTTCCAAAAAAATTTAGGCGATGAAATTCAATATTTTTATACACATAAATTGGATGAAACTGAAGTTAACACATAATCTAAGATACATTGCAGGCACAATACAACACAAGAAAAACTACTATACTTACTTAAAATAAGACGTTTACCAAATTAACTGTCCTATAGATTTAATTGATATTTTGTAACTACGAAACTTACCTATATAATTAATAAAATAAACTGTTAACATATGTAAACAAGTTGACTTTTCAAAGGCATTATGTCCTAGCAGTTGTTCTAATCATAGGACAGCTGTCCTAGCCATAAAACAGTTGTCCTAACCATAGAACACCTGTCTTAGCCATACAACAGTTGTCCTACCTATAGAACAGTTGTCCTTACTTTTTAACCGTTATCGTAACCATAGGACAGTTGTTTTGGAATGTAATAATAATGCTACTTTTGTTACATTTCGAGTTATAAAGTTGACTAGCTGATTCATTCAATCCATTAGCGGTCTCTTCCGAAACGTGTTTCATACTCTGTTAAAAATTCATTTGTATAAAAATATGAATTCACTATTTATTAATTAGTAAAATCTAAGCTTAATTTACTTAATATACAAGTGTCATATTGGCAGTAGCAATTATGGCAACGTGAATTTGTTTTTCTAAAGTATTTTTGGTCCAAAATTAATAGTATATCCTAGTTATACGTCCACATTACTATAATCTGCTTTTTAAGAAATACATACACCACTCTTTAATACTGATGTTAAATAATGTAATATATTATTATAATAAAGTATTAGTCGTTAATATCTAAGCGGGGACTATGGTTCTAACTTACGTAGTATGGCAGTAAGTGGTAATTAGACAGACCGCAGATAGTCATTACATTGGTGTTTTTCCGTTAGTTTCAAACCGTAAAATCTTCGAAGAAAGACTGTTATTCAGTGGTCAGGTAAGTTACAACCTTATATATTTAATGAAATTAAATATAAAATAGACTTTCATAAAATAGAGTGAGATTGAAACTGCTACCCACAGAACATTGAACAGCTGCGGTTCAAGCACAACCTGTTCGCGGTAAAATGCGCCGCGGTTAAGTGTCGAGATGACAACGTCAGAGGGCGTAAAGTATTCGACGCTATTTATCTATAGTACAGTCAATAGCACATCAGGTTACAACAAACTGTCAAATTTCCCCAATGGGTGCCTTCGCGCGCCAAATGTACAATATCGAGAGCGGCGGAAACAATCGCGCGACGGGTTAAACTCTAATGCTCGGAGATAAAATTGAAAATCGATTGAAGAAATTTGACAGTTTTAGATAACAAGATGTGCTGTTGACCCTGATGTACAATGTGTTGTAATAGTTTTTAATTCCTAAGCTGTAATGCTTTCGATACTTTATGCACTAATTTCGAGCCCATTCTATAGTTTGGAAACAACGAACGCCACTTATGACTGTTTGGCCCGTCTATTTTGTACGTCAAAGTTCACATCGCGAGATTCGCTTGTCACTGTTCGAGTGCTTATGTCTATCGATGGGTTATTAAAACACTGCACTGGTCCAATCACTTGCACACTTCACTTTATCTCGCTCTTTAGAGTCAGAGAATTTAACGAAATAGCACTCTTAAAATGTTGAAATACACTTTAAAACTTTTGAAAGACACTTCAAAACTTTTGAAGCACACTTCAAAACTTTTGAAATACACTTCGAATTTTTGAAAGACACTTTCATTTTTCGTCGAATTTTGAGTGTAATCCATTCAAGCGATTGATTATTCACACCTCATTATGACAGCTCATAAAATGCAGAAATACTGCTTGCAAAAAATGCTATTCTGTTTCCAGCACACTGAAAAATCCTTTAGATTTTCTTTCAACAAAAAGGAACTCTTATTTCTACATGGCTAGAGTTCAGTTTAACTTTTCCTGGATGGTCTGATCGTCTGATTAGCAGGCGGGAACATCCGTACATCTGACGGAGCTGATTGGTCGTCTAGTATTGTCACATTCGTAGTCTTGTATCACTTTGTTTAACTTCACATCTACGCAGTATACATTCCTATGTTTCACCGCTACTTCGCCCTGAAACAAATGAGATGTGTTTTCAAGTTGCTCTTTGATAATAATAAGGAGATCTAATGGAAACTGTTGTGTATGTCACTGGAAAATTGTAAAAATCGTTAGGTACTATTTCACCAGTGAAATTATAACCTCCCGCGACATTACAATTTGCCCAGTAAACTAGGATAAGTTAGGTTATGTTAGGCTAAAAAGTTCACAAAGTACCGAGAGATTATAATCTTACTAAGTCAAATTACAATATTACTGGTTTCACAATGATATGACATGTAGACAATGACAATGACATGACAATGGGTGACATGTAGTACTTATCTACAATAGCACATCAGGTTAAACAGTTGCACTACGAAAACGGTCACTATTACGAGCGTAGCAAGGGCGAGCTCAAGGTCAAAGTGGGGTAACTTGATGTGCTGCTGTGTGTACATCTTGTAAGTAGTTTTGTCAAATTTAGGTGACACGTACGATGGTTGAAATCGTTGACACTGTTCAAACCTTCATTGTGGATGGAGATCTTACCGGCATATGACAAGGCTTGGTGCAAGGCTTCCACGGGCTGAACCACCAGTGTCGTCGTGAGGAGGTGAGGTACGCGGGCGGCGGGTGGCGCGCTGCGGGGGCGGGCCGGCCGGCGGGGGGGGCGGGCCGGCTGGCGGAGGCGGGGGGGCACGCGGCCGCGCGACAGCGCTGCAGCAGGGCGGCGTGACGCGGGGCCTCCAGCTGGTAGCACAGCGACAGGTCCACTTGCCCTGGCGGAATATTAATAAATACAGTAAAATTGAAAACATTCGACAAACTTTGAGGTATGAATCTACCCATGATTACGAACAACTTTTTCTATGGGACCAACTTTCCTACTAAAAAATAAAAAATCAGCTGTTCCATACATTTTGGTTGAGTAGGTATTGAACTTTTGTACGGAACAGCAGATTTTTATTTTTTTGTAGGAAAGTTGGTCCCATAGACAGACAAATCATTAATTTACTGTTACATGCAGTTCACAATAGCTTTTTTTTATTATTTTTATTATAAGATGGGTTAACTCTTGACCTCAATCTTGACCATAAGGTCAAAGATGAGGTCGACGATGGAGCGAGTTAACCCAGAAAATGCTTATAAAGCTTATTCTAAACAAAAATTACGATCTATTGAGACAATGAACCATGCCGCAAGTGGATTGCATGTGACCGTAAAACGGATCAGGCTATGGCGGTGATAATTCTGCCTGGTCCTCGTGGAGACAGTACGGTTGAGACCGAAGCGGTGTTCAGTTTAAGTCAAGTAAAAAAAGTTGTTCGTAATCATGGGTAGATTCAGAAAAAAAAGTTTGTCGAATGTTTTCAATTTCACCCTGTAGATAAAAACTTTATTCACTGCTATCACAAACATTTTTTTATAATAATCTAATTATAAGTAAAACTAACAATTAAATAATAAGTAACGCAGTGAAAGGGCGCTGACTCAGCATACGTACTGTGGGTTAACCACTACGGATTTACCACAGCGCTGATCTTCCGCTAAGACCCAAAAAAGTAACAGAGAGAGCGCTTTACCTAATAACTGAATCGTTTATTTGAGAAACCCCATAAGTCACTTTTTCAACTAGGTTGATTTTTTAATGGTACAAGTTGAATATTTGAATTTTTCTTCATGTAATCATTTTAACCGATACTGACATTACTATTTTATAGGATTTTTGAATAATAAATATGCTCAGTTTTTTCAAAAAATTATTATTTATGTTTTTAAAATCATCCGACGACTCTGACTTATGGGGTTTCTCAAATATACGATTCAACTATTAAATTAAAAATGTTGTAGGTATCACCCCCAACACTCTATTGCTTTTAACTTTTAAACGGCTGAACCAATTTTGATCAAATATACCTAAGAACCATCTCGATTACGTCAGCTTTCAAACAAAAAGAACCGCATCGAAATAGGTACATTCGTTTAGGAGCTACAATGCCACAGACAGGCACACAGATATACCCACAGATGTATATTTATATTGGTGTACAGGTATTTTTATATTTTATGTATTCATGTTTGTTATGTAATGCATGTAGGTATTATATTTGCACCCACATCTACATGATTTATTACTTTTTCTCCACACCCTAAGGTTGCCGATAAGATACTGCTTCTTAGCAATGGGGCCGCCTTTTGTACCCTGACATAACTGTTTTGTATTAAAATGTAACTGTACCTTATTTGTTTGGCGTGCAATAAAGTATATTGTATTGTACCTATTGTATATATACACATCACATAGATATACACTAAGGATTCATTAACATTTGTGGCGACCTTAAGACACGCCACTTTTACACTCAGCTGCTGAAACGTTAATTAAAGTTAAAGCTTCTTTAAAATGTAATTAGGCCTGGTTTACGTCAACAAGACAGTATGATAGATAAACAAGTAATTAACTTTAACCTTTTTAGCGCCAAGAGTTTTCGTCAAAAACGTTCACCACACGCCACGACATACATAATGAGAAAAAAAAACCAGTTAAATTGGTAAAATTTATTTGTCTGATATATCAGACTTTGGCGGCGAGGGCACTAAACTTAAACGTTTGATATATCAGACTTTAGCGGTGAAAAGGTTAATGGACATTTCGACGGCCGGTTTGGTCGAGTGACGCTGCCTCTTGATCGGCGGGTCCTGAGTTCGATCCCTAGTCGGGGCAAACATTTGTGTGAAAAGCAGATGTTTGTTCTCGGGTCATGGGTGTTTGTGTTTGTCTTTATGTGTGTTCCGAGGGACCCACGGCACAAGGGAAAACCTAGTGTGGGCCTTTGAGTGTGTAGCGTTTATTATTATTATTATTTCTGCATACGGGCGAAAGAAGGTTCATTGAGGAAGAATAGGGCGTTGCGCGACCCTTCGCTGGATAGGTGTAAAAAATCTTTTAAATGGCAATCTCGCCTCGTGATCGGCCATTTAATATAGCTAGTTGAGCTCCGATAATAAACTCACCGTGAAATTAAATCGATAATTGGTACAAGCGCCATATACCGTGGGCAATTTGTAAAAGTAGGTACCTAGGTCCATAAGTCTTGTATAAGTGGAAAATATCTAGGTATTCTTTTTGTAAAACATACTAGGTCGAAGTCCAGTAAAAGTGGTGTGGACTTATTTGTATTACTAAATAATAAATTGGTGAACATTGTGGTAGAGCAATAAACAGTTGTGATCAGTCATTACGGAGTTGTGATTTTATCCCAGTGCTTCACACTCTACCCCTTCACCAAAGTGGAATAGATATTTTCAACTTTTACTGAACATAGTGATAGCTCAGTTGGTAATGAGCCAGACTTGTGATCGGAAGGTCGCGGGTTCAAATCCTGGTGCGGGCTTGTATTGAACCACTAAATTCGTCTTTTCGGATTTATGTACGGATTTCTAATGATCACTTGCTTAAGGGTGATGAAAACATCGTGATGAAACCCGCCTGTCCAAGAAAATTCATTTTCGAAAGGCGAGCAGTCCACCAACCCGCATTGGGCCAGCGTGGTGGACTATGGCCTACAACCCTTCGTGTTTCGAAGGGAGGCCCGTGCCCCTCGGTGGGGACGTACCTATATGGGCTGATGACGACTGAACATGAATTTAATTCGGCACAGCGCTATTGTACGGTTTGAAAACTCTGACTCCAGGTTTAGCCAAGTTCGCCACACACTTGACTATACCTACACGATAGGAAGACGACCGAATTTACACCATGCTTTGCATACAGCTTGTTGTTATGACCTTTCTACCTGAGCCCCTTTATCTGTTATCTTCCATCAATCCATATTCGTCACCACCATATTCGTCACCGACTCCTTTCGAAACAGTGAGGCCATAGTTTATACATACTGGGTGTAAAGAACAGCTTAGCAAATACTTAAATGGTGGAATCTACCCATAACTATCATCAGTATCAGCTATGAGTAATTATTTTTTCCCGGAAACGTCATGTTAAGGAGTTTTCATTATTTCCCTACTTAAGCTCTACGCAACATATCGTGACACCGCGCCCCGCGCGCGATCCACCGCGCTGCTATCGGAGTGCGATGTACATTGCTGGTTTTCGTGTTTTACGTTGTTATGATTGTTTTTTATTGCAAAATGGAGTGTATTCGGTTAAATAATAAAAAATGTAAGCAGAAAATATTGAAAAACATGAAAAAAACATTTCACTGGAAAATCATTCAGGATGATTGTCTGAGTTCAGGGTTTCAGTTTTTGCTAAGCTGTCTTTTCCACCCTGTATATAACATTAATCTTGCTATCCGCCCGCGTAAACTACAGGTTATATCGTGCCCAGCTGTGGGATAAAATCTAGCCTATTTCCTTTCCCAAGATCTAAATTATCTCTGTACCTTTCATCAAAATCAGTTCAGTAGTTTAGCCGTGAAAGCGTAACAGACAGACAGAATTACTTTCACATTTAAATATTAGTGGGGATAAATCACTTACGATCATGTTCGTCGTAACACTCGTAGCGTCGCCAAGCGTACCCCTGTCCACAGGTGACGTTGCAGGGGGACCAGGGGGTCAGCCGGTAGTGGTACCCTTTCCGTCGGAGCCCCTTCCGGTCCACTGTGTACTGGTATGTCACGCCCGGGTTACGGAGTTTGCCGCTCGTTATTCGTTGCTGGAATAAATGTTAGATTTTATTTGATAAGTAGCATTCCGCCCGGGACTTCGTTCCCGTGGGCATTCGGGAAAATTATACAGCCTATGTTACTCAGGGATAATGTAGCATTCTAATGGTGAAAGAATTTTTCGAATCGGTCCAGTAGTTTCGGAGCCTATTCAATGCAAACAAACAAACAATCAAATCTTTCCTCTTTATAATATGTTTCTATAGATATAGATAGAAGATAGATATAGAAGACTAGCATTCCTTCGTTCCCGTGGACATTCGGGAAAATTATATAGCCTATGTTACTCAGGGATAATGTAGTATTCTAATGGTGAAATAATTTTTCAAATCGGCCCAGTAGTTTCGGAGCCTATTCAATGCGAACAAAACAATCAAATCGACGACGCCGATTTTCGTTCTGTTTCCAAACCTCTTGAAAAACGGTAAAAGGCCGTCATAAACAGAAATGCATATACAATATACTCGTAACATTCACAATGAGTTCCAGTTTTACCATCAGTGGTAAAACGTCAATGGTAAAGCTGATCCGGGGCGCCAAAAACCTGTATGAATTTTCGTCTTTTTTCCATCAGTTTATTTAATGATTAGTTTCTAGGCACCTCTGTTTTGACCTCAGAACCTTGAATTAGGCGTCAGGTTATGTTCTTTACAGGGATAGACCACAACAAAACTGGCAAAAAAAAAATTGGATAAAAAATACCCGTAGAGTTTTCTATTTAACTAATCATTATCACTTAATGAATGAGAACCAAGGTCACCGACATAGCCCAAAGAATTGCTAACCTTAAGTGGCAGTGGGCAGGGCACATCGCTCGTAGGACTGATGCCCGCTGGGGCAGGACAGTCCTCGAGTGGGGACCACTACCGGAAGGCGCAGAGCACAAGGTGGACCGACGATCTGGTAAAGATTGCGGTTTGCCGCTGGATGCGGGGGGCGCAGGAACGATCGAGGTGGAGATCCCTGGGGGAGGCCTATGTCCAGCAGTGGACGTATTGCGGCTGACATGATGATGATGATGATCACTTAAATGATTATAACTCACAAAAACTTTGATATCGTCTGCGATGGGCCCGGACAGGCGGACCTTCTCCCAGTCGCGGTCTCGTTCGTATATCGCCTGAGAGCCGGCTACGAAGTACTCTTTCAGCATCTCGTTTCTGGAACAAATGCAATCGAAATCATTTAGTTTTAAAACAAAAGTAAGAAAAGAAAGACAAATTTATTATTTCGGAAATCACAACACATATAACAGGCAAGATCATACCTACAGTAAAAATTTATTGAACCATAAAACAAGATACACTAGAGAGAAACACTAAAACAATACCAAACTACCTTTATCGCTATGTATCGTATTTAGATCGTATTAAAGTAGAAAATATTAAAAAAAATATTTTTTTCCGAAGAAAACTAGGTACTGGAAAATCATTGATGGTCTGAATTTAGGGTTTCAGTTTTTGCTAAGCTGTCCCGCCCCGTACACCCTGTACCTGCGTTAATATTGTTTTTTTTAATCGTTAAATTTTTAACGATTAAAAATAGCAATCTCGTTTTGCATGCGAGTTAGTGGCCGAATATCACTGAGCTACATTTTAAAATGAATACACTCATATTCTACGAATAAATTATTTAGTTTTTCATTTGATACGAATTCTACCACAACAATCCTTCACGCTCAAACGGCTGGATAAATTTTGATAAAATTTGATATGGAGGTAGCTGACATCCTGGATTAACCTGGAAAAGCTAGTTAGTTATAAAGGTAACACGTTGGTAAACTTTAAAAAATGCGCTAAGTTGGTAATCTATTCAAGAGTGCGTGATTTTTTATCTCTTGTTAAAAAACTCACTGAGCTCCGTTGAGATATATCTTCTTAGTGTTGGCGCTCCTTATTGAGAAGAAGTTGCCTGGACTCGCCTTCTCTTGGATCTTCACATTGCGAGACCCAGCTGGGATCACTGCCACCTGGTAATTGAAAAGTTAGGATGTGAAGGAAGGTTAAACACATTTCTCAAACATTGTACTGTGGGCTTAGTACCTACGACCCGCGACAAACTCGCGCGTCACGCCACTCGGTACCCATATTTCTACAGCAGGGGTGGCCAACTTGATTAGACCCAAGATCTCCTGTTTACTAACGAAACCCTATATAGCCGAAACTCTACCAATTATATACTTCTTGAAAACTTAAATGAAACAGCATATTTCAGTGCACAATCATGTACCTAGTATTTTTATTATATTAAGAGATAAAACATAAATCTGAATTTTATTTTTATTTTTTTGCCTTGCCACAATAACATGAGGGGTCCCCAGCAGTGGGGACGTATATGGGCTGATGAAGTGCCTTGCCACGATCGACTGGACTAACAGTCGCGATCGACCGGTCGATCGCGATCGACCTGTTGGCCACCCCTGTTCTACAGCATTCGACTTGAATCGAATATTCGACAAAACTATACCCGTCACTGTCATTTAATGGCGAGAGAGATGCAGTGAGATTTTCCGACCGTCGGTATCGAATCGAATCGAAGGGTGTAAAATAGGTTATGTGCTCGATGAATACGGGTTGATGAGGGTGAAACTTCACTTAAGGCGACTACAGCACCCGATAAAGGCAGCACACATAGGAATAGTGCCATCTCCGTCTCTCAACAGGCCTGGGCCGGCAGTGCGAACAGTGTCGATACACGAAGTTTAAGGACTATGAAAGCGTGCGTGCATAAAATCATGTTCGAAAGTTAGAAAAATGAGATTTATGGAAAGGTAACAGCTTAAATCGAAAAATGCCTGAACTACTTATCGAAAGTGTTCAATCACGAACATTTTGATAGCAAATTCAAGTTCCTGCGTGCATTTTACTATCGTTTTTACAGCTTAAAAGATACACAATATTGGTATTTAGAGGTGACTTTGTGAGCTTTTTCTATCGAACCAAAAGTGCTGAATCATGTTTTCAGCAAACTACTTATCTAGTTTATGTCCTGAATATTACCGTAGTATTTTTTTCTTCGATTTAATGCAATGCATCATGCTTATCTACGCATCATAAAATCGTAATTTAGGTGCTGTAGTCGCCTTAACAGCGCGAGGGCACCGCGCAAGGCTTGCTCGCTTCTTGTTCTAGCGCGTTGTCAAATATAATTCTTTATTGTCTTCGTGGGTTCACAACACGAAAAACATTCTTTAAACCATCAAAAGCAGTAAAAAAGAGATTCAACATCTGCAGTCACAGTGTTGCATTATATTGGTGTGAGACATGGACAATGACCTAAAGGGATAGAGAGAGATTAGAGGCGTTTAAAAATTTGGTGCTGGAGAAGAATGGAGAAAATTAGTTGGACAGAAAGGATAACAAACGAAGAATTTTTGAAACAAGTAAATGAAAAGAGGACAATATTGAACACAATAGACAACAGAAGAAGGTCTATGATTGGTCATCTACATAGGCATGATGATTTTTTCAGTCATTATGGAAGGCACAAGGTGGAAGGAAGGAAAGGCAGAGGGCGACCGAGAAGACGATTCAGCGACCAGTTGAAAGAAAAAATAGAAATGTCATAGGGAACTCAAAGATATCTCTCAGAACCGAATGGAATGGAAATTACTACACCGACAAGAGCTCTTAAGATTAAGAAGAAGAAGGATCTACGTTAATTAATACGTAAAAAAAATTGTGCAATAGGTCAAGGGCCGGTCTGGGAGGCTACTACCGAAGCCGAAGCTCACGCTAAATTGTCTACGGTCGATCTTCGAGCTTCCATGTAAGGTCACGTGACATATTTCGAAGTTGATGTTCTGTTGCATGTTGTTAGCAGTCAGGTGCTGACTGAAAAACAGCCTGGCTGAGGCAGCACCTTTTCACCACATTATTCATTTGTATGCTATTTTGGTGTCTTTATTGTATGGTGGATAAATTTCTTTTTCTTTCTGTCTTTCTGTCTTTCTGTTTAAACAGTTTGAAGTGTTTTATCGACACGAAAGCTTCACTGACCAGACTGAAGGCGGTCCTCTTGGTGATGTCCTTGGTGTAGATGCCGCGCACGGTGTTGCAGTTGGAGCCGTTGCCGCCGCACACGCCGCACGCGTCCTCCTCCGCGCCCGACCCCACCACCCAGTCGCAGCCCACCGCGTAGCACACGCCTAAACAAACATTAAACGATAGGTACACACTCAAAGCATAGTATAAAAAGGGGATAGTAGAGTCAGTACGCGGGAAAAAATGAGTTGAGTTTCGGAAATTGGATTAAAGCAAATCACTTGGTATGATTGTTCCTTAGGTTAAAATAAGCCGTTTAAGACCGGTAGCCCTCGAAAATATCCCCTCTGAACCGGGAGGGGGAGGGTCAAAGAGGTGCTCCGCCCGGCGTTACTTCAAAAAATATTACCACTCATTTGTAGCTACCAGGTTGAGTTTGGTATGGTTTTCGTATAAATCAATAACGAGGAATTCATTTCTGATATTTAGTTTACACATATGTGCAATGGTTTTTTAAATAATCGCAAAAATATAAAATTGTAATCACAAAAAAAAACCTTTCGCAGCCTATATTTTTTTATTAAACAGATATATAAGTGTTAAAAAAATATCCAAATGTAGCCTGTTTAATGTTAATTTATGTTTAATGTAACTTATGTAGGGGTTTTCATATAGAATTGACACAAAAAAATGTAGGATCCGACGCGGCGGACGGATTATTTGAGAGAAGTAACCTTTTTTTATTTGAATCATATAATAATTTTATAATCTGGTCCTTTTTATGATATCGAAGCGTTTACTTGCTTTCTAATCTATTTATTAATTCTATTTTTTAGGGTTTTACCAATGTCAAAGACCAGTAGTGGAGTGCCGTAAGACCAAAAAATGTCAAAGCCTCGGAACCCGGTTCTACTGAAAGGGTTTTCGTAAAACATTTTTTATTACATTGTTGGAGGTATAAATAAAAAAGTTTAACCCTAAAATTTTGCCGATCTGATTTTTATCTGGTACTGAGGAATTCCCATACAAAAGAAGATTTTTTCGGTAGGTAGGTAAAAAAATAAGATTTTCAAAGATTTCCATACAAAATCAAAACTATTTTTTTTATTATAAGATGGTTTGACTCTTGACCTCAATCTTGACCATAAAGTTCAAAGATGAGGTCGACGATGGACCGAGTCAGCCCAGAGAATGCCTATAAAGGCACTGGTACTCCCACGCACCGACGGAACACAGCAAGCTGTTTGGCGTCGGACTTCGGTAGGGGGGTGGTCGCGAACCAGACGGCCCTACATTCTATTGATGCTGTAAGTTTGAAATTTTTCATAAATGATGTTCAGATATTGTGAAAACTTACCTATGTAAGTATTTCACTGCACTACTAATGCCTAAAAAAACATAAAATGAGTTTCCAAATGTATCGCCTAGGTTTTGACAAAATACCAGTGACACGCTGCTTTTGTGATATAATGCTCAGTTACGACTTTGTGTCAAACCCAGACCTTTATTAAAAACTACTCCTACTACTAAAAATGGCAGATTACATACCAGCAATGCACATATCCCTGGAGCCAATGCTCTGCCGACAAGGCGTGCCGTCGGCCACGAAGCCGCGGTCCACCAGCTCCACGTCATTACCGTTGCGGGGCACGCAGTGCAGCTCGCACGGCTTATCTGGAATACAAAGTGAATACAAATTCAATTCAAATTCAATTCAAATTCAATTCAAATTCAATTCAAATTCAATTCAAATTCAATTCAAATTCAATTCAAATTCAATTCAAATTCAATTCAAATTCAATTCAAATTCAATTCAAATTCAATTCAAATTCAATTCAAATTCAATTCAAATTCAATTCAAATTCAATTCAAATTCAATTCAAATTCAATTCAAATTCAATTCAAATTCAATTCAAATTCAATTCAAATTCAATTCAAATTCAATTCAAATTCAATTCAAATTCAATTCAAATTCAATTCAAATTCAATTCAAATTCAATTCAAATTCAATTCAAATTCAATTCAAATTCAATTCAAATTCAATTCAAATTCAATTCAAATTCAATTCAAATTCAATTCAAATTCAATTCAAATTCAATTCAAATTCAATTCAAATTCAATTCAAATTCAATTCAAATTCAATTCAAATTCAATTCAAATTCAATTCAAATTCAATTCAAATTCAATTCAAATTCAATTCAAATTCAATTCAAATTCAATTCAAATTCAATTCAAATTCAATTCAAATTCAATTCAAATTCAATTCAAATTCAATTCAAATTCAATTCAAATTCAATTCAAATTCAATTCAAATTCAATTCAAATTCAATTCAAATTCAATTCAAATTCAATTCAAATTCAATTCAAATTCAATTCAAATTCAATTCAAATTCAATTCAAATTCAATTCAAATTCAATTCAAATTCAATTCAAATTCAATTCAAATTCAATTCAAATTCAATTCAAATTCAATTCAAATTCAATTCAAATTCAATTCAAATTCAATTCAAATTCAATTCAAATTCAATTCAAATTCAATTCAAATTCAATTCAAATTCAATTCAAATTCAATTCAAATTCAATTCAAATTCAATTCAAATTCAATTCAAATTCAATTCAAATTCAATTCAAATTCAATTCAAATTCAATTCAAATTCAATTCAAATTCAATTCAAATCCAGGGTGTTACTTCTAGTACCTCCGAGAATATGTGTACAAACATGATGATCGGTTGAGTAGTTTTTGCATGAAAGCGTAACAAACATCCCTACTTTCACATTTATAATATTAAAGTAAGGACATTAGTAGAATTCTTTGTAGCGTAAGAATCTCGAGTTAACTTCGAAAATGGTACCTTGATCGAAGTACGGGATCCAGTCGGCAATAGTCTCGTTGTTGTACGTGATGTTGTTGTACTTGGCGCACTGCACCTCCCGGAAGGTCGGCTCGTTGATGGGGCACGGGTCTGTGTTGCACACGCGGTACCTGGAAGTTAAAGGAAATGTTACATACTTATATGTATACGCTAAATAATAGACATAGATCCGCATTACAGAACGCGACTCAGACTCTGATCTATACTTGAGTGGCAGTCGTCTTTGTCATGTTAATAGTGAGAGAAAAAGATAATCAATACTTAAGTATAGATCAAGACTTGATTCTCCTTCTGTATACGGGCCCATACACGCCACACACTCAAAATCCTACACTATAAGGTTTTCCCTTTCGTCTTGGGTCCCTGGGAACATACACAAAGACTGACACTAATACCCATGACTCGAAAAGAAACATCTGCTTTTTACAAAAATGTTTGCCCAGACTGGGCAAAAAAAAAACCGACCAAATTCGACCAAACCAGCCGTTAAAGAAGGGTCAATTCTTGATCTCAATTTTGACCAAGGTCATAGATGAGGTCGATGATGGAGCGAGTTAACCCAGAAAATGTCTTTAAGGGATTGGTACTCCTACGCACCGATGGAACACAGCAAGCTGTTTTGCGACGGACTTCGGACAGCCCTCTACAGACCGTACCACACCGCATGAGACCATAGGACGGCACCACAGATTCAGAACTAATTGAGGTGTCGTTGCCTGGGATGGACTGATAGGAGGCAGGTCTCATTGTGTTTTCTTAGTCGACTTTTTATAGACGAGCTAATACGAAAGGCGCTGTTTTCTGTGATTGTAAAATGTGACCTAATTGTGGCGACAAGTAGCCCTAAAACTACATGATGTGTGGATTAGGACGACAGGGACTCTATAGACGTCAGTATATGGATGGTTATGTGGCAGGAAGGCTGAAAATGCCAATAGTAACGTTACATTTTTGACGTGACAACGTCTTAAATTAGGTTGCGGCTGGGAGTCACTTATGAAAAAGTGTAACGCTCGGTAACGTTACGATGAGTCACCGAACGAGAGAGAGGCCCGCCGAATGCCTTGCGTCTCTCTCCCCGAGTGAGAGGCACGCGTCCCTTCCACTCGGGCATGGTTAGCCCGCTAAAATTATTTTACCACTCAAAGTCGTTGTCACGTAAAACTTTCGCCCGTATACCGACTTTACAGGCAACCGGTTTTTTTACAAACTGTTTTGGCTAACTTTTCGTACGAATTTCGTAAAGATTTCAACCTTCTTGGAACCTTTTGAAACTTTATTGATCTAGATTACTGTTATTAACATAAAGTAGGTTTAACATCTGCCGGGTGTCCCATCTGGGGGAGTTCGAGCACGATGTCCTATGTCAAAATGTCAACATTGACAACGCCAAAGACCTAGCAAGCCGTTGCGTGGGGCCCTAGCGCAATCAAAATGAAGTTTCAGCGTCAGCAGAGTGGCGTGCCGCGTGATCATTCTCGAGCTGCTGCATTAGATGGAAATAAAGTGTAATGCAATATAATATACTTACTGGCTCCTCTCTCCAATACAGAAGGCGCCATTGTTCACTGGCTCGGGGTTGTTACACTCCCTCGTCTTGGTGGAGACGCCGGCGCCGCAGGTTCTGGAGCACTCGCTCCAGTCGGTCCACGCGCCCCAGTCGCCGTCGCGCGGGGTGGGGGCCGGGCTGCGGGGGACGCATGTCTGGTTCTGGCACCACTGGGGGAGTAAAAGTATAGATATTTAATAAATACTAGCTTTCCGCCCAGGACAGGAATTTGGGAAAATGATTTAGCCTATGTGTTAATCCAGGGTGTCACCTACCTCCATACCTCCAGCTACATCAATACTTATTGGTCCAGCCAGCTAGCCGTTTGAGCTAACAAAAATCCCTTACATCCTAGGGGTTAACAAAATCCTTTACGCCCTAGTAGGTATGTAGGATGTAATTTGGTGGTAACAAAAATCCCTTACATCCTCACAAATTTCCTATATTAATAGGATAGGATAAATACAGAATTCGTACAAGCTGAATTTCTTTAGAGTGCTGTGAGGATAGGCTTCTTCTGGGTCAGCTTGCTTCATCTTCGGCCACATCTTTGCCTCACTCAGAGTAGATTATGGTCAAAAGCAAATCCATTTTTCATAAAAAAAAATACATTTGGAGGGGAGACTATAAGCATTCTTTCGAAAATATATAAGTAAGTTTAGCAGAGGAATTGGCGATTACAGATTGGATAGCGGCACTTGTAAGAATTCACTAACAGGAGCTCAAATTCTATATCAGAGGTTTTAATATTTCAACTGCCATGTCGTTTATGTCATTAACATTAATTCAATTATCATGTTATCATTGATCAGTTCTTCCAAATCCTGGATCATGGTTAACCGTATCACGGATGAAGAACGAGATAAAGCGCTACAAAGAATAAGATGGTCTTACCATGTCAGTTCCACAAGTGGTGCCAGGCGCAGCAGCTCGCAGCATGGTCTTGCAGGTGTTGTTGACTGAGCACCACAGGATCTCACAGAGCTCCGAGGGTTTAGCGCATACCACCGCCTCGGAACCGAACTGGAGGTGACACTGGGTTGCTGCGTCGAAGGTTACTCCTGGTGGGGAAACAGATTTTTTAAATGTCAACCTTAAAGACACATGCACACATACACACACACGCACACACACACACACACGGACACACATAACACACTCACGGATTTACCACACGGCTTTACCGTAAACCCAATTTGACGTCTTGCACGCCATCGATTTAACTTATACTTAACTTGATTTTAAATAGACATCACATCAAAAAACGTCAAAGTAAAGTCGAGTTTAGGGATACATCTCGATTTTTCTAATTTTGCTGCAAGTCGTAAAGAAAGACGAATAAATTTATAGTATTAGGAAATAGTGCTTTAATGGGATCATAAGGTAAAGCCAAACACTTAAAAGCCCACACTTAGGTTTGTGGATCCCTTTGCCACAAACAGTTAAAAGAGACACAAATACCCAAGCCCGAGAATATACATCTAATTTTACACAAATGTTTAAACTGGGAATGGAACCCAGGAACAGTTGATTCAGAGGCAGCGCTTTACAACTGAACCTAATCGATCGTCAATTTAGGGTCCACTTACCAGCTGGAACTTCTGGATAGGTGTACTCTTCTTGTGAAGGTTTGTCACTTAAACATTCACCAAGACCCGCGCTGTAAAGAAAGTAATTTACATTATTAAACGCAACACACTGAAAGGCCCGCATCACAGAATACTAAGGTTTGAAGGTCCGTGAAGGGTCCGGGACATTACATTACATTTATTTGAATAACAACCCAAACTCAAATATTTCTCATACTCAAGTCAAATAAACTTTATTGTGCCACACAGGTAATATTATAGATGTTACAATTTTGGAGTTCGCGCTGTGGCCTATCAATGGCGTACAATAATATACCTATTATGAAATCCTAAAATAATAATAGTTTAAATTTTATACTTTAATTTACTAAATAAATTGTATAAAATTAATAACAACAGATCTTCTCATGTCAACATATCATTTAAAATAATAATAATAATAACAAAATATGTATCTATTACATTATTTGATTAATTAATGCTGTACGATAGAACAAAAGACAGTTAATAAACATGCATTTACGCCTATAATTCCTAACGGGGTAGGTAGAGCACCACGTGGCTTAAGAACCACTTGACGTCAAGATTAGAAATTTTTTTAATACAGTTAATCAGATTATAGGCAGGTTTTTGTATCCAAAACTCAAAAATCCAAACTCAATAAACCCAAAACCACCCACATTCTTTTCACAAATTAATTACTTTCCAAGATAAATTGGTTATTTCCTTATCCTCATATTTCATTCCAAGGTAGGTCGTCGACAGTATAACGGTCAATTCTGTATCGACAGCTCTAGTAATTTATTAACACTACATCATAATAAAGATGACAAACTTTTGTAAAAATATAAATAAAAATTGACTCGGAATATTATTTTTGGAAACCAATATTATTTATGTACAGGAGGTAGTTATATATTTAACAAAAATCTACTGATTTCTTAAAAGCGTAGTGTCTGTCTTTGAAATTTAAGAATTCAGATTTTTTTTAAATAGAATTTTTATGGAAAGAAAAATATTCGGCGCGAATGGAACTTGAACCCAGGATAGATCTCCCGGCGCGGCGCTCTAACCCTGAGCTATCGGATAATTATTCTACGGATAAGGAAGGATTGAATATTATTCTACGTGGGTAAGAGTTTTAAAAATACTAAATTATTCAAGTGTATTTGACAATGCGAGTTATTAGATACCATAACTCTAAGTAACTGTAGTGCAAATTCTGTCTCGTTGAAACCGAATCAATAAACGTGCGTACAGCTGATTATCCTTTAACTGAATAATAAGTTCATGTTTTCTTCATCTGTCTTAGGTGTAAATTGAAAACAACTAAATAAGTTGTATTTATAGTTGCTGTTTGTTGTGAATGTGGATGAAGCGAAAGAGGCGTGTTTAGATCGGAGTACACACAGCAGCAAGTCAGGTTATCTATTTGCACTACGAAAGCCGCCGCTATTGCGAGCGAGATAAGGGCGACGTCAAGGTCAACATGTATAGCCGGATGTGCTGCTGTGTGTACCTAAGTGGCAATCTGTGGTCTCTGCCTACCCCATAGGACAAATGCGTAAGCTTATGTATGTAAGTTGTATTTAGGTTGATTGATAAACATTTATTTATTTATTTATTTAACTTAATGCACTAAAGTACATGGGCGGATTTAATGCCTAATAGCATTATCTACCAGTCTACCTTAGGGTGATTGGGAGATGTACGTGGTAGGTGCATATCACAAATTTAAGAAATTACTTTAATAACTGAAACTACATGAACAAAGGAAAATAACTGTAATACCTACTAAATATATAATCAAATGCATACTTGTACTTACATAAAGTAATTATAATAAATATACATACATACAATATGAATATACATAACTATAATAGATATATAAATACATAATATAAGAATGAAGAAGTCAGCTTGAATCATATAACAGCTTCAAAAAGTGACACCGTACTCTGTGTTTGAAGGAGTTACGGCTGGGGGACCTTCTAATTTCCTCCGGGAGGGAGTTCCACATCAACATTGATAGATCTAATACCTAGTGTCACAAATTGGCCTTTACACATTTGATGTCTATTCAGCTATTGATTGACTATTATTAATCTTTTATGGGTAACAAAACTAAGACGTAAAAGCTATTTTAGTCGTTATCTTTAATTCAACGCCGTAAAATATTTATGTTTCTCTTAAAACGCATGTCTTTGTCCCCAAATGGGATAGGTAGTGCCTTGAACAATTGTAGAGGTGTGGTGTTGTTGCTGAATTGATAAATGTTTGCTATAGCCCAGTGGATTAATGATCAGACTAAAAATTGAACCTGAATACTTGGGTTTGCATCCCGAGGAACAGCAAAAGGGAGAAATAATTTACTTTGTGGACGCTAAGACCTTTGGTTAGGTTTTGACTTGGGACATCCTAGGTTAATCTCTCTTAGAAAAGGGTTTAGTGCTTCGGAGTGCATAACCAACGTTTTCAGACTTGGTTGCAGTGGTTGTTAGAAAAAATTGACAATCAACACACAAGTGGGGTTGACTTCAAAATAGTAAAACTTGAGGGAATGATACCTTTCAAAAAGTCATTAAATAGCATAAAAATAAATAATATAGCAAACTAGATGACATTCTGTTATTTATAGTGTTTATTATCATTGATTTTGATGTCATTTGTTAACATTGTTATAATTATTTAATTTATGTGTCATTTAATGATAAGAAAATCTGTATAATTTGTCACATTGTCCAATAGTGTACACGCCTGTAAAGGCAGCATTCAACGTGTCTTTTTAAGAAGCAACTACAACCGCAACGGATAACTTGTTTGTATTACACTAATAAATATTCTATTCTATTCTATTCTATTCTAAAAACTCGCGAGTTTAAACAGTTTTTGTTCTAATGTAGTTGGACATAGCTGACCACCATGACTGTTCTATAAATAACGCCTCTTTGTTAGTAAACTTGTCATTCGTTGGGATATTCGATGTCATCGCCTGTGTTTATACCATTGATTTGTTTAAACTTGTCAATGACGGGTCAGTGTAATTACTAAGCGGCATTTGATACAGTCACTCTTATAATCTTGATTGTTTTTCAGCTGATTTATGTGTTTAGTCCGATCCACTGGCATCCTAAATGATACGTTTGATTCCACCAATTTATTTCTTAGGTGACGAAACGTAAGAATCAAGCAAGAACCATTGAAGTATTATGTACTAGCGTACAATAGCTCAATGGCAAGAACAGTGGCATTATTAGTGAAATGTAGTAGGTGTGCAGGGATTGATTTTAGGGTCATTGGAGTTTTTTGTATACGATTTGGAAAATCGGTTATTATTACCACAAATCGCGATATTTTAAATTTTAACCGATATGAAATACTAGCTTTCCGCCCAGGACTTCGTTCCCATGGGAATTTTGGAAAATTATTTAGTCTTTGTTATCCAGGGTGTCAGCTACTTTCATCCCAAATTTTATAAAAAATGGTCCAGCAGTTTGATCGTAAGAAGTAACAAATATTCCCACACCCTCACACACACACACACTACTTAACAAACTTTCGCTTTTATAATATTAGTGTGAAGTATGATTTTACAATGTAACGTGATGTGATTAAGGCTTTTGATTGTTTTAGAGTAATTTTTATATAAGTACCTATGTATATAGTGAGGAAAGATTGGAAGGACAAGTGAAGTGAAATTTGTAGCTTTTAATCTGCCCTCTAGATCGTAAATTCTGAACTGTCAAAGTTTAAGCGTTATTTGAAAGTTGACACAGCATTTCTATTTAAGACTTTATTGACTATAAAGTCTAGGCTTTATAAAAATGGGAATGAAATACGATCGTTTGACATTTTATTAGCGCTTTCCATGCTTAATGAAATTTAGATGACTGTACTATTTATTAGTATGGCTTAAAGTAAAAAACTGTTAGTAATAATATTTAATTGTCTATGCTCTACATAGGATGTCACTTTTGACAGTCATGACGTAATTTCCTTCAGCTCTCGCCTGAGCTTTGTGATCTAGAATATTATAATTAATTTAAATGTGTTACGCCGATTTAATTATGGCATTTGAGACTACGGGTTGCTGGGAGTCGGAGGCTTTGACCTTCGTTAAAGAGATTGGGCTTCGTCTTAGGGAGGGTGGGCATGACACGCACTCTGGGTCCTACCTAGCGCAAAGGTTGTCGATTGCTTTTCAACGCGGAAACGCGGCGAGTGTGATGGGCACCTTTGCGTCCGGTACGGCACAAGGCGGGTTATTTAACTTATATACAGGGTTACTTTTTAATCAATACTCAATTTTTTCTAACGGTGCCAGTAACGTTGATAGAACGTAAATAAGAAAGAAAAAATTTTTTTTTTCCAAAATTTTCAGATTTTGATACCTACTCCTTTTTAACGACTTAGTTAGAGGATGAATTTTGTAAAACGCAGAAAAACGGGTGTCACAAATGTGTTGAAGAGTACTTTTACCAAGTTTCAAGTCAATTGGACGAAGTATTTTTTTTCCATACAATTTTTTTTATTTATTTTCATGCTTCAGACGATCTAGCTTGAAATTTTTATATGAAACGATATAAAACAAAAAAAATACGGGTCTGTTAAATTTTAATAAAATACGTACAAAAAATTTGTTACTGATTAAAAAATAACACTGTATAGGACGTGAAATTAGTATTTAAGACCTAAATTAATTTAAAAAATATATATATGTGAAGACAACAGTGAAATGAAACACTTAACAAGATGATTTACTCTAATAATTTTATTTCGCCTCAACCACAACCCGCTATTGGATCGCTCTTCAACAAAAATGCTACTGTAATTCACTATTCTGACATATTTTAAGCAACATTCTGTATGTTCTATGAAATAAGGCGATTTTTGACTTTGACTTTTGACTTTGAGTCATGAAGGTGAGTGGTTATACGTGATATAAGAATCAGCTCTAGCACGATAACGACAAACTCGCGCTCGGCTAACGCAGAAACTTCACTTTGATTGCGCGAGGGTCCCGCGCAAAGGCTTGCTCGCCCTATGGCGTTGTCAATGTTGACATTTTGACATAGGACCGCGGTGTTGTCGTGGCGCTGTCACTATCGCACTCGGCCTGTTGTTAGTAATGGCGTGGTGGAACTTAAAAGTTTTGATGTTTATCACTGCCAACTTCTATTGTATTGTAAAATTCTTTATTGCACATCAAACAAAATAAATATATTGGAGTCAAAAGAGATAATATTACATAAATTCAAGGTACGAATTCTATATTTGTGCCAATGAACGACACTAAGTTCAAAATGAGACTAACTACATATTTTTGGGATTGCTTCCTTTTTAGTGTCTGGTTTTCAGTAATTGGTCCATCTAATAGTTGCGCTAGTGATTAAGTTTCTTGCGATGGTATAAATATGTAACGATCACTATTTTAAAGTACGGAACCAATACAACTCTCACTATACTTTAACATTTTCACCGCCAAAGTCTGATATATCAGACGTTTAAGTTTCGTGCCCTCGCCGCCAAAGTCTGATATATCAGACAAAAAAAAGTTTTTTTTCTCTTTAATCTTCGATCAACTATAAAGAACTAGATACACAATCCACAACAAAAAAGTTTCCTCACTAAATGATCACCCACTTGACGTTTTGGGTTGTCTTTTCGTTTAGTAGCATTCGTTCGTTCCGAAAGTAACCATGCCTCAATGCGCAGTGAAAAATTGTAAAAATCACACCTCCAGAACATTAAAGGAATATGGAATGACATTTTTTAAATAAGTAGTTTTGTAATTATTATATGTGAATTGAAATTATCTTGGTATTTGGCCAAGAAAAGGTTATAAAATATTTTTTTAGTTTAATTTAATAACATTCGGCGAGAGTATAACCCTTTAAATTGAATAGACACTAGCCGAACTTACAAATCCATACCGTTGTATTTCAACATAATTTGTTCGGGTTATGCAGTGACTCTGTTCTAAAACAAATAGAGACGCTGTTTTTTTTTCTATTGTTTTTTTTTTCATTTTCATCTGTGTTATAAAATTTAAGTGTAAATAGTATATATATTAATTCTGTTTTCTATACTTACATTAAAGGTATTATGGCAAAACCATTGATCATATAAAATTGAATTAATAAAAAATTTAACGTGCGTGACGTTTACAAACATAAAGTTTTATTGGATTTTTAGTTTTCCTGGAGATCCTGTGCGATGTGGACAGTGGACATCCGTGATCGCACGTCAAAGATGTGAAGATTTTTTTTAGCTGTCGCAAAGTAGTGTCGTTTGCTCCAAGCATTTTTTAGAAAGTGACTCGTATGTCACTACAAAAGGAGTCAAAAGGTTACACAAAACAGCTGCACCTCAAATAGTATATACCTTTTTATCACTTTTGATTTGGAGTTTTTGGTATTGAATAAAAAAAAATAAAAAAAAATAAATAAATTATTTCTTGTACTTAAATATCTATTTAGTTTCATTGCTAATTTCGTCTCTAAATCTCAATAGGTCATTTCTGTTCAAAAAATTATACTAAGTTTTAAATAAGCAAAACATATATGTGTAATCGGGAAAGACACAGTTCTTTTCTTTTTTTATAAGTTATTTCATATTTCATAAAAAATAAGCATAGAATATGTTTATAAGCAATAATTAAGAAGAATGGCGGCGGCTGTGATTATCAATTGTAATGTATATTAATCGTCGGTTAATTTGAAATGAATGTGATTTTTTTAATAATAAAAAACCATAAAAACTAACATAAAAGTAAACGGCTGAACCAATTTTGATAAATCATATCTGAAATCCAGCGCAAGAAGAAGCTTTCGAATAAAATAAACTGCACCATTAACATCATCAGTTTAAGAGCTATGATGCTCCTATACATACACAACACAATCAGGGGTTAAAAAGAAAACCACACCATTTCGTAGCATTTTGAATTTGTTAAAAAGTTTGTACGAAGATTTTTTTTATGTGAAATCGACCCAACTAATATATTTTTAAAATTAACAAAGGCAACTCCACTCCTCCCATGTTCTACGTGACAGCCAGTGTCATCAAATTGTCTTACGTTATCCTTTGTTCAAAACCAGAAGTGGTATTTTACAAATTAAGTTTATTTTCGACCTTATAATATTACGTTATGGTTTAAATTAGATTAAAATGTTTGACACTTTAGAACTTTTTCATAATACATGAAGTGGTATACAACTATCTAATTACGTATTGTAGTTAGGACACTTTTAAATTTCATTTTGTATGGGACTGTGTATCTAGTTTTCTATAGTTGATCGAAGTCTTTAATATCGTTCACCAAGCGATCGCCATACGCCACAACATTTAATTTTTTTTTTTAAATTTTGATGTGGCGTGTGGTGGGCGTTTTTGACGAAAACTGTTGGCGCTAAAAGGGTCAAAATACTGTACAGCAAGTGGTTCTACCACTGATGCTCTGCCTACCCCGATAGGGATCATAGGCGTGAGAATATGTATGTATGTACAGCTCGCAATGTCTTAACTAATGGAAGACATCCATTAAGTAACACCTGTTACTTTTTGCTCCTCCCGGAGATCCGAAGGTGTGATAGAGGAACCCTACACGTTCACCAATAAGCCACTTACATTCAGTTGCAGAACCGTCCATTAAAGTTAAAGCTTCTTTAGATGTAATGCCGTCTTTTTTTACGTCAACAAGACAGAAAGTGACAGTACGATATTTAAAGAAGCATTAACTTTAATTGAGGTGGTAACAACACCTATCATAGAAAACTGTTTCTTTTACATAAGGCAAAATCAATTTCTGTATAATTATAGTAATAGGTAGTAAGTACTCACTCCAAAAAGTTGGTGACGTCCCGTTTGCTGCACCTGGACCAGGCCACCTGGACGGTGTCGGCTTCGAAGACCGGCGTCATGATGTGCAGCGTCGCGCCGTCCCGACGGTGGCAGCCGATCTTCTCCGTGTCGTGGTACAGCCCAAAACTGGAATTCAGACATACTTGAAGTCAGAGGCCATTTGGTGGTTTAAAACCTGATACTAATTCTAATCAATTCTAGTGAAGAAGGTATAGCAAGTTGTCAACTTGCGTGAAAGTAATGTAAAAGATTTTAAAATCAGTGAAAGTGAAAGTAATGTAAAGATTTAAAGTGTGCATTATTGCTGAGCATAATGCACACTTTAACATTTGTGTATCCACACTAATTACCCCCCTTAAACACAGTTTTACTAATTGACTAAAGGCACAAACATACATATAATATACCCCAAGCGCACATAAATACACGCATACTACACTATTACAAATACACACGCATACTTCAACACACACCCACACCTTGTTACTTAATTAGGTATTTACTTTTTATTATAATAATAAGTTAATAGTAATGTAAACTCACTCTGAATATCCTAGAATATATTGTATACCTGGAAGAGCGAGGCATTCCCATCACAAGTGTCTATGACTACTTACTGGGAAGCCCCGATTATTACATGTAAGGATTTGTCTAAATAAAGAAATATTTTTTTTTAATTCCATCTTTCAAATTTTCCATCCTCACTTCTTAGATATTTTAATAATAATAATAAATACTACAAAGGCCCACACTAAAGTTTTCCCTTATCTCATGGGTCCCTTGGAACACACTTAAAGATAGACACGAACATCCATGACCCGAGAACAAACATCTGCTTTTTACACAAATATTTGCCCAGACTGGAAATCGACCCCAAGTATAACCAAGTAGTAAAGTGGTTAAACCCTGATGTTAAAGTTTTCAAACAGCCAAAGCGCCTCTGACTAGAGGCCAATGATCTAACGTGCCCTCCGAATCACGGAAAAATCGAAACTCTTTCAAGAAGCAGGGAAAACGCTCATATTAAATTGCCACAATAAAGCGCTTTGTTGCTGTCCATCTTGCTATGCTAGACCATCCGACAATATGTAAAGCTACATTACGAATTGACAATTGGTCTCGCTAGTTAAGCTCCGTCACGTCACGTCATTTGGATGGATCAGCATGATGGACAGTGAATAAGGTCCTTGGATGTTTAGGTTTCTGTGTAAATGTCTAATTAAATCCTTATATACTTAACTAGCTTTCCGCCCGCGGCTCCGCCCGCGTCCTAATTTTTAAAAAAATAAAAAGTATCCTATAAACCTCACGGAGCCCGAGACCTTTCCAACGAATGCAAAACCGTGGAAATCGGTTCGTGCGTTCTGGAGTTATAGCGTCAGGAAGAAAACCTGACTTATTTTTATATAGTAGAAGATGAGAGGATAATCTTGAGGCTTGTCTGCCTAAAAAGATTTGAGCAAAGAATTACGTTTTTTTAATTTATTTTATAATAACATGGGTTAACTCTTGACCTCCATCTTGACCATAAGGTCAAAGGTGAGGTCGACGATGGAGCGAGTTAACCCAGAAAATGCCTATAAAGGCACTCGTACTCCCACGCACCGACTGAACACAGCAAGCTATTTGGCGTCGGACTTCGGTAGGAGGGTGGTCGCGAGCCAGACGGCCCTTTACAGAGCCTACCACATCGCATGAGACCATAGGACGACAAATCAGATTGAGAAAAAAATTAAGTGTCGTAGCCTGGGATGGATTACTAGGAGGCAGGTCTCATTTGTGTTTCCTTCGTCGCCTCTTACGACACCCACGGAAAGAGATGGGGTGGTGTTACTCTCAACCGATCACCACACGGTTAAAGTCATCTCGTAGACTGCACGTAACTCGTTTTCGCTCTCTCACTATATGAGGAACCACCGAGTCAGTCTAACTAAATTCATGCATCTATTTAATTCAATTCATCGATGAAAAAGATGAAATTAAGAGTTCTCAATAGCATTTAACATAATTATTACGTGACTGAGTCAATAAGATTAAACTTATCTGTTTACTATAAGCGTATGAGTGATAGCATAGTAAACAAAACCTACCACATCGTTGTTTTGACTCTTGTCAATAATGGGTTTCTTTTCTTCATTAATTTACCGTTTCTCTGAGCTAAGAATAAACTTACGTATTTACTGAAGTATAGTGCTACTATTAATTAAACTGACTTCAAAAAAAGGAGGAGGTTCTCAATTCGATTGTGTATACAATTTTTTTTCTATCTAATAAGTAATAAACATGAAAATTAAAATTAAAAATCAAAAAAGGATGTAGTTCTGAAATTTAATGTATGTAGGTAAGAAGGCGGTAAATCTAGGTACTACTTAATTCATAGGACGAAAATTCCGTGTGCATTCGGAAAATCTATGATTGCCGAGATACAATACAAGAAAATAGAAGCACTAGGACCTGCAGTAGTAAGTAGTAAATAATAAATAACATACCGGTCTGATTATGTTATTTATTATTATTTACTACATATTATTAATAGCAATTCTTGACATCTTTATTTATATATGGAAAACGTTTACGATTTACTAGTTTTAATTTATATTCACAACTAATTTTGCATTTGCTCATATGTTTATTTAATGAGTTAGTTAGTACCCTTAGGAGAAATCGTGTGTTGCCATACCTATCTAATTAGCTAAGAACAAAGGCAATATTTTATCCATATACGAGTATAGGAAAACATTATGCAGCATTATCTTAACAACGTGGGTAATTTGATTATTTAGTTCTTATTATTGGCTAGATACTTAACATCGTATCTAAGGAATCTCTGCCTGTTTCTGTATTTCCGTGCTCATTATGACCCGAATCTCTTAAAAGTTCGAGTCTATTCACTCGAGTATGAGCTTCTTTCATTCTCGACCACATCTTCGCCTCGGGACGAGCGAACCGATTCACAATTTTTTTTAATCGTTTAATGTTGAGTCAGACTTCGGACAGACTGGCCGTCGCAAAGACAACATGTTCCAGTGGGGATTTTCCAAAAACATAGTCTGGAGTTGTGTGTGCGGAGAGGTACAAAACATGGCCCACTTAGCAACATGCAGTGCGTGCCCTACCACCTGCAAGCAACAAGACCTAATAGACGCTATTCAATTCGCCGTCCAGGTGGCTACGTTCTAGTTACTTGCCATCGACTCGCTAAGAAAAAGAATATAGAGTTCCGGCTTATGTCTAGCAGTAAATTATGTCGTTCTATCTTTTCCATATTCACAGATAGAGCGAGAGAGCGAAACGAGATACATGATACATGACAGAGGTAAGTTACAGCGCACATTGCATTTTATGTTACCATCTCATGTCATTACTTTACCTGTAATATTGCAATAAATATATTTGAAGATTAAAGTTTTTTATTATTTTTTAATTATAAGATGGGTTATCTTTTGATCTTAATCTTGACCAAGGTCATAGACGAGGTCGACAATGGAGCGAGTTACGCACCGACGGAACACAGCAAGCTGTTTGGCGTCGGACTTCGATAGGAGGGTGGTCGCAGACCAGGCGACCCACCACAAAGCCTACCACACCGCATGAGACCATAGGACGCCACCTCAGATTCAGAACAAATTGAGGTCTCGTTGCCTGGGGTGGATTAATAGGAGGCTGGTCTAATTTGTGTTTCCTTAGTCTGAAATGGGGTGGTGTTATTCTCAACCGATCACCACTCTGCTTAAAGTAATTGAATCAAGCTTTCAACTAAATCACCACTACAAAACATTAGGCCAAATGATTTTTAATGAATTTCCCAAGCAATAAATAATAAACAATGATAACGTCGATACTAATAGAGCTATTTAGATTACACACGGCCGATAGTGAGCTGCCAGGCTTATTACAATTTATTACAACTGTAATCAATGCAATAATGTTGTAATAAATAGCCGATTACGATAATCTAGCCGTTTAAATCACTTGCGAGCCCTTAGGGATTGTGCGATTTAGTTTTGAACGACGCGAACGTACAGGGTGGCTATTCTGCTAATTAATACCTTCTTAATGGCGGAGGTGGGATAAATAAATAAACGCTACACGCTCAAAAACCTACACAGAGGTTTTCCCTTGTGTCGTGGGTGTTCCTTGGAACATATAAAACACAAATACAAGGCTTCTGTCTACTATGTACAGTCAACAGCACATCAGGTTACCACAAACTGTCAAATTTCCCCAATGAATAGTAAACTCTAATGCTTGGAGATAAAACTGAAAATCGATTGAAGAAATTTGACAGTTTTGGATAGCATGATGTGCTGTTGACCCTGTACATAAATCCACGATCGACGGTCGACCGATATAATGTCACTGTCATATGTACAGCGTAAGAGAGACATGTATACTGACATCCAATTCTCTGAAATATCGATCGTAGGCTTCTATAGTAAATGCCCAGATACGAACACCCATGATCCAAGAACAATTAGCTTTTAACACAAATATTTGCCCCGACTGGGAATCAAACCCAGGTTCCGTCAATAAAGAGGCAGCGTCACTACCACTTGACCAAACTGGCTGCCATGACAATACGCTGGTCATTTCATTCATTTCAGTCCATTTCAGGTGGCAAAATTGAGAATCAGAATAGAATCAGTGACTTACTGCCGTACTCAGAGACGTCAATTAAAGAAGTAATTAAATGTCATGCTATCCTTGTTTATATCAACAAGAGTGAAAGAGACAACATCGGAGTTTAAACGTACTTAACTTTAATTGACGTCTCTGAGTACGGTAGTTAAAGGTCTTCGTAACCAAGCCATAAATACAAAAAAAAGAATAGAATCAATAGAATAACAGCGGCCAATCACAAAATTATGTTTTTATTTTTAAACACACCTGGTGTTCTAAATTTAAAATTTCTTTCTCAACATTCTTAATGGCTTTTCTATTCAGCCAATGAATTGAACAAGAATCTTCATTCACAATTCTATCTTCTCCCTCGTAAGTTCATTACTTGTTTATGCAAGATAAGCTGAAAAGGTGCATTATATGAGCTGATAAATGTACAATGCACCGGCGATGCACAAGGTCAATGCTCTCCTTACATAACTCTATGTTTGTATTGCGATTGTCTATTTTTATTTGCTTGTTAATTAAAGGTTATTGACTTCTTTTGATTAAGCAGAATTGATAGAGTTGATAAAACATTTTGAGCAGTGATTGGTTAATAAATGGTGGATTTACATCTTGTACGGAACTCTTAGTGCGCGAGTCTGAGTTGTACTTAACCGGTCTTTAACATCTATACACTCACGCCCATAATCCCTGTCGGGGTAGGTAGAGCATCATATAGTTTTCCTCCGCGTATATATGTATATATATGTAAAGTCGGATTTTTAATCAGACGGAGTAAACTGACAGATCGAATGTTGCCGCTTTTTTACAAAATGCAATTAATGTTGTGCTTAAATGATTTACTCAATTTAATCATTTCAGTTCAGTGATCTAAAATCCAAAATATCTGTCTAATGTGTGTTTTTGCTACCTATTAAGGGGAACTAGAACACAAAAAATGGGACATAAATAAGAAACATATTATTTTCATTATAATAATTTATTCACTATCGGAAGAATCGTCATCATCATCAGTCTTATTTATCAAAAATCTGTCACTAACAGTATCAATGTGGTCGTCGAGCTGGATGTCTGACAATTAATTGACGGTAATTTAAATGCTCTAAAATTATTTGCATTTTATTCATAGTCACATCTTTTGAACTATTTATGAATGAGTCAAATACTTCACTATAATGTGAAAGTTGGTATCATTATTACGTTAATTGACATTTCGATCTGTCAGTTTACTCCGTCTGATTAAAAATTTTAGTATAGTATGTATTTGACGTTTTAAGTGACTTTTAGTTACACGAAATAATTTATTTTTTGATGAGAATTATTTTAGTTACGTTTTTTCACAAACAACCCAAATCGATATAGTCTTCTTCTTATCGTGTAAGTATAGTCAAGTATGTGGCGAACTTGGCTAACCCTGGTGTCAGAGTTTTCAAACCGCACAATGGCCTCTGACTTGGTTTTAACAACTGTAGTCAATCGACAACAGCCGGGACCGACAACTTAACGTGTTCGTAGCACTGAAAAGCTCGTGATAAATTGCCACGTTGGTAACCCATCAGGTTCCCTGTCTCTGTGTACGTTGCTTAACCTCACTGATAGGTTGAGATCAGTGAGCGTCACTGGGCTAAAAACGCTATAAATATAAACATGTATTTCTCGTTAGGTATAGATCCCCAATTGCAATGGCCTTGCTCCCAGCGCTGCGCATGAGTCACTCGCGGCCGGCAACTCGCTGTATCCAGCCAAATCCAAACACCATGTGCAAACAAACCGTTCCGCATGTTACTAACACTATTATACAATACCCAGCGATGATAGCTTGCGGTATACTCGTATCGTTAGGAATTTTTATTAGCTCAAGATATGTGGGATTAGTTAGTCAGCGAAACTTCAGGGGGTGATTCTATCCATGAAATTGTACAACACTCCTCGAGGAAAAAAAATTTTTCATACTTTTTGAATTCCGTCACAGATACATAACAGATTAGTATCCCGCCAATTTATGTCGACTTTTTTTTAAAATATGGAACTCACCGCTCAAAGAAGTTTGCGCTAAGTTCACACTGGCTGTTTAGAAACTCACATGGCCGCAGCATTTTTTTAATTAGTTCTTTTTTACATAAAACTCTTCACAGCTGACAGCAGTTCTATTTTTAAAGTTCATTCCGGCTCTTAGGTGGGAAGTAATTTGTATGAGTTTTTCCCTCCCTATGGAGGGAAGCAGGATTTTCCACCCAATAATCAGATCAAAATAACACTACTTTCCGAGTATGAGAAATGAAAAAGGATATTTCGTCACAGTTTTAGAAACAAGCAAAACAAAATATAATAATATATAATTAGAATTAGAATTAAAAATAAACGCCACCACTCAAAGGCCCACACTAAGGTTTTTCCTTGTGTCGTGGGTCCCTCGAAACATACATAAAGACAAACACAAACATCCATGACCCGAGAACAAACATCTGCTTTTTACACAAATATTTGCCCCGGCTAGGAATCGAACCCAGGACCCGTCGATCAAGAAGCAGCGCCGCTACCACTCGACCAAACCGGCCGTCAAGAAAATGTACGTCTCGAGTATGCTTTTATAGCTTATCTGCTCTTTTGTATGAAAAACCGTGCAATATCCACTAGTCAGTGTTGATGTGTATACTTGGTTACACCAGGAAAGACTGGTCTCTTACCATGAAAAACTCGAAAACAACATTTACCGTGAAATCCTGACCATTAAAGTTTTTCATAAACAAATTTTATAGTCTACATCGTCTTTAAGTTTTCCTGGATTAGTAGCGCGTCGTTATTGTAGTAAATACATAGGTATTGAGTGAATTTAAATTAGTAAGCGAAAATGAAGGATCTGAGTTTCAAAAAAATCTAGGTCAAATCAAAATATTTAAAAAATGTTTCGCCTCTCCATACAAATTGTACGACAAGCTGATTTTCTTTTGTATGGTACCTAAGTCAATTATTTTTTCCAATGTCATTTAGGTTTCTTAGGAAAAGTTGTTTAGTTTTATGGTTGAGAACAACCCTCTAAAGGGGTCTTTGGCGGGAACTCGGCGTGAGCGGTTGCTTTGTCAATTGAATTTTCGTTTTCTGCGTGAAAAAGTTGTTTGATGTGTAATAGTGATAGTGCAGTAAATTGTAAATTGACTAAAATTCGTGTAGTGATGAAAAATTCTAGTGATAACAGTGTTTCTCCTCCGTTTGGTACCGACAAAGATCCTCGCGGTTGTGCTTCTCGCCGCCAGTTTTCGTAAAACAGACACTATCCGGTTTTACGCAGAACATGAGGAGCTTAGGGCTTAGGTTAAGTTGAAGGAAGAAGATTTTTCACTGAAGACGTGGCTGTATGGACATAGTTTCCTTTGCCTTTCCCGAAAGGGATAAATTTAACAAAAAAAACAACCCTCTAAAGTTTTAACCAATTCAAAGTATAGATACAAAACGTATAGGTATGTATTGATAAAAGCTATGAGGAAAATCATTTGTATGTTTTGTAAACTCGTTCCAGGAAATACTATTTGGCGTTTAAATATCTGTATACTAGGTAGTGATCATAAAATTGTTTTCTTGGTTTGTATTAGCTGAAAATGATTCAGCGCTTTTAAAAAAATCAACAAAAACAAAAAATACTACAAACCAGAACATCATCTAAATAAATGAGTGACATGTCGGTGACTCATACGTTTTTATAACAGGGAAAATTATTTGTAGCGTAATAGCCACCGCTCCATCTTATTTGGCCTAAGTAGAAGCTAGAATAATTATAATTCTAGAATTAAAAATCTTGTATCACCCCTGAAATTTTTTTCTTAGGTATGTAGGTTTTAAATAAATAATGGGAACGGGATCTGATCGAAAACCCATACTTATATTGTAGTCCGGGTAGCACCCGGACTACAATTTAAACCTCGCCCGGACGCTCCCCGGACGTCTTCCAAACTAGGACAAATCCGGGGAAACCCGGACGGATGGCAGCCCTACCTCAGCCAGACACACAGATACACTCTTAACAGCCCATTATGCGTCTCCACCGAGGGCCCGTGCGCCTCCCTTCGAAACACGAAGGGGATTTTAGGCCATAGTCCACCACGCTGACCCAATGCGGGTTGGTGGACCGCTCGTCTTTCGAAAATTAATTTTCTTGGACGGGCGGGTTTCATCACGATGTTTTCCTTCACCGTTGAGCAAGTGATAATTAGAAATGCGTACATAAATCCGAAAAGACGAATTTAGTGGTACAGGCCCGCACCAGGCTTTGAACCCGCGACCTTCGGATTACAATTCTGGCTCATTACCAACTAGGCTATCACCGCTCCACTGGGCTATCACAGATACACAGATCTTTATAAGACCCCTCTTTTTTGTCGAGGGTTAAATAGCTGAAGAAGGACTTACTTGTGTCCAAGTTCATGTGTGATGGTGTGAGCTAGCATGATGCCGTTGTCTTCGTTTACCGAGCAGCTGCGGTCTGGTTTGCACATCCCTGCTACATGAGCCACTCCGAGGGTGCTGCAACAATATGTAATACAGGTTATACAGCGTGTTTCATAAATAAGTACCCAATAAAAAAGAAAATATAAAATTAGTAAAAATTTTGATAAATGCGCAGCTTTATTTCAGATTATGTCAATCATGTCAGAATTTTGGATTTTCTTTTAATTCTGTATTGTGGGATTTTCTTTTCAACCGACTTCAAAAAAGGAGGAGGTTCTCAATTCGACTGTATTTTTTTTATATATTTTTTTTTGTATATTTGTTACGCGATTTCTCCGGCAACTGTTGTCCGATTTTCAAAATTTTTTATTTGTTTGAAAGAGTATACTCCCGAAGAGGTCCCATATAAATTTTATCGAAAATGATTCAGCGCTTTTAAAAAAAATCAACAAAAACAAAATATACTACAAACTAGAACATCATCTAAATAAATGAATGACATTTCTGTTTGTAGTTATTTGCTAATAGGCATTGTAGTCCGCAAAAAACTAGATATCTACTTTGTGCGAACTGTTGTTGGGATTGAAGTCGGTGACTCATACGTTTTTAACGTGGAAAATTATAAAGATGTCGTATGCTGTACATACATACAACGTTCTCAAAAAGGTTCTGTCCATCTATGACCGTAGCCCGGTGGCGTTCACTGTTAAGAATTGATCAGTAGGATTAAGCAACGTTTAAGAGGCAAGGAACCCAGATAGGTGAGCAGATTGACCATAGCGACCATTGATTGCAAGCGTTTCCTCCGGAAAATTTTCATTTTTTTTTCGTGTTTTTTAATATTTCCCCTTTTAAAATCAATTAATTTATTAGAATACATTCCATTTCACTAAAAAAAAACAAGAATAACAGCGTAAAACGTGAAAACCAGCATTGCACATTTTTTTTATTATAAGATGGGTTAACTCTTGACCTCAATCTTGACCATAAAGTCAAAGATGAGGTCGACGATGGAGCGAGTTAACCTAGAAAATGCCTATAGCACACAAGTCAGATAACTGGTCAACAATGTAACCTTATACGAGGTTAAGCTTTATTATTTTTGTATAGAAGCTGTGTGTATTGCAAAGTGCTGTATAAACTTTATTTTTTGCTGTAATCTTGCTGTTAGTTTTGTAAAGTGCCGATTTTATTTATTTATTTATTTTATTTTAACAGTTTATTGTACACAGGAAAAATCACAAATGTTACAGACAAATAGAAAAACGAACACAAAAGGCACAGCTTATTTCTTTAAGAAATTTCTTCCAGCAGACCTGGGACAGTGAGAGGCGTAAAATAAATAAAGACAGACGTGCACAATTAACCACTGAAATCTAAATACTAATATAAACTACATAAAAATACAACTACACATACATTTAATATATAAATAATTTATATAAATACACAGACATATATTTTATACATACATAAGCAATACATATAATATTATGTTCATTATACTGAAGGGAAAGCAACAGATACATAATGTTCCTTTAATTTCTTTCTAAATATCGGAAGTGTCTCGGAATTGCGGATGGGGTAAGGCAGTGAGTTCCACAGTCGGGCTGATTTTATTTCTAAAAGCTGAATAATCATCATAAACAGACTTGTTACTCAAGAGTTTGTGTAACCTTTTGTATAACACTGGTATAAAATTCTATTATCAAGCATGATACTGGATAATAGAGGTTCTGTTCTCTTTTAGCTGTATTTCTGTTATGAAGAATGTAGCCACTTATCAGAAATTAAGACAGCTGTTATAACTACTTTATTCCTCTTTAAGTATGAAATTACCCTCTAGTGCAGCTAACTTTGGTAAAAGCAATCGTAACAGACTCTTATACAGAAGTTTTCTTGATATTCACGAAAAGTAGACATTTATTCAGCTAAAAGAACTGTTCTGGAACTTTAGTCAGATTAATGTACACTGAATCCCAATTATTTGATTTACGGTACAAAAGTGTGTGATTATATAAAAGTTATCCAAAATATGTTGTGCGCAGACCACTTTTAACCAGAAAATAGCTGAATAAGTGGACACATAAGGTCTGTTATGCAGACATAAGACGAGTAGCTGTGCAAGCAGGGTATTTAATTCAGAATGAGCGTCGCCATAATGAATAACATAACCTATTATAATTTTTTAGAATTTTATACACAAATACTCAATTTTAATAACGAAATCAGTATAATATTCTTGTAAAAGTATTGCAATGTTATTTTTGAACCCTTAAATTGCATAAAACATAAAAAGTATTTCAGTAGCAAAAACAAAACAATATACGAAATGTTGTTTATTATCTCAAAAACTCGCTTATCAGGGCGGCGCGTGAAAATTTTACACAAAATGTATGTATAAATATACGGTAAAGTTGCATGCGCACCTACAATTTCTTTCTTTAAGCATTAAATTAGGGTAAAATTATTTATTTACTTATAGATAGGAACAATTATGGCCGTTTAGCTTTCACGTCATTATACAATAACACGACGTTTCGGATTTGTCAATTTAAAACTAATATGAATAACTTCTTGATAAAAAGTTATGAAATACGCTAAACGCTGTTTATCCTCTGAATAACTGACCTTTGAAAGACTTCAGCACTAAGTTCATTCATCATTCATTCTTCATCTGGCTAACAGAGCTGTAATATTTGTATAAAATAACAAAATGCTTTTATCCAGAAGATACTCACCTTGTCGTGCAATTATTAAAAACTTATTCATCTGTTACGTTGCTATTATCCAGCTATTAGCAATATAATTTTGTGCCCAATTTGCTTGGATAACGTCTGAGTAAGCGCTTAACCAGCTAATTACGGTAATCTTATTCAGAAATTCGTTTCTATGGCTGCTGTTATACAAAACTTGCTCAGAAAGTTTGTGCTGGCTGGGACTCCCACGCACCGACGGAACACGGCAAGCTGTTTGGCGTCGGACTTCGGTAGGAGGGTGGTCGCGAACCAGACGGCCCTTTACAGAGCCTACCACACCGCATGAGACCATAGGACGACACTTCAGATTCAGAAAAAAATGAAGTGTCGTTGCCTGGGACGGATTACTAGGAGGCAGGTCTCATTTGTGTTTCCCTATTCGCCTCTTACGACACCCACGGAAAGAGATGGGGTGGTGTTATTCTCAACCGATCACCACACGGTTTAAAATCACATCGCACTCTAGTGATTGTAAGTTGACCTAGGCTTTTGACCGCTTGAGGCCTCGCAAAGTAACAAATCTCTTGATTTTATATTTTATTTTTCTTACACAAAAGAAGAGCTGGAGCTCCATATTTATAGTTCGTTTGTTATTAATTTACGGCGGATCAAAACATTGTTATCGATTTATTTATATCGATATTTATAGTAAGATATTATACTTATCGGATCATCGCGATTTACTGAATAACGATGCCAAGATTTATTATAAGTTGAGAGATTTTAACAAGATAAATTAGTTGCGAGTTGTGAAGTCTCAATAGTTTACACCAATAATAAATAAATGTTTTATTCGATGTAAAAGAAACGAGGTCGTGTATGTTTATCCGGCATGTTTTTCCGTAAAGTAGGTAATATTTATTTACAGGAATATGATAACATCACAAACAAATAATATCTAAAAAAAATTTCAGGTACTTAGGGATTTTAGTGTGGCCATGTTTTCAAACACAGAACCTTAATTTAGTTGCCCTACGAATTTCCCAAACGCCGAAATTTCTAGTGACATAAAAAAAGTGTATAACCTAAAAAAAAGAAAAAATTGGAAAAAAAAGCTTTTCATAGTTTATTTAATAAACATAGCAACGCGTTGATGTCTTTTGTATCGAACAAACTTAAATCGGAATTAGCTTTCTGAAAATAGTTTTAGGTACCTAACTCAGTAAGTAATTTTAATAAAAACACATAGATCAATTCCTTTGATTTAATTTACAACCACGGTGAATATAATTTCTCATTTTCTCACCCTAATACAAGTATGTGAGCTGTAGACCTCGCATGTCAAAATTTTTCGAAATGACTGAAATATGATATATTTTATTTTGAAATTTTAAAAAAAATTGAATCATCTAAAAAAATCCGTATTTGGAGTTGTCATAAATTAGTCCACACAGTCCAGTCTTGCGCTGTCTCCTGCCAGTTCCGCGTGAAAGAGACAAGCTGGTCACACCTTCTTTTACGTGGTCAACCTCGTCTTCTTTTTGCGCCTGGCACCCAGTCCGAGACTTTCTTAGCACACAAAGACGTCAATTAAATTATATAATTTTTAAATTACCATATCTAGAAGCTTATTTCCTTCGAAGTGTGAAATAAACACTTAAAGCTGAGAAATCACTGGTTGATTAAGGCTTTATGATTAAATTTTCCTCTTTAGGTGCCTTACAAATTGCATCTTGTGTAAGAAACGTTGCATTTTAAGTCACTGCTAATTTAAAAGACACGCTACATGAATAATTATTAAGTTATTGATTGCTTTTGACACCTTAGATTATAATTACGGTATGCTTATGATATCAGTCCTCGTGTAAATTAAATGCTTTACGTTTTTATTAGGTTACCGTGGTTATGTTAATAGGTACTAGTTTCTAATTTACTGGAACTTTATGAGTGTTTTATACCTTTCAGAGTACTGTGTAGAACTAGAATGAACTTTAAATTGTTAAAGGAAGTTAAGGATGTAAATTAGTACTAATTTTAACAACTCTTTCCAAGAAATTTAAATCGAATAAAATTGTCTCTCCATAAAACTTCGCTGTAGCATGGAAATCAACATTTATTTAAGAATAATAGATTGTTAACCGAGGGTGGAAATAATCAATTCTCGAGGTATTTAGAGTCTGAGTAGGAATTGATTCTTTTACCCGTGTTAAACACTCTACTTTTCATTTCGAATATGAGGAAAATAAAACTAGTTGTTTATCTAAACTATTTATTGATAATATATAATAATATGAGTAGTACCTATTTTTTTAAAAATCCGTCACAGATACATAACAGATTAGTATCCCGCCAATTTATGTCGACTTTATAAATTTTAAATATGGAACTCACCGCGTAATTGTTGCGGCTTATTCCGCTCAAAGAAGTTTGCGCTAAGATTACACTGGCTGTTTAGAAACTCACATGGCCGCAGCATTTTTTTGAATTAGTTTTACATAACACTCTTCACTGCTGACAGCAGTTCTATTTTTAAAGTTCATTTCGGCCCTTAGGTGGGAAGAAATTTTTCCCTCCCTATGGAGGGAAGCAGCATTTTCCACCCAATAATCAGATCAAAATAACACTACTTTCCGAGTATGAGAAATGAAAAATTTCTTTTTAATAAAAGTTATTCATTTGATTTGATGACTCTCTTTCTCTCTACGTACGAGTAAAAGCTTTTTGGCTAAGTAATGGATTTGCTCTTGAGAGGTGGTCGAGGATGTACCAAGCTCACGCAAAAGTTACCTATTCACTAGAACTGTAAAGAGCTTGAAAAAATATTTTTAGAAACGAAAATACTTATTTGCGCGATACCTCGCAACAATATGTGTTTGTTTTTTACATTATTTCCCATGGTGCTTGTCTATTGAACATCTCGTCAAATTGAAATCAACTTTAACATTCCTTTTAGGTTTTTCTGTTAGAATTTTCGTCATATTCTAAGCCGGTGGGTGGTAAGGTAAGCGACATGGATATGTTCCGCGTTAGTTCCGCGCGTAAAACACTAATTACCATGCGTACGCGGCTGCGCAGACCACCGCCGCGCGACTTATTAACACAACTAATTTGATTCAATACACTTTGACCTTCTTTTTGAGTTATTCACACTTTTGTGAATACTTTAAAACTAGCACTTTATTATTTTTATTTAATTTTTGTTACTAATTCTGCTAGAATTGTCACGGGAAACGAGCGAGATAACCCCAACACAAGTATTTCATTACTTATTGGGAGTGACTCATTTTTGTTAGTATTTATTAAGGAGTAATAAAAAAATTCACAGATCTGTTTCTTACACAATTATTTGCCCCAACTGATGGGAATCGAACCCAAGACCCGTCAAACGGCAGCTGGAAAAGAACTCATTCTTAGTTAAGCTCGACATTGTGCAAGGAAAATGCGTTTGACCTCTATAATTGTCTATTATGTATACTTTTGTTTACAATAAAGAATAAAAACATTGATTCCGTTTTGGTCTAGCTTTGGTGGCGAGCGGGGTTAAAAGTTCGAAATTAAAAATACACAAAAAGTGTATCTTGGCACAATCATCAATAAACAAAAAAAATACCATAATTCTCCTTAACAAGCTTTCCTTACTTTTGCAAAAACATGTCGGTTCAGAAACGGCCGTGTCTTTGCCAATACCGGCAGGCTCTTGTGTCACGCTGGGCAGTAATAAGCGGGCACCGAGGTGTTAACTGACGGCATCTTAACAGCCTCGCTGCTGCAACTTTTGATCTTACCGTCGGGTACAATGAGCCCATTGAGGAGTTACGCAGTGATTTAAGAAATAAGAGTTTATAAGAGCCTTAAAGTTTACTAGTAGATAGTGATAGTGAGTATTAGGATTTGAACGATAGTGTAACTTGTAGATTGGGTGACTTATATACGCTCATGCCTATAATCCCTGAAGGGGTAGGCAGAGGATCAGTTGTTCTAGAACGTTTTACACCAATAAAAAAATAAAAAAATAAACGCTTCACACTCAAAGGCCCACATTAAGGTTTTCCCTTGTGTCGTGGGTCCCTTGGAGCACACAAAGACAGACACAAACACCCATGACCCGAGAACAAACATCTGCTTTTTACACAAATATTTGCCCCGACTGGGAATCGAACCCAGGACCCGCCGATCAAGAGGCAGCGTCACTACCACTCGACCAAACCGGCCGTCATCTGATAACCAATGTGAGGGTTATCAGATGGAACCAGTTGCATAATAATGAGAGGTGATCAGCCTTTCGCCCATTATGCAGCAAAACCCTCGCATCCCTCTTACATACTTTTACTGTATACCTGGGAAGAGTAGGTAGCTGGCAGTTTCTAAGTTTTTCTTTCACTCCCAGTCGAGCATAGTTTAAGAAAAATGGGTTTTTATGTGTGTTGAAGTATATTAGCAGATATGTCATTAGGATTTGTGCGATAGTGTCACTTGTATATTGACTTCTATAGTCAAGTGTGTGATATTGATTATCATAGGTCGATATATGAATAAATGTTTGGTCTTTCCATACAACTTATGCGATCAACTGATTTGACAAGCAGTTTGGTCGAGTGGTAGTGGCGCTGCCTCCTGATCGACGGGTTTGGGTTCGATACCCAGTCGAGGCAAACGTTTGTGTAAGAAGCAGATGTTTGTTCTCGGGTCATGGGTGTTTGTTTATGTTCCGAGGGAGCCACGACACTAGGGAAAACCTTAGTGTGGACCTTTGTCCACACTAAGGACAAAGGTCGAAACTAGTATGAGAACTCGATTTCTTTTTCAGAATTTCATTGGGTTTGTAACTAAATTACAGGCACCATAACATATACAATGATCTAATCTAACACCACAACACAACATAAGTACACAATGATCTAATCTAATTTTATAATAATTTTCTCAATCAACTTTAGAACAATTGAATCCTATCTGTTTGTAAATGGCGCTAGCAATATTCGGCGTATTTTAAAACGAAACTTTTTTATAAAATGGAGGCGCCATTTGCAAATAAATAAATTACCTCTACAATTTGCAAGCCACATAAACACGGCTTTTATAAAATTAAATTTAATTTTCTCCTGTATGCACTCGGGCTTACCAGCGCAGGCGCACAATCGGGAGAAAGCTTGTGAATAAAGATGCCCGTTTTACTCGCTGCCATTTTTGGAAAATAATTGCAGGAAACAGGGTTAAACGGATTCTTTTGGGTCGATGGTTCCCTTAGGGGTATTAGCAATTACCTTACCGTTTGGACACGGGATCGAATTATAGAACCATTCGATTAATTTCGCGCTCGAAAGTATTTTTTTAATGTAGGTCCCTTCAAGACGACAATGTTAAAGTCTGGTTTTTAATAGCTCTAATACTCTATAGCAGTTTTAACAGAGCATTGAAAAGTTTATCTTTTTTCCTGATGTAAACTTCAATACGATGGAAAATTTCAACTTTAGAATTGAAGGGAAATAAATGAGTATATACTATTCGAGTCTTACTCGTAAAAGTTTTAGCTAAACAATCGTCACCATTACTTGGTTAAATTTAAATTATCTGTATCGATTCACCACCCTCCCATCATCAGCCCTCCCGAATGCCTGAGTAACCACTAAGATATAAAAATTACGTTAACTGAAAAATTGCGATAACTGAACAGTTAAGTGTGAGAAAAATTCGATCGCAAAATGATTCCTGATTCAAGAATTGGTCTTCGTTTTGGTAAAAACTGTTTTTAATAAAAACAGATTAACTGTGATTTCTTTAAAAAGTAATGAACATTTTTGGAAGTCGACTGAATCGTTTATTTTTTTACGGAAGAAACACAAAGCGTTATCGCAACATGACACATGAAATTCACCAAACATTGGTGGACTGCCAATCTCGGCAGTTGGCAACACACTTGCATTTAATCGATCGATTGGTAGATAACGCCCGTCTGAGACTGCTCGGCGCCCGCGCATCGATTGTGTAGTCTCGCTAATTTGTTTACGTTTGAATTTGATTAAAATTAATCAATGAATCTTTGTTTTGGAAAGATAAGTCTTGAAATTGTAATGAGAACGTGTTGCAGGCGTTTTCTAGTTAAAAATTCTCACTTTATTAAATCCTTAAGTTTCTTTGTTTGTTATTCTTTCACGCCTAAAATACTGAACCAATTTTGATGAAATTTGGTATAGAGATAGATTAGACCTTGAGGAATGCTATAGGCTACATTTTATATCACAGCTGGGCACGATATAACCTGTAGTCCACGCGGGCTGAGCCGCGGGCGGAAAGCTGATTATATTTTTGAGAATAATGTTGTTTGGTGTAATAATATTTTTTTTAAAATAAAAGTACGTGCAGGTATCTTATTTTAAAGTTCTTTTATAAACTTCACACAATGCAATGGCTCTATAAAAAAGAAATAGGCCTTCTGAATAGAAATTGACGCTATATTTTGTTGAAATCTTTATAACTGTTGTAGCCCTTTGAATAGGGTTGTCACTCATTATCATTTATGTATGTTTATATGTAAAACTTTATTGGGCATAAAAAAGGTAGAAACAATAGGTGAGTAAAAACACAGTTCAAAACAAAGGCGAACTTATCCCATTAGAGAGATATCTTAAAGAAATACAGGATTTGTGTAATCATTTACTCTCATCATCGTTAATATCTTTATTAGATTAAAGAAAATTAAGGATGTAAATCGGCCCATTAAACTAAATAACTTTCACCAAGGAATAGGTCGAAATGAGGTGAACTTAAGCCTCTTTCAATTATAAAAAAAAAGTCTAGACAAATACTATGTGGGACCCTTGCAATATACACAAAATTAAATAAACAAATAGGGTTATACAAACGTTTGCCTCGTCTGCTTTTCTTTGAAATATTTCTGCGTTTTGTGTAGTGTCTTTTGACAGTTAGCTACTGACTTTGACAGTTAGCCAGAATTAGTAGTAGTTTAATTTTTTTTGTATTTTATTCGGGTAAACAAATAATGGCACAGTATATTTTTATACAGACTAAATTCGTACGATGTAATACAATATACTTTATTGCACAATTTGAAAAAGAAAAAAAATGTTGAGACGCTTACAAATAATGTTATAGACGACCTTATCGCTTCAAGCGATTTCCTCCAGGTAACCTTTATAATTCTTAAGGTATTATTAACTGTGCAACCAGCACTGCTCACCACAGCTTAGTAAATTTTAATCGCAAGTGCGTGACAGTGGTGTACAGTAATCAAATAGTTTAATTTAAAGCGAGATGTTGTAAATAGAAATACAGTAGTTTTAGATAAATTAAGCGAGTATACAAAAAAGAGTATTAAATTAAAGACTAACTGCCGTACTCAGACACGTAAATTAAAGTTAAGCACTATTAAACTCTGATGTTGTCTCTTTCATTCTTTTTGATATAAACAAGGATAGCATGACATTTAAGTACTTCTTAACTTTAATTGACGTCTCTGAGTACGGCAGTAAGTTTTTCTTTGGAAAACTGCTTCGGTACAGCCCTATAAGCCAATCTCGTCCGAAATGAGTGTTCTCAGAAACGGGGGAAGCAATTCCCTTATAACGGTGTCATCGCAGTACTCAGATATCTACAGTACAGTCAGAACAAAAGGTAAATGCTTCTTGAAGGATATAGTATTGATGATACTAAATATTTAGCGGAAATTATGATTGTAAATCAGCACAATAAACTGAAAAACTTTCTTAAGGAATGTGAAAGAAATACAACATGAGCGTTTGTATAAGAAGATTCAATTTTTTTGAGAACTTCATATGGGTTCCATGGCTAAATTTGTTTATTTTCATGGGGAATTTATTACCCCCTTAAGTTTCACTAACTGATGTTAAGTCTTCTCATATAAATATACTACGCCTCGCGAATATAATGAAATGGTAAAAAAAAAAAACAACGGGTTGCACTCCGGGAGTGCCGGCAGAAGTGAAAACTTGAACATTAACGCTGTGCATTAATATGGAAATAATACAAAATACACCAAAAGAGTCCGTTATTCTCTCAAGGTTCGACCCTTCGACGCCTCGCTTACGGTCTGATAACTTCACCACTCGGTCAAAAATTCAAAAAGACTTTCTTGAGTTCACTTCGTGGTTTCGAACCCTCGACCTGTTGCTTACAATCTGGCAACTTTTCCACTCGACCAAACTGACTATTTTCAATCCAGTAAAATAGTCCAGTAAAGTATTTGCGCGCTATGTGCGAATAATCGTTGACATCTGTCACAGAGATAATTTTACCGTAGGGCTGCCATCCGTCCGGGTTTCCACCCATACTTCAAAGTGCACAACGCTGCTAAAGAAGTTTTCACTTCAAAAAAAGGTGGCAACCCTATCCTAAGCATTTTCGATCATGTCACGTGACATCAGACGCGAGTTTAACATTTTTTCCCCATACTAAAAGTGCCCAACGCTGCTAAAGAAGTTTTCACTTCAAAAATTAATGGAAGGACGAATAGAAAAAGAAGACTCCTCTACAATCCTGTGGGAATAATAAGGAGAATATGATGATAAAAGACATTTGAATATGTTTTTAAAGTGTACCTACCTACCGTATGAATTTTGAGCGCTAAATCCTTTTGCAAAAACGGCAAAAAATCGTAGTAAAAAAAAACAAACCAAGCAAGTCAAATTTTCTTTACCTACTGTCAATATGTGTTATCTTTTCGACTGCGGCGTAACGTAACTGCAAGTACTGCGCGCGCGCATACTCGTGAACAAAAAATTACAATCATGAATATGTAAACACATACAAACGATCGCGATGAACATTCGAATCGGCCTTCTTTTTTTGTTTAACTGCATAATTTGTTGTGTAACATCGATTAATTCTGCCATAAAGGACAAATGCCTTTTGAGTGTATAAACGGTTTTATTTTTTGCCAATTGGATTTCGAAAACAATTGGTTGGATTGTATAATTGTCGTTTTATGGGAAATTATCTTTCCGCCCGAGTGGAATACAGGCTAAAACGTGCCCAGCTGTGGGATAAAATGTAGCCTTTTTCAAGGTCTGATCTATTTCTATACCAAAGTTCATCAAAATCGGTTCAGTAGTTAAGCCATGAAAGCGTAACAGACAGACAGAGTTACTTTCGCACTTATAATACAGTAGGGATATATGCTCTCCTATGGGAAATCAAGGCATGAAGGCAGGTCCTTTTGGAAAGCGTGCCTGGAGATACAGAACCAACAATAATTTTATTTATAAATTGTTATTATTACATATTCCATTTGATGATGCTCACAGCTCACAATGAATGTCAAACGTGGCATCAAGTGATTCATGAAACTACATAAAGCTCTGCCTACCCCAAAATGGATTATAGACTTGAGTGTATAGACAGGGTAGATACATAGGTTTCGGTAACATAAATAAAACAAATACCTTGCCAAAGATCAATTAAAAAGATTTCTTCTGTTAACTATAAATCTTTATGTCGAAATGTTTCCCATATCTAGATCGGCAGGGAACAGTTGTATTCTGATAACTCGGTTATCTGTGCAATGTTAATCTTTTTCGGTGTTAATCGACTTGTTCTTGGTAGTCGATACACAGACTAATCTACACTGGGCGTCAAAAATAAGTAGTACACTTTTCAAATTGCAATTACTCCTAAACTATAGTAGTTACACTTATGAAATAAAAAGCAGTTTATAGTAAACTTAACGAAGTTTATTAAAGTTATATTTTATTTGGCATGAATAAAGTTTCAAACTTAAAATTAAGATAAATACTAAAAAGTATCAATTTTTAACGATATGTCAACCACTTAATTTTCACGTTTTGGAACTTTTTCACAATTTAATAACTTGTGTTGCCGCCTCGGGCTCTAATTACAGCTTGGATCCGGTTTGGCATGCTGAACACTAAGTTTCGGAGGCGGTGTTGGGGAATATTTTCCCATTCTTCTATCAGCGCATGTTTTAGAGCCCTGAGTGTGGCAGGAGGTGGACTGCGCCTTCTGACTAGCCTCCCAAGCTCATCCCAGGCGTGTTCAATCGGGTTGAGATCTGGGCTTCTCGATGGCCAAGCCATCAAGTTGATGCCAACCTCCTGAATGTACTCTTGTACGTGGTGAGCAGTGTGTGGCCGGGCGTTATCATGCATTAGGATGGCTCCATCACCCATATTTATTAAATATGGCCCTGCATACTCGTTGAGGATCTCCGAGGCATATCTTTCACCAGTCAAAGTCCCATTTTCTATTACCACAAGCTCTGTGCGACTCTCTGAAGAGATACCAGCCCATACGTGTACAGAGCCCCCGCCATATTGGACTCTTTCCGAGATACAAGCTTGAATGTATCGCTCACCGGGTCGTCTGTAGACTCTCCGCCGTCCATCTGAAGTGTATAAAGAGAATCGAGACTCATCTGTGAATAAAACTCTAGCCCATTCTTCTTCGCCCCATTGTACGTGTTGACGGGCGTAGCGTAGTCTTGCTACGCGATGCTCTGTCTCAAGTTTGGGGCCATTTGCTGGTCTTAGAGGCTTCAGGTTAGCTTCAGCAAGTCTTCTTCTCACTGTACTCTCACTGATGTAGTCTGTTCGGGTCCGAAGAAGCTGTTGCTGAACCTCAACTGCATTAAGGTGTCGATTTCTTAACACAGTGGAAACAATAAAGCGATCTTCTCGGGTACTTGTGCACCTGGGTCTGCCATTACCTCGTCTCCTTAGATGGTTTCCAGTCTCTTCGTACCTTTGCTTTACTCGCTGAACCGTTCTTAAAGTTACACCCACCCTCCTTGCAGTACGACGCATACTGATGCCCACTTCGAGAAAAGCTAAGATTCTTGCACATTCTTCTGGTGAAAGAGGCATGATTAGTCAAATTTACTCTCTGAAGATACCTATGCTTTTCAATTACAATTGCTTTATCAGCAGCGAATGTGTCAAACACAAAAATTGAATAAGATTAAATTTTCTTTTTAACCTTTTTTGTTTCAAAGGTCTAAGTTTTATAGTTTGGGAGAAATCGCAATTTTAAAACTGTACTACTTATTTTTGACGCCCAGTGTATATACACAGTATAGATACCGCAATTTAACATGAAACAAAACTTACAAAAATTTTAACAATAAATCATCATCTTTCATTTATTTTTGTAATTTCCGTGCTTCGGAGGGCAGGTCCGGCTGTTGTCGATTGACTACAGTAGGCGTTAAAACCAAGCCAGAGGTCATTGTGCGGTTTGAAAACTTTAGCCACGTTTGCTACACACTTTATTGACTATACCTACACGATAAGAAGATGGAGAAGATTTTAAAAAAACTTACAGCTTCATAAACAACTTAAAAATCAAAATTTGGTGGCAGAGAGGCAATAAGAAGTCCTCACAATGTAAAAAAGAATGTGAACATTTTTCTGTTTATCTTTTGTGTTATTCTTCCTCTTAGGGGTAATAAGCTGGCTTATATTTGCAGTAGAGTCTTATCTTGCCATCTAACCTTTGGTAAATTTAGTAACAGGGTGGTCAACCTGACGATTTAATTTTTTTATATGGTGCCTATGCCTACAGTATATCTGTGTACTCTACAAGCGGCGACATAAAGAGTTCATTAAAAATAATGAGAGAGATTAATTTTAATTCGGCGTGCGTCGGCGCATGTTTTGCATACGCCGACAGAGAACTCTTGCCGGATGTTTTACAAGGTGTAAATCTGCATTAAAGGCATTAAACAAAACTGCATTTGTATTCAAATAAATTTTATATTTATAGAGGTATTAAATGTTTTCTTTTGCTTCAGCAATAACTTTCCTATTAGAGTTTCGATTATTTTCAGAAAAAATAGGACATTGCAGGAAAAATGAGTGGGAAAAACGGAAAAATAATTGAATAAGTTACGGCTACATCTATCTGTAGCCATAACACATGTACAATGTACATATAAGGCCAAGGCGCTCAATTCAGATTTTATGTAACATTTTTTGCACAGTTAACCAATAAATCAAACTTTCCAAGAAAATCGACTTTCGAATCTAGCAAAAAATCGATGGTCTGTTTCAGAAGTGCCAATTACGGCTGTTCACATCAAATGTCAATCAGTGGGCTGATTTCATTGATTTATTTCGGAAAGTCAACGGCTTGTCAACGCATGAGCAGATGAAGTAATAAGATAGTGTAAACATATGGACACATAGTGCCCCAAATTGTTTCTTGGCGATTGGTTTGATCGAGTGGTAGTGACGCTGCCTGGTTCTGGGTTGGATTCCCGGTCAGAGAAAATATTTGTATAAAACGAAAATTTTTGTTCTCGGGTCGTGAGTGTTCGTCTCTGTCTTTGTATATGTTTCAAGGGACCAACGACACAAGGGAAAACATTAGTTTGGGCCTTTGTAGCGTAAATTTATTGGAAAGCTTCGGTATTTTATATCTAAAACATGAAAAACGCATCCAAAAGCCTGAGGTCCTCCCTGGTCCCGTTTCTCATTCGGGGTACGCTTGACCATGATTCAGGGTTTGGCAGGTCAAGTCATTACAGTGGAGCGACTGCCATCAGACCTCCGTGACCCTGCTAACAGGGGACCTGACCGCATTGGATCATGGTTACACATTCAGTTTCCTTTTTCCTTACCGTAAGAGCATCGGTTAGTGTGCAACTAATGCACATAACTCAGAAAATGAGTCATTGGTACATGGCAGCACTGAGGATCGAACTTGAAACCTCTCGCTTACGAGTCCGACCCACACTAGCCGTTAGACCACCGACGCTCCTATTAAATATAAAATAAAGCCTGAGGTCCTATTAAAAACATAACTAAACCTTTTGATACACTCAAACCCGAAAATAAAACACATGCGGCTTACAAAATTGAAAATTAATATTCCCGGTGAAAATTGTTCAGTTATCGATTGGGAGCTTCATCCTAAAGTTTTGCTAATTTAGTATTAAAGTCACCGTAAGTACTTCCAATGTCCCGCCTAGTTTATTATGCTTGTAGTTCGTGTATTCTCGCCTTTATCTTACGTACGAGTATAGTCAAAATTATACCGTTATACTTGTCAAAAGCAGCCTTTATGCCATTGTAATAAGCTCTGGTGTCAATTGTCCATGGCTGTAGGTTCAGAGTGATATTGCGGTCGGGCAGTAGGTACTCTGATCACGTACGACCCTTCAAAACCTGTAACGAATGTAGTAAGGAAACCGACTTCAAGTGGTCAGACAACGGTATCGAGCATGTGTGGGGTCTGCTGCTTCACGGTGTTTCTTTTGCAGGGTGGATAAAGTGTTTCTAGCGTGTGACAATACTTTGTGACGCAATATGCAGGGCTTTAGGTATCTCTCTTGCAACCTCTCGGGTGGTAAATCAGTCCATGAAACTGAACAACTTTCCCCAAGGAACATAGGTCAAAATACGAAAAAAAATTTTTAACCTCCCATCCAAAATGCGCTATAAAATAAACTTATGAAGTTTGTATGGGAACTCAAAACTTTTGTTCATATTTCGACTTATGTTCCTTGGGGAAAGTTGTTCAGTTTCATGGACTGACTTACCACCCGAGAGGTTGTAAGAGAGATACCTAAAGCCCTGTATATATTTACTTTATTTGCATACAACCACAACCAACGCGTCATTGAACCTATATGAAAAACTTTTAAAAAATTTGACTTGCCGTACAAAGGAAAATCAGCTGATCGCGCAAGTTGTGTGGAGAAGCGTTTTTTTTTTATATTTCGTTGCTTGGGGAAAGTTATAGTTTCGTGGGCTGATTCACATTTTCACCAACTAATATAAAGTCAACCAAAAAAGTAATAACAGGACTAGGTTTCTAAAACAATTGTCAATACACACATTAAGAAAGAAGACTAAAAGTTTGCGTCTTATTGTAAATTGGAATCATATTCATATGTTTTTTTATCTGGCTGCGAAGTGCTATGATATCACTGTATTCCGTGAGCGATTGAGTGGCTTTTATTACCCCTTAGTGCTCCTGATCTAAGCCTGCCCTGACCTTCCAACAGTCTGTCACTAATTTATAAGTGAGCTCTCAGTTCTAGTTCTAGACTAGACGTCTGTTCAATATCACATCACTATACATTTGTTGAAACTAGCAAATCACGGCAAAGCACTATTTTGACTAACATAATTGCACTCTGCTATTTTATTGGATAGATTTAAAAGTAAGAAATCTATAAACATACAACACCCACAGTGAAATTTAAATTTGTTTTCCTCTGACTCACCTTTTTAGCGTAAAGAATTTATATAGGTTAGAAGATAAAATAGGTAATATTATTGTTATATTTGGTTTGTTCGAAATGAGACAAGAAAAATTTCGTTTTTAAACATCTTTTGCCATATATAATATTCCGATTGCCTGCGTTATACCTTATGTGTAGAAAGTAGAAATATTCGGGAAAGTTTTTCTGTTTCATGGTGAAATTTGTATCCTATAATTTTCACTAGCTAACTAACACTCAGTGCGGAGACGTTCAATAAAGATGATCCTTCTTTAAGCTATCACTTTCCATCTTGTTGAAGCCCAAATAAGGACAGCATTGCATTTGAAGAAGCTTTAAATTTAATGAACGTTTGTATAGATGAGTTTTAAGAGTTTGGGAGAGAGTTGGGTGAGTTTTGGGTAACTTTAACGTTACCAAACATAAATAGTCTTGGCACACCGCAGTACCGTGCATAATACACGACAATGTATCTCCAGACTCCATGCCGCCGACAACACGCTCAAAATCTGCGTATCGTCCATTTAGCGGTACGTGAACGGAGTAAATGTGTTCGTTGATGTGAACGTACTACATTGGGGGTGTTGCAAACTCGTAATGGTTCAGAATTTTATATTTTTGTTCCTTTTTCTGTAGAAACTGAAAAGCTTGGGCTGATTGGGCAGTGTGCCAAAAACAAAAATGCTGAGATTGGCCCGTGTCTTAGAGATTAGCATTGTGACTTGTGACCTTCCGGGCCATTCCTGGTTCAAACGTTATCCATTTCATCGGGAGACAATGAATAAACTAGAAGAAACTAGGGTATACTTGTGTCATAGGTCCCCTGGATTCCACCCTCAGAAACATAATTTTGAAAATAAATACATATTGCAGCTACATTCTAGGAGAGTAAAACTAATTATAAATATAGTTTTAAACATTTATAATATGTTCTTCTATAATAATACACTAATTATTAAGATGTATTTTTGTGTTGACATATTTGAAAAAGAGCTGCGCATGAATCTAAATTTTTATTAATTTTGGATTTTCTTTTTGGCACAGGATTTTTTCCTATAATACAAGCGCTAGATGATAAATATTGCAAAATGTTCTTATGTTACTTGGTCAAATAAAGAACTTCATTATTATTATTATTCAGAAATTAACACTGTCTCCTTCCCTCTGCAGAGGGGATTGGTAAGGAAAACCCCGGGGGCGGCGAGGCTAGCGACAATCAGCCAGGGTTCGGGGCGATTGTGAAAGAAATCGGCGAACTATCCGGGCATTATCGACTAGGACTGCTTTCTGCATCTTGCCCATCAACCTCCGAAGATAAAAGGCGAGGCTCTTTCGGACCAAACCATTCCCGACATGACTATCGGGACTATTTCCGTGGATGCCACCCTCCACATGTCGGTCACCTCGTGCGCCAGGTTCAGATACTTCATCCTCTTAATCTGCTTCAGCACGTACGAGGTTCTCGTCATAGGGGATCGTTATATCCACAAGAAATATCGAAACTCGACCGAGTCCATTATTATTAATTTTATTGTGTACTAGCTGACCCGACAGATGTTGTCCTGTCTTAAATTTTCGTATATTCTGCCCAACTTTCTTAATATTTCCTTTCATGAGAACCTTCTCCTGACAATAATAAACACAACAAAAAAGAATTAGTGAAATTGTTCAATCCGTTCACGCGTGATGCGATGACCAAGGGAAAAAGAGATTCATTTTTTGTTTAATATAGATATAGATTTATGAACCACGCTGTATTAAAACCTGACTGACCGTGCCTATTTCTACTGTCCAGTACAATTACTAAAACCCTAGCACTGTTTACAGTACCCAGTTATTAAAACCAAACATTGTGCAACTAAGCAGCTAACCTCTGGTTGCAATACACTAACAGATTTATCTCCACTTTGTTGTTATTGTGCGAATGCTGTATCAGTGTTTATTATCAAGTATTCAATTGATTATACGTTTTGTTTACTTATTCAATAAACATACAGAATTTATTTGCTTTTGTATGTCGCAAAGAGTTTCTGCAAATTATTTGTTAAAGGGGACCTAGTAGGAACAGTACGAATGCATCATTGAAATCTACTTTGATAGGTGTATCTTAAATTATTTATTCTTTATTGTACACTAGCTTTCCGCCCGGGACTTCATTCCGTGGGAATTTGGGAAAATTCTGTAGCCTATGTCCATCAGGGATAATGTAGGATTCTAACGGTGAAAGAATCTTTCAAATCGGTTCAGTAGTTTCGGAGCCTATTCAATGCAAACAAACAACCAATAAAATCTTTCCTCTTTACAATATTAGAATAGATATCATTACAAAATAAGATAATAGACTTGTACAAAGGCGAGCTTAACTCAAGCACTGAGTTTTCTTCCAGTTATTCATTTGTGAGAGGTAGAGGTTGTTGAAGTGGGAAATCTTCAATTTTTGTCACGAAAATACTTTACCTATCCATCTAGCGTCAGGGCCTATATTCTGTTGGATCTAAAGTACCATTCTTTCGACACGTTGACACAAATTGTCTAATGGAATAGATATTCCATTAGACAATTCCATTAGACGTTAGATAACGGTGTAGGAAAACCCTTCAAGAATCATATCTATGACATGTGACCTAAAGATACGGGTTGTAAATACGCATAGCTTGCCCTAACTGATATCATAGAAGAGTTAAATAGGTACAACGTGCTAGCAACTCCTTGGTACTAACCTGCCCCCACATCAAACGATCTATTTCGATCGCGATTAGTCAGCGGCGCAGACCCAGACGCTACCATTGACCTTGTGGCAAATGCTGGCAGACGAAAGCCAGCCACTCACGCGCACCCATTAGGTTACTACAGCTACACTATTTACGTTTCCTATTGATTTATTTGGGTTTGGAAAAATTTGATTAAGATGTGGGTGGGTCTAATCCTAATAAAGCTCTAATTCCTCTAATCAATAATGGCCTTTTTATCCGTTTAGGTGGTAAAATTGAGAATTATCTTCTCTAATATACAGGGCTTTAGGTATCTCTCTTTCAACCTCTCGGGTGGTTAATCAGTCAATAAAATTGAACAACTTTCCCAAGGAAGTTGTGCAGTTTCATGGACTGATGAACCACCCGAGATTGCACAACTTTCCCAAGGAAGTTGTTCAGTTTCATGGACTGATTAACCACCCGAAAGGTTGAAAGAGGAAGTGGGTGGTGTTTGCCTACTTTCCCTAGATACCTAAAGCCCTGTATAAAATTCTCGTGTCGCGGTGTTTGTTGCCAAACTCCTACGAAATGGCTGGACAAATTTTTTTTAAATTTTGTGTGCATGTCGTAGGTCTGAGAATCGACCAACACCTATTTTTCATATAAAAAAACGAAAATCCACCGGTACAATTCCCACGGGAACAAAGTTGCGGGCGGACAGCTAGTATACATGTAATGATAGCTGCCGCGATCAGTAGTGCCACCGACATTAGAAAATTAACATTCAGCGAGCGGTGGCGCCGTCCCACTCAAAGCAGCAATGTATGTAAGATAGTACTCAATTTCGCCACCTAAATGAATAAACATTGCGACACGTCATTGATTAGCGGAATAGCCACCCTAACAATAATTTGCGAGATGATCAAGTGTGCTAAAATTCAACAATCATAATTCATTTCTTTTTTTTTATATTATACGATGGCTTAACTCTTGACCTCAATCTTGACCAAGGTCATAGATGAGGTCAACGATGGAGCGAGTTAACCCAGAAAATGCCTATTAAGGCACTGGAACTCCGACGCACTAACGGAACGGAACACAGCAGACTATTTGGCGTCGGACTTCGGTAAGAGGGTGGTCGCGGAACAGACGGCCCTTCACAGAGCCTATCACACCGCATCAGACCATAGGACGCCATCTCAGATTCAGAACAAATTGAAGTGTCGTTACCGGGGGTGGATGGATTAATAGGAGGCAGGTCTTATTTGTGTTTCCTTAGTCGCCTCTTACGACACCCACGGAAAGAAATGGGGAGGAGTTATTCTCAACCGATCACCACACAGCATAAATTTCAAACATTTCAAAGTCTCATACATTAATATTAGTCTGTAAATATGCAATCTATTGGAAGCCTACGACAATGCCCCATAGTAAATCGATTGCTATATCAAGTATATCGATAGCTTTACCAAATATAATGTATGTAATCTATTCTTATTTATAAAAATGAACCCCTATTTCCCTTGGTCACGGCATCACGCGTGAACGGCTGGACCGATTTCGCTTATTCTTTTTTTGTTGTATTTGTTATTTTATTATTATTATTATTTATTTATTTAATTAATTAATTGAATATACAATAATATTATAAACACACTCCCACACAACCGTTTAAATGGTTTGTCTGTGAGATCAGCAGTCTCACAACTATCCATGACAATATAATAAAAGTATAATATCATTTCATTTTTAACATTAATTATTGTAGGTATATTAAGTTTATTGTTATTAAAGAGTATCCAGATAATACTGCTTTAACTCCTTTTTAATTCTTTTAAATTTTCAGGAGAAGGTTCAAAAGAAAGAAAAATTAAGGAAGCTGAGCGGAATATTAGAAAATTTTAGAAAACAGGACAACGTCTGTCAGGCCAGCTAGAATTGATATATAAATTATTTAGCTAAATATAGTTTTTCCGAAATCTTTTATTTTATCTGTATTTGAGTGTGTAGCGTTTATTTATTTATTTATATTATTTAATTAAGCGTCTCACAAGTCACAAGGCCGAGTAATAAATGTTTAGCAGTAAAAGTTACAAAACACTTTGTATATATTTTGGTGGACAAGCGATAATCAATTCGTTTCGTGTATTTATTATTTGAGCTTTTTATTGGCTGTTTAGTGTGGTTTGTTTGTGTTTATTTTACTGTTGAAATATAAATTCGAGGGTAAACTGGCATCGTAAATAACATTAACTTTAAGTTTATTTGGAATGCAATGACAAGTGAACAGTAATTTGGAAGGCGTTTTGGGGGGGGGGGAGGGGGTCGGGCTGGATCTCACTCAATCTCACGTGGTGCAAATATCTCTTTGCAAATATGCTCCAGTAGCTACTCTTAAGACTACTTATGAGTTCCCGAATTAGAATATTTGTTATTTTTCAATAAGTTGGTAATTCACATTGAAGTATTATGTACTAGGTAATTCATAGCTTTTTTTTTATTGTTGGATTATTACAAGCTTAAAAATAATTAGGCAAATTATGTAAGTTTTCAAAACAAATCACAAATTAACGTATTTACACTAAAACTACGCATTTTCATAAAGCTCACGTGAGATAAGGAGGGGAGGGAGGGTGTAGAGCCAAATAACATCACATCCACCAAAGGGGTTGGGGGGTCAAAAAATCACCAAAAACAATTTTGCCGTGTGGTGATCGGTTGAGAATCACACTTCCCCATTTCTTTCCGTGGGTGTCGTAAGAGGCGACTAAGGAAACACAAATGAGATCTGCCTTCTATTAATCCATCTCAAGCAACAACACCTTATTTTTTTCTGAATCTGAGGTGTCGTCCTTTAGTCTCATGCGGTGTGGTAGGCTCTGTGAGGGGCCGTCTGGCTCGTCAAACAGCTTGCTGTGTTCCGTCGGTGCGTAGGAGTACCAGTGCCTTATAGGCATTTTTTTTAGATTAACTCGCTCCATCATCGTCAACCTCATCTATGCCCTTGGTCAAGATTGAGGTCAAGAGTTAACCCATCTTATGATACATTAAAAAAAAACACATCACGTAATTAATGGACGCCCCCTTAACAAACGATAAGATAGATATTAAATACACATAGCAGGAAGTAGTTATATGAAAGTACCAGCCTAGTTAACATGTACGTGTGACATAATTTTGTCATGTCGATGTCGTTCTGCCTGTTTCATACTGACGCTATGCAATAGAACGAGGAGGGAATGAGATAGGTACTACAACAACATTTTGTCACGCGTCCGTGCAAGCTATGCTGGAAAGTATCCAATTATGCATGTATACATATAAATTCTTCCCTGTTATTCTTTAGCTCTCATCTCGCGGAGAGAAAAAGAAATTATAAGTAGGTATAATAAATAAGTACAGAGTTCTTAAATATTTTAAGATTGTATCAGAAACTTTGTTAAAATTAAACTTCAAAAACACACGCGTTAGATAGACACACGATTCTAAAAAGATAATGAAAACTGGAAAACAGAAAATAAAATCGACAATTTCCTACCTACAAGGTGCGTCGTGGAGGCTGCAGATATCTTCCCTGGTCACCAGGATCGCCACATCGTGATGGTGGGGATCCTCGTCATCCTTAGGATTGAGATGGTGCTGCCATCTGCAGAAGGAGGCCAGTGTGGAGTCTGCGTTGGTGGAGACGTTCAGGTCCATTGAGTTCAGTTCTTCCAGCAGGATGATCTTCACAACCACCACTTTGATGTAGTTGCCGATTGAAGGATCCATGTAGAGAGAGGATACCTGTGGGCGATACAATATAGTAATTGTCGCAATCATGACATTCACAAATAATTTTAGGCAAAGAAAAATGTTCGGCGCGAATGGGACTTGAACTTACGACCCTAGGATTAGATCGGCGTAATGTGTTTAGTAAGGGAAAGATAAATTTTGCCACTTGACTTGAAGGTACGGTAGCTCAGTCGGTTAGAGCACTAGGAGATCTAATCCTAGGGTCATTAGTTCAATTCCCATTCGCGCCAAACATTTTTCTTACCCTAAAATTATTTGTGAAAATCCCTCACGCGGGTAAACGTTTTAAAAACACTTAATCATGTCATTGATAAACGCTCTATGCTGCCTGGCAAATTGACTAACTCTGGTGAATTCTAAACCATTCGATTCGACCCCGACAATGAAAAACGCTTAGTGAATCTCCTTTCTCTATCTTGAGCTGTTCATGTCAGTCACAGGAGTAGTTGAAGTAGTCATTGAAGCGCTCATAGCCCAGAGGCAAGGTTACTCAACGTATGCAAAGGCTCGGAAGCTGATGAGTGACCGAAGTGACAATTTATCACCATTTCCTGACTTAAGCCGTTAAGCCGTTGGTCGCAGCTGTTGTCGATTAGTTTCAGTCGTTAAACCAAGTCAAAGGCCATTTGGCGGTTCGAAAACTCTGATACCAAGGTAAGTCAAGTTCACCTTTAATTGATAAGTAAGCAAGCAACAGGAGTAGTTTGTCGAATATCGACGTAGAGTCAAATGTTTTTTGAATAGACAGACATAACGTAGGCTGGGTTGATTGACTGTCAGTCTAACCGCAAAATGGAGTCTGAGGTAGCTTGACCACGACCGACGGTTGTTACCGTCAATCTTGTAGTATTGACTCAAGACTTTCTACTCCCAGTTTCAATCACCTTTGACGCCAGTAGTCCTTGAGAATCATAGCTGATAAAGAATCGTTCAACCGAAGATAACATGAAATTGTATGGCATGACAGTTAACCTCAAAACTTTACAGGTAACTTACGTTACTTTGTACTTCGAAATCCTCTGCACTTGTTGGTGTGAAATTTAAACGCCTTGAAAGGTTTAATATTCGAACATCAAATTTTAATTTGGAAACTAGAATCAAGACTCGTGATTATGGGCCATTGAAGTAATATTAAATGCAACTGGAAGAAACCTCAGCTGCGATATTGTTAATACGCCACCCTACATGTTTGGGAAAAACATTTCCACATTATTCCTGTTTTTGTAGCATTTCAACGACGTTTGGAAATTGACCCTTTAGAATTTTTAGGCCCTGCCTATCGAAGTTCTTTCATCTCTTTAGGGATTTTAAAAGAGCATTTGACCAACAATATCATAACTTACAATATTCATAATAGTCAAGAGATAAGTCTCCAAGTTGGTCTCGTTGTGGAAGGTGGTCATGGACCTGTCTGCCACCAACAGGACCTCAACATGGCGCTCCCGGCTGATTGACCGCGGCGCTCGGTGGGACTCCGCCCTGTAGGGCTCCTGTCTTGTCCACTGTTGACTGCTTCGGTTCTGGAAGGGAAGGATATTTGAAAACACGAAAATCAACTTCGTTAAAAAAGTTTTTTTAATTCATGCCCCTCGTTCGTGCGAATAAATGTCTAGCTACTTTCTACTACAGGCTACTTATACCATCAGGATGGTAACAAATGGTCGAAAAATTACATTTAACGTAGGCTGGAAGCAACGTGTGTTGTACATGATGCTTTGAATAAGTTTTATTTAAGAAACTTTCCACCAATCGGAAATTCTCTGTAAGTTTATAAACCTTACCGTATTGTATCTGTTTCTTCTCTGCATCCCTGTTTCGCGACTCATCGAATTCTTTTCCTTCCACTGATATGGAGGCTGTTTCGTTGCGCAGTTCTTTGGCGATCTCCTGCGTCTCCGTCTATTCCTGGGCCTTATCCTTCTAGGCCCGTGTTCGTTGCTCATTCCGTTTCGATTCCGCCTATTCTTTAGCTCTACAGAGTAGCTACCTTCTACTGAATTACTCCTCGATGCGCTTTTAGAATTAGTATGCGCTTTCCTTTGTTCCATTCTTAGCCTCATATGCTGTCTTCTGTATTCGGTAGGGTTACGTCTCATTGCTTCTAATCTTCGTCGTCTTTCTTCTATTTCTTCTCTTCTTCTTTTATCTCTAGCCTCTTTGATCGCTCTGTTTCTCGCTTCGTATGCTCTTCTTTGTATTTCTGTTTGGCTGAGGTTGTCTGTTCTTCTGTTTTGTTCTCTGTAGTTGTTTGAGTATGGGTTTCTGTCGACTGATCGTTTGTTCCTGTGGTGCGCTGCGACCTTGTCGACTGCTGACCGTTTGAAGATGACATGAGGTCTTGGAACCGATTTGTCAGTTGGGAGCTGGTTCGAAGGCTCGATCCAGTATTCTCCATGCTCCATTCTTAGTAAGCCTGCCTGTTGGAAGAAAATAAATATCTTTAGGTTTGTTGATAATGAAAAAAAAACTTTGTTGCTTAAAATAAATCAAAGTAGTGAAATAAATTACTTCTTTTAACTCATTAGTTATATAAGTTGACGATAACAGTATTTTTTTTAAGTTTTGCATTTTGGAACTGGTTCTGGAGGAAAGGACTGTGGAAGTTTGTTTAATATCGTGAGAAATAGAGGACTGCGGGGAGGCATTTGTCTAGCAGCGGGGGATAAGAAAATTATAATGCCTTGCACAATTGCACCAACACTTCCCTTTCCCAGTAAACAGAACAAGAAACAGAATGCCCGCCTTCCCTTCCATTAGTTTTTATCTCAATGCCTCTCTTAAATTACCTACATCTATCTACATCTACTTATCCAGGTCCACTTTCCTGACTGACGCTGGATTTACTTAGTTCTTCGATAAAAGATCTGACGCGTCAGCTTTCTGATTCTACTATACTTATTCGTTCGTTTCCGCCGACCGATAATTTTAATTGGATTTGCGCAGACGACTGACGTACGAGATTGTAAGATTGGGGATTTGCTGGTTCCTTTGATGTGTAATTGGTTTGAGTTATCATTCATTTACCACTCGACCAAACCGGGACGGCCGGTTTGGTCGAGTGGTAGTGACGCTGCCTCTTGATGGGCGGGGCGTGGGTTCGATTCCCAGTCGGGGCAAATATTTGTGTAAAAAGCAGATTTTTGTTTTCAGGTCATAGGTGTTCGTGTCGGTCTTTATTTGTGTTCCAAGGGATCCACGACACAAGGGAAAACCTTAGTGTGGGCCTTTGAGTGTGTAGCGTTTATTTATTTATTAAAATATATATAAAAAATCCCTATTGAGGTAATCAGAGCATATTTATCGCTGCATAGTGAAGATAATTTAGTATTTGTCTAAATATTCCAAAAAGTCTATCTTGAAGAGTGCTTTAGAGAAAATGGTTTAATTTCATATGTAGGTAGCTAGAGCGTCGTTAACTTTAAAGTCATCACGAAGTTACAATCAAAATGTTATAAAACAATGAAACTATTATCGATTCAAAATAACGAAAGCCAAACGAGAATGAGATTGAGATTTAAAAAGTGAAACCAGGTTGACCATCATTTGATACCGTAGAGTATAGATTAATCATCATTATAGCTCAGATGGTATCGCTAGTAGTAACGGCTGGTCTAAAACTGGACATTGCAATGAAAGCGACAGTGGTCTGAGAAAGCTTACAAAATCGCCGCTTGTATACAGATATAGTGACCATGGTGAGGCTAAAGACTGAAAAACTGTTGAGTGAATTGACTAGTTAGTTTGCCGGAAAAAATCCTACGAGTATAATACTCTTTCGTAAACAGTTGTACAATACCGAGTTCTATACATACCTATATACACTCAGACTATTGAGATTCTCTGTCAGAGTAGGCAGATCATTGTATGGTTTTAAATCACTTGACAGAGCACTTCTCAAGTTCTATGGTCCGTAAAAAAATACTTTCGTAAGTTTAAAAATACCGAACAAAGAAAGCGGTAACAGCGAAAGCTATTTATATGAGTTTTCTTTTATAAGATTACCAGAGGGATTCGTGCCCGTGGGCATTTCGTAAAATTCTTCCTTGTTCCTTGCCTACGTTACAAAAGGAACCTTTGAACCAACTTTCAAAACGTACAGTCAAGAGCAGGTCACGCTTTACCTTACCAGTTTAAGCTGAGCTCTGATTTATACTGCGCGCCATATACAATGCAGGGCCGGTACAAAGTCCAAAGTGTCAAGCTTGACGTGCTCTTGAGTGTACAAGGCTTGGGCTGGGCGTTGATGAGTCACTGAGGCAGGACTTGCACTTTTATATTAATAGCTTTCCGTCATGGGCTTCGTTCCCGTGGGAATTCGGGAAAATAATGTAGCTTAAATGTTACCCACTGATAATATAGATTTCTAATGTTGGAAGACTTTTTAGAATCAGTCCAGTAGTTTTTGAGTTTATTCGTCACAAGCAACAAATATTTCCTGTTTACTTATATGTAATGTATGTATAAACAAAAAGATAATTAAAACATTTCTTCGCTCTTAAAAAAAGATTGTCACCCTACCGGCAGACGAGCCGGTGAAAGGATTTGAAAAATTCAAAGCGTTTTATTGCCAAAATTCAATTTATAGCTCCGAATAGAGAAGGGGGTCAATGAAACTCGAATCACACGCATTTATGAGTAATGGCCGTCATGTTAACAGTTGTCTACCAAAATGGAAACTTGCTTAGAGTTGTCTAAAGGAAAATATACATAAAAGAACGATTATAGGTCTTTTGATACGAATGATTTGTTTTGAGAGACGGTAGTGTTCGTACTTAACCTCGAAAAAAAAGATTGATGTTATAAATTTTACGTGTGTAGTTCCTCAAAAATGGCCCGAGCTACTGCGATTTTTTTTTTGAAAACTGGCGTGATTGAGATGATTTTTAGCTATATTTTATCAATATTGGTTCAGCCGTTTAAGAGTTAGAAGCAAATAATGTCGGGGATGATACAAAATTTGTAATTTCTATCTCAGTCCCATTTCTCGTTGGGGGTACGTTTACTATGATCCAGGATATGCCAGGTCTTACCTCCCTGACCTTGCTAACAGGGGAACTTGACCAGATTTGATCATGGTTACACATTCTGTTGTCTGTAAGTGCAGGTTTCCTCATGATGTTTCCCTCACCGTAAGAACATCGGTTAGTGAGTATCTTTTTTATTTTTTGTTAGCTATTTCTGTCTCAAAGAGCTATAGAGCGAGCTATGCTTGGAATTTCACTCCGAGACCGTTTTAGGAATACGGAAATTCGTAGAAGAACCAAACTTCCTGACATAGCAGTAGTGGTAGCTCAAAGAAAATGGAAGTGGGCAGGTCACATATGCCGGAGATATGACCAGAGATGGGATAAAAACTTGCTAGAGTTGAACCCTCGAACTCTGCGTAGAAGCGTGGACAGACAACCAATGAGATGGGCTGACGATCTTGCCAGGATTATAGAGAAGAACTGGATGCGAAATACTCAAGATCGAAGAGAGTGGAGTGCAATGGAAGAGATCTACACTCAGCATTGGGTGGCCATAGGTTGAAGAAGAAGTAGAAGAAGATTTCTGTCTCACTGCTGGGAAAAGACCGCTCCACTCATTTTGACCATCGATTTCGATCTAACGTATTTTTCCTCCAGGCGAAAAAATATGTTTTTAAAGTGTTTAATATAATTTATCAATTTTAAAATTCTGTAATACCCAACCAAAACATGCATTTAAAAATTTAAAGGTATTTTAATTGCGTAATGTTATTTTCTGCGTAAAAATAATACGTAGGTATATATGTAGAAATGCGTGTGTTCATTGTGTACACCTCCTAATGTTGAATGGCGGATGCTTCATTCAGTGTGGAACCGGTCTGACAAGTCGTAGTGGTCTCATTATTTGGCGTGTAAATTTGTGAAACCATGCCAAATTTTAATGGCGCTAAACGAATTGCTGTATGAATAAAAATATTAGGGTATCGCTGTAATGTCTCTTTTTCTTAACGATGTTTTGATCAAAGAACATCTTAATAACTCTAAAATTAGAAAAATTGTATCACCCCCCGACATTCGATTGCTTATAACTTTTAAACAGCTGAACCAAAGATCAAATATGGCTAGATATCATTTAGGTTAGGTTAGCTTTCAAACAAAAAAACCACATCGAAATCGATCCATTCATTTAGGAGCTATGATGCCACAGACAGACACACAGATCGTGCCTCATCTCCTCCCCCTTTATTTCAAACTAGCATTCCTACGGGGACGAAGTTCGGGTAAATTATGTGGCCTATGTTCATCAGGAATAATGTAGCATTCTAAAGGTGAAATAATTTTTCAAATCGGTCCAGTAGTTTCGGAGCCTATTGAATGCAAACAAACAAATCTTTCCTCTTTATAAAATTAGTGTAGATAACGCCATGTATGGACAGGTATTTAGATAAATACCTATTGTTATTATTAAAAGTTTAAAAGACTATTAAACAAAATGTCGATCTAATAATCAAAATAAAGGCTTGGTATTTCCGAAATTACGCAACTAAAATCTCAAATGTCAATCGGCCTATTATATCTAGCTACTAAGTAATACTACCACAGAACGAGAATACAAGAATTAATGCTACAGAACTGAACAAGTGCTGTAAAGTAAATCAAGATAAATTGATTGATAAACTCGCGCCAAATGCAATGGAAGCCGTTTCAATGGAGATAACGTCCAGCGGACTTAGTATTGTGGGACAGGGACGGCTGAGGCAAAGGGAAATAAGTTAATAGAATAATTTTACACGTTTCAAACGTAAGAATCTTCAATCTTAACTTCAATCTTAACAATGCTTATCAGCAGATAACCACAAACCAAAACTTCTTCTAAATATAATTTGTTTTTGTTGATTAGTTTTAAAAATTACCCAATCATTTTCGATAAAATTTATGTGGGACTATCTCAGGATTATACTATTTATTTCGGAAAAAAAAGAATTTAGAAAATCGGTCGACCATTGGCGGAGTTATCGAGTAACAAACATAAACAAAAACATACATTTGAATTGAGAACCCCATTTCTAATTAAAAATGTAGAGTTTTGTAGGGATTTTACCCCTAGAGTTAGAGCTTGGGTCTATCTAAAATCTGCAGCTCAAACACAACGTGAAAAAATGAGTTTAAATGTCAAAAAAGTGTCAAAAAGGGCAAGCAAGCCTTCAAACTTCACTTGCGCGTAATCACAGTAAAATTTTATCATCATCGGAGTTGCGTGAGACGCGTGAGTTTGTCGCGAGCCGTGCTAGCTATGCTGATAAGTATGAAACAGTAAGAGCATTATGAGTTAACTTCCACCCGGGAAAATTATATAGCCTATGTGTTAATCCAATTTAATCAAATTTGGTCCAGCCGTTTGATGATCCGTTTGAGCCGTTTGAGGGGTCCGAACACATTTCTAAAAGGTCCTTTTTTTTCACCAGCCCATATTACATCCCCACCGAGGGGTACGGATCTCCCTTCAAATCACGAAGGTCCTGCGCAGTAATAATTATCAATGTAGGTCAAAACCTAATTTTATTCATAAACTTCTTTCCTTCATAAAACTAGTTTACAAAGCCTTTTTGTAGAGAATTTTATGTAGATTACTTGAGTAAAAGATTTTTTTGCTATGAGCCACCGTTTACGAGTTGTTTAAGAAAACTTAAAAAAGGAACCTTTAAACCGCCCCTTACACGTTAGCTCCACCTCCATCCATCAGTACTTTCAGTATGTTGCTTCAGACACCATTCCTCACAACTATGCTAAAAATCGCTTATACACGTATTATTTCCCCTATTTTCCTTCGTTAAATGGGCTATGAGCGTGAAAGATTATCAAACATTCATGCATACCTCCAAGCAAACTTTCGCGTTTATAATATTAGTAAGGAAGATTCTTAGTGGTGTTCTTTCGAATGCAATCGCCCTAAGTTCGTCTCTGAGTTACAGAATGATTAATACAAAGACGCTGGCCTTTCGGACTGTGGTCAACAAATGACATCTGTTCCAGAATTTCGCAAGATGAAATAGTGTTGGTATTCAAATCGAAGTAGATTGATATTAAACTGAAACTTGAGAACATTACCATGGACTTATTTTATAAATTGGATGATGGACGATACGAGGTTGAGGTCCTTTGTGTAAAACATTAATAAATAAAATCTACCTTTGTAACACTTGTTTACTTTTTGTTTTTTACCAGCCCATATACGTCCCCACAGAGGGACACGGGCCTCCCTATGAAACACAGGGGATTTAGGCCATAGTCCACCACGCTGGCCCAATGCGGGTTGGTGGACCGCTCGTCTTTCGAAAATGAATTTTCTTGGACGGGCGGATTTCATCACGATGTTTTTCTTCACCGTTGAGCAAGTGATAATTAGAAATCCGTACATAAATCCGAAAAGACGAATTTAGTGGTACAGGCCTGCACCAGGATTTGAACCTGCGACCTTCGGATTACAAGTCTGGCTCATTACCAACTGGGCTATCCCCGCATCCATGTTAATTTTGTAATATCTTGTTTACTTCATAGGTGATAATGAAATGAAATAATATGGTTTCGTGGTGAAAACTGTAGAAGTATGAGAGTTGTGACATTATTTAAGACTGTACAAGGTGCACTTTGCTGATCAACTGGCGATGCTCTTAAGATCATCTTTACTTCATATTGGCTTGACATTTTTTATTAGGTATGAGATGAGTTAACTCTTGACCCCAATCTTGACCAAGGTCAAAGATGAGGTCGACGATGGAGCGAGTTAACCCAGAAAATGCCAATTAAGGCACTGGTACTCCCACGCACCGACGACGGAACACAGCAAGCTGTTTGGCGTCGGACTTCGGTAGGAGGATGGTCGCGAATCAGACGGCCCTTTACAGGGTCTACCATGGGACGCCACCTCAGATTTAAAACAAACTGAGGTCTATATGCCTAAGATGGATTACAAGGAGGCAGGTCTCATTTGTGTTTCTTTAGTCGGCTCTTACGACACCCACGGAAAGAAATGGGGTGGTGTTATTCTCAACCGATCACCACACGGCGGTGGCGGCGGTTTTGTGTTAAAGTACTCTGACATTGGCAAAATCACGATTGTGAAAGCCAATTTTCCAAGAATTTAATTAAATTAGTGATATCACAAAATCTAAATTTTAATCTAAAATAAAGAATCTAAAAAAATGTAAATTAAATTTTAACAGCACTCTCATGTTTTTACACATGAGCTAGGATTCGAATTCGCACAATCATTAAACGAAATCGAAATCGGAGTAAATTAAATTTCAGCAAAAAGTGGTTTGACGAATCAATTTAGCCAAGTTTTTAGACACAGATAAAAAGGGGTAAATGTTAACCAACAGGCACAGACGTTGATTGATGTTTTTGTAATATATTTTTCTGATACCCGACGCCGACTTCAAGAAACTTGAGTAAATCCGTTTAAAATGATATGTTTTTTAAATTGTTGATATAGGTTTAAGTTTGACCTTAATGACCAGATTACCAGAGGTGATTGATATGTTAAACTATGGAGCAAGTTTCTATCTATCTATCTATCTATGGAGGGGACGCCCGTCAGGCACAGGCGGATGATCAGTCCACTTATTTGGGACCATTTCACCCAATTCCCCACAACAGTGCATGAGTTTTACCTCTGCACTGACAGTTCCACCTCTTTGAACCTACCCGAAGCTTTAGCAAACCCGATTATATCCTTTATGCTAAGCTCTTGTATTTTTTCTTCTTTTAACTCATCCATGCCTACTGTCTCCCATATTATCAGCGCGTACATTGGACACTTACTCGGTCAGGAAATTGAGACTTGTTTCCGCCTTGTCACATTCTGGGCATGTGGGATCACTTTTTATGGAGCAAGTTTACCCAGAAGCCTATCTACTCTGTCTTTCATGCTCAAGAAAGAAATTCCGAAACAAAATGTGTTAGGTACTCGAAAGATTTTCGACAAAACATTGTCAACGCATTACTACTATTTAGGTCTGCGGGAAACGTTTATGCAGCGCCTGTTGTGTCATCTTCCACTATGTGTTTTTTCTAAATGTAACAGTAAAATAAGTAAATTAAACTATTTTCTACCTTTTAGCCTCAGTTGTAAAGAGAAAATGTTGGCAGCCAGTTGATTTAGCCGGACTGCAAATATAACGTTTGCGATTAGGCGTGGAGTTAAAATTGAATTAACTACTTTGACTTTTTTCAGTAACATCCTGAATTTTTTGACTTTAGGGGCCATCCATAAATTACTTCACACGAATTTCATGATTTTTTGACCCCCTCCCCCTCCTTGTCACAGCTGGTCACATTTGTAAAACTCCCCCCTCCCTAGCGTGACGTCACATATATTGCATTTTTTTGTAATTTTTGTAATAAAAGACTTAATACGAGTTGTTATTTTTTTTGGGTACTCAAAACTCATCGTCTCAACCAAAGTAAAATGTAAAAAGAGTGCTTGGGACTGAGGAGGTTAAGTTTGTCGTTAATAGTCTGTACTCATAACACATTTTGAAATGTGACGTCACGAAACTTATTAGCCTCCCTCCCTTGTCGCACTATGTCACACTTTGTCGACCCCCTCCCCTCCCCTTAACGTGTGACGTAATTTATGGGTGATCACTTACTTTGATATATTTATATACTCAACTTATACAAAAAAAGATATAAAAAGCTTTAATTCTTGATTTTCAAATTTGCTATATTCATGAACAGATGAACGAGACGTCATTTAAATCGAAAAAGGAATTTCTAAATTAAATATTTTCAAAAATTCATTAGACAGTCTATTTTACGAGCGACCTTGCTTAAGGTCAAATAAACACACTTACGCGATTATTTGACTTGTTTTAGAATTGGCGAAATATAACTGTTTCCCTCCAACTTGTGTGACTGGTTATTTAGCTGGGCGAGATAAAAAATACTTCCGAATTTTTTTTATATTAATAGTTTTATGCTCATTTTGACCAACACCGGGTCGTTTTAATCAATGTGTCCAGTTGTGATTGATGATTCGTGGTATTTTATTGGCGTGCAAAGGATAACGTGTCTTAAATATTTTTTTAAATGATGCTAGGTATGTTTTGTGATTTTTCTTTTGAACGAATCTTCTATGGTTTTTGCAAGGATTAGACATTACTTAGGTTTATACGATTATGGGTTTGTATCATCATCATTGAAGATAATTAAATTAAACTAATACTCATGTCACCTTTTAAAATTTACACGAAAAAGTGATATTTTAAATTTAAATGTGATTAAATTTAAATAAGTTTTTTTCTAAAATTGGTTTCGGGTTTGGGGTGTAAATAAAGCTCTACTACATATTACTACTACTTGTTAAATTATATAATGAGACGAAAAAAAATTGGTACTATACATCTTGTTGAGAGAAGGACAAGAACAAATGGACAGTATTTTATATAACTAACTATTTATTGAAAAGCAATAATAACCAGTTTGATCTGCAAAGGACAAATAAGGCACGTGTGCGAAATAATGTCAAGTCATTTCACTTGCGCTTTTCCTGACGTCTCCTCGACCTTCACTTTAAAAAAGAAGCCGGTTAAGTAAACATGGAGAGGCACTTTTACTGAGTTCAATGTATGGACAAGATTGTTTAGGGTTCCTTAGATGTATGTACTCACGGAACTTTTTATTTAAACTAGTTTACTATGATTAATTATTTAAAGAGTATGCATTTTGTAAGTAATTGAGAGCACACCTGACCTAACACTTTGGACACTTTGTCACTCACATTTTTCACTCACACTTGTGATAAGCATTAGTAATTTCTACTACCAAGTTTGATCTACTCTTAAGTGTACAATTCAATTAATAGCAACATATTGTCATAGATAATATAGTACTAGTATAATGTATATCTTTTTACGTTAACGCTCATTCGCTAATCCAGGGTAATTTATAATTCCTTATGTTTATTACCTAAGACACTTTAAACTTTCTACATTATGATGTTGGTTACCTTCGTATTAACAAATAAGTAAAAGAATTATGTTCTGTTTCTTTAATGTATTACTGTTTTGTGATAGTTTAAGTCAATTTAATAAAGTGTCAATCAATAGATCTATATTATTTACCATAAAAAAGTTCCGAATTTTTTTTTGGCGCAAAATTAATGCCTGCTAAAATTATTGTGCGAAAAAATGCGGAATAATACGGAACTCTTAACTCATATTTATTACTTTACGAACCTTGTGTGTTATATAGAAAGTGAAGTGGCTGCAGACTTATTTGAAGAGGACTGTTTTTATAAGATGGCGGCGTTTTTTTAAGTTAGTCAATAGGTACTTAAAGTAGGCACGTATTTGCCTTTGTGGGTAGGTGTGTCTGAGTGTTTGTTAAGATTTTTTTATTTAGCAGTGAGAGTTTCTGATTAATAAGGCCTTATAGATTTTTTTTCAATTTTTTTTAAACTTTCTTACTTTTACTACACTAATGACTTATGTTCCTCGGGGAAAGTTGTTCAGCTTGATTCGTGGGCTGATTCACTTACTTATCTAAATGTTTAAATTATTTAGCGAAAATCATGGACTAATTGAAAAATTAAGGATATGATTCAGTCCACTAAACTGAACAACTATTTTCAAACAACATAGGTCGAAATGTGAAAAAAAAATCATTTAGTCATACAATTTAAATGATCCTTGATTGCCTTTAATATGAAAAGTGTCAAAAGTTTTTTTGAGAATTCCATATGGGTTTCTTTGAAAAATTCACAGATTTCGTACCTCACATGACTAACGAGCACATTTGAAATGAATCTACAGAATTCGAAAATATGTCGTTCTGACTTTTTCCAAAAAGGTTAGGTTACAGGGCAAACCCTTAACTCGATCGTCTTTATTTTAGGCTCAAATTGTAGCTGACTAAATTGTCCAGAGGAATTTTACCCAAATTTCTGAAATCATCCTTCTTTTCAAAAATATCGAGCGCCAAAATCAAATATTTTTTCGGCCATAACTTTTGTCGTTTTTTGACTTTCTCGAATAATTCTTTTTGCACCTTACATCTCTCGTGAATACGCGACTTTTAAGTTTTTTTTTTGAATTTCATATCTTAACAACTCTCCGAGATATAAGGAGATCGCAGTTTTTCGTGACATCGGAGCCTATACTGGAGCGAACGAACAGACATTTCCAATGTCAAGAGTTGTTTAGTTTCACCCCCTAAAGTTTCGCTAACTAATTTCGGGACACCCCATACATTTAGTGGGAGTGATGTTTAATATTTAGGATACACCCTATCATTTTAGTAGGAAAGCATTTTCTACATTTTATTGACTGACCTATTCGGTCAAATTAACCTTAACAATTAATAGTAAGACTATTTATGTGAGCGGCATCCACAAAGACTTACAGAATAAAAAGACACGAAATATTCCGCCTATTTTATGATGCCTGCTACATTAATTTTTAAAATAACTAACCGACATCTACTTACAGGGTAAAACACATTAGACTTAACAATTTGTTGAGAGTTTTACCCCAACCACATAAAGCACATGTGTAAACCTTATGAGCTGTCAACTGTACAAGATGTGCGGTAAGATAAAGAGTGCGCTTGCGTTTCTTGTAGATTACTTTTATATTAACTAGATAGGTTTTCGTATCTACATATCGTCTTTGTAATTGGATTCTCAAAACAGTTTTTATTTTGTTTATGGTCGAGCCTGCCCGTTTCGAAGTGAAGGTTGCACTTTAAAAGGGAATTTATTTTGAGACGAAAAGAGGGACTGGGATAAAAGTTCTGTGATGAAAAAAAATGTTACCTAGGTATTAAACCAGTATTTTATAGATGAGTTCTTTAGTGAACAACAATATATACTAATATAAATCTACACTACAGCGGTGATAGCCCAGTTGGTAAAGAGCCAGACTTGTAATCCGAAGGTCGCGGGTTCAAATCCTTGTGCGGGCCTGTACCACTAAATTCGTCTTCTCGGATTTATGTATGGATTTCTAATTATCACTTGCTCAACGGTAAAGGAAAACATCGTGATGAAACCTGCCCGTCCAAGAAAAAATCATTTTCGAAAGACGAGCGGTCCACCAACCCGCATTGGGCCAGCGTGGTGGACTATGGCCTGAATCCCCTTCGTGTTTCGAAGTGAGGCCCGTGCCCCTCGGTGGGGACGTATATAGGCTGGTAAAAAAAAACTATCCTAATATTAATAAAGAGGAAAGATTTGTATTTTTGTATGTAACGAATAAACTTAAAAACTACTGGACAGATTTCAAAAATTCTTTCACCATTAGGATGCTACGTTATCTTTGAGTAACATAGGTTACATAATTTTCCCAAATTCCCACTTGAACGAAGTCCCGAGCGGAATGCTAGTATACATATAAAATTAAAAGTCCTAACTCACTGACTCATCAGAGCCCAGCCTAAACCCTTTGACCTGGAAAGCTGAAATTTGGCCCAAAGGTTCGTATTATAACGTTGGCAAGAAACAAGGAAGGATTTTACGAAATTCCCATGGGAACGAAGTCCCGGGCATCCTCTACTAAAATATAAAACAAATCATATGAAACCAATCTTGCTTCGATACAAGTCATCAGTTATGCTGAAGTACGTACAAGATACGACTTTATACGACGTACTTGTAATACGACTATTTCATTCCCTGCTCACCCTTAGCCTCTTTGTTCAAGTAAAAACTTCAAGTACACACGGCAGCACATAAGGCTATACATGTTGACCTTGATGTCGCCCCTTTTCTCACTTGTAATAACGTCGACTTTCGAAGTGAAAATGGGTAACCTGACGTGCGGCCGTGTGTACAGCCTCGTTCGTATCGAACTACGCAAACATTTAGCAAGGCTCCATTCATACGCTTAAGTTCATTCACAGCTATAAAGTACTCACTTTACTACTAATGCATGTTCAGTGGGAGTGCTAAGAACAGTCTACCACACAGTTAGGTTAGCCAAAATTAAGGATTTAAATCAAAGCAGAAAACTTAACGATTTTCATCAAGGCATATCCTCACCAGCCCATATACGTCCTCACCGAGGCGCACGGGCCTCCCTTCGAAACACGAAGGGGATTTAGGTCATAGTCCACCACGCTGGCCCAATGCGGGCTGGTGGACCGCTCGTCTTTCGAAAATGAATTTTCTTAGACGTGCGGGTTTCATCACGATGTTTTCCTTCACCGTTGAACAAGTGATAATTAGAAATCCGTACATGAATCCGAAAAGACGAATTTAGTGGTACAGGCCCGCACCATGATTTGAACCCGCGACCTTCGGATTACAATTTCATATAGGTTCTATGGGGAAAGTTGTTGAATTACAGCCCCCCCCCCCCTAAAGTCACTCCATATGTAATTGGAATTTTGTATATTTATATAATGTAATGTATGTAGAATGTATGTAATATAATGTAATGTATGTAATCGGTTTCTCGAAATCGGCTCTAACAATTTTGAGTCTTTATCATAGTTTAATTTCCATAAAACACAACATCTTGATTGTATTTAATGTAACTAATTTTAAGTAACATTCTGAATGTTCTATAAAATTAAACTATTTTAATTTTGAATTTAAAATATTATAGTAAATCAAACAAAACATTTTTTAATTAAAAATAATTACGTTACATCTTGATTGTTTTAGTAAAATAAAGAAAAAAATATTTTTTTCAATGGTATTCTTGTCTTCATTGTCTTTTAAAACACGGTAATACCGAATTAAAATTAGTAAAAAAAATACAAAAGATGGCGCGACTAAGCCCAGCAACCAACCCCATTTCAGTTCGGTCACCCAGGCACTTGTAGTAATATCCTTTACAATACTTTACATTCAATTGAACTATGAGCACATTTTTCAACCTCGCGACTTTAAATGGCCTGTTTCTCTCCATGTGTGGTGGACTGTAAAAAACAAATGACGATCGCGGCCTTCAGCTCGCAGCCTGACAAAAAAAAAGGAGTCACTAAGATCGCCTTTGCAAAATAGGTAGTGTTTTTTTTTCATAGTCGTGCTTGACCGGCGATTTTGATACGTGTCATTAAGAGTTTCTTGCTTCAATAGATAATATCTTAATCTTTTTTTTTAAGGTAATTATGATAAGAAATTAATGGACCTAGTTTTCGCTTTAGAGTCGTCGCTTTATATTCTAGTTTAAAGGAATGAGAAATCGACGAAGTAGAAAATAACATTACTGGTTTTTGTGTTTAGAGTGTTTAGTTAACTTTAGTTACGCTGTTATCATTGTTTTTTATTGGAAAAATTGAGGTTATTTTAAAATCATTCAGAATAATGATGGTCTGAGTTCAGGGGTTTCAGTTTTTGCTAACCTGTCCCTTACGTCCTTTATACAACTATAAATAAATAAAATCATTTATTATCAGGCATCTAAGGCCCATAGATAAATACCTTACAGACTAACATAAATATGAATTATGTGACTGTGTGATAGCTCATCATACTAATTGTGAACCTTAACGACTATCACCAAAGTTGTACCTTTCCATTTTCACAGTCACAAATATCGAGATAAATTGAAAACTTCAAGGTTCTTATATCACTTATTCTTTATCAGAGAAGACCTATTGAAATCAATAGCGACAATTAGCTTTTAACACAGGAAGCTGTTAACTTCCCGTTCTACTTTAAAAAAATTAAGCTATTATTTTTTTAATTACCGCTTCATGTTTGCCTATTAAGCACGGCAATTTGCAACTAATAAAATGTTTTTTATGTGTTTATATTACGAACTTCCTTTTAGTACAGTTGCTCACAGATTCAGTTGTACAATTTTTCGGTAATATTAAGTTGACGTATGATTATTTATGGAGTTCGAAGGGTTGGGGTCAAGCGTGTACGCAGGCGCCGTGTCACTGCGACCTTGACAGATCTATTGTAACAGTACCCTTCTGTAATTATCACAGTACATCTTGAAGTCCTACGCCAACTGCGAATCTGGCTATGTCCTTAGCGGGCATATCCTTAATATCTTGGTAGGACAAGTTGTGACCTCCAAGGTACCGATTCCTGCTACAATGCAGTGCGCTGCAGTCACAAGTTACATGAAGAGACGTTTCGTCAGCTTCATGACAGAATCTACATGGTCTCGGTGAGGTCCTCTGTTGTAAGTTGACTTACTGTTAGATTTATGATTGACTGAACAATATTAACTTAAAGACAGTGAATGGGACGCGAGGGTTTTGCTGTATCGTGGGCAAAGGCTGACAAACTTTTACCACTATATTCCATCTAACCCTCAGAATCCTTAGAACAAATGTCAAGTGTAGCGTCAAGTGGTTCCAGAAACACACTTCGTTCCTGTGGAAAGAGCATCGAACCTCTTTGGCTTGCCTAAAGTTGCAAGTACATACAAGTACATAAAAAGTCACGTTTTGGATGTACATGTATGAAACATATGCCAATCGATAGAGAAAATAATTACAAACAACAAATACTGATTGACAAAATGTCGTAAGTGATATACTTTCTGAGTAGTTTCAGTTTGAAAATGTAAAATATGATTACAAGAAAATCATCGTTTAAACTGATTTAAAAGTCCATTATCATAATTTCAAAGCATCCCGCGTCACGACTAGCATTAAATCACGACTAACTAGCAACTTTAAGCAAGCCAGGCTTCATAAAAAAATGTTCGAACCTCTTTTATATACTCCTTCTTTACTCCTTGTCTACCGTTAAGGGAATTTTTTCGAAAAATCTCAGCTTTCTAGGCCCAAAGTTTTCGACTGGGTGTCGATGAATTACTGAGTCAGGATCCTTTATTTTCACTTTGATGTATCTTCGTTTAGTATGTATAAAGTGCAGACAACTGTACACATTAAAATGTAGCCACGAAAAGGCCTGTATCTGACGTGTTTAGAGAAACACGACAGTATTACTCAGAATCCTAACTGTGAGAGCACAGCACTAATTTTTATTGTCCATGTACGATGCGAGCAAAAAACCTAAGGCGTAAAATATAGTGTGAAAAATCTATCTAACATTATAAAGACGAAAGATTTGATTGTTTGTTTGCATTGAATAGTCTCCGAAACTACTGGACCGATACGAAAAATTGTTTCACCACTAGAATCCTACATTATCTGTGATGAACATAGGGTACATGATTTTCCCGAATTCCCACGGGAACGAAGTCCCGGGCGGAAAGGTAGTAAAATAATAAAATTCAGCCACCTAGAGCAAATAAATGTCGAAATTTTGTTCTAGGTGGCTGAATAGAAAAACTGCCAGGCTGAATGCAGGCAACCATATATATTCATGAACGGCACGTCTAGGGCAATCGATCTGCATCAGTTTCATCTTGCCACCTGATCTAAACATGAAGTTAAAAAAAAAACTTCTTCCAGGCTATGCGATGGCAAACTACTAAAATCCAGCGCTCCTAAGTAGTATCTATCACTATATTACATTTCTGAGCTGCCACCTCGTGGGGTAGGATTTCGTGCAACGGGAGCTCGGTCTATAGGGATTTACATACATACATACATTGAAAGGTGCTTTAACTTTTATGAAAGTTTCTGAAACTGAGTAGTGTGCTGTAAATTCATAATATAGTTAGGTCTATATTCCGAATGAAAATTAGTTATTTTTTGTTTCTGTTGGTAATTTGAGAAGATGATGCGCTTCATCCGGTGGCCTTAGGATTATCGCATTAAGAACTAATGATGTTTTAATACTTTACACAATTGGACGATACACAGTTTCAATGTTTTTTTCTATTAAGTTAGATTCGGTTTCCTCAAGATCAAACAAAGATTTTTGTCCGCTAAAGGATAAAATTAGAACAAAATTGGTTTTATAAAGGACACTGAGTGTGCGTATATGCCAAGTTGCACCGGTCACAAATAGCACCATCCCATCAACATTCCAACATAAACGTTTTTTTTGAACATTTTACCAGAGCTCTTTTTAAAATTCGAGTGAATAGGTTTCTTCTAGGTGCTACTGCTACATCCTCGACTACATTTTGCCTCTGAGATAGTTTGTGGTCAAGAGCGAACCCATTTTTTATTTTAAAAAAAGAGCACTGTAATCGGACGGGAGTGGAATCTGCAGCTCAAGCACGATAACGACAAACTCGCGCTCGGCTCACGCTGAAACTTCACTTTGATTGCGCGAGGGTCCCGCGCAAAGGCTTGCTCGCCCTATGGCGTCAATGTTGACATTTTGACATAGAACCGCAGTGTTGTCGCGGCGCTGTCACTATCGTACTCGGCCTGCAGGTAATTCCTTTTATTAATTTATAGAATACAGTCTTTATTTCAGGCCGAGTAGTTCCACATAAATTATAAAACAAAAATAGTTTTGACGTCATAAAATGTCATAAAATAAAAATTATTCGTCAATAAAAACAATCAAATAAAAAAAACAACGGGCTGCACTCCAGGAGCCGGCAGAAGTGAAAACTTGAACATTAGCGTTGTGCATTAATATTTCCTATATTTATTAAACACCCCTCCGCCTTACGGATTTTCGATCAGGGTCACGTGACAGATACGTGACCCTGACGCGAGTTTAACATTTTTTACCCATACTTCAAAGAAGTTTTCACTTCAAAAAAATTTAAATCGTACGTAAGTACGCAGGTATTTAAGAGAGCGACATTGCCTAGCTCTTTAATTGAGGTAACATAAAATAGCTTCATGAGTCTACTCTAAGGTATACTGGAAGATACCTCTCTATGGATAAGGTCGCCTTTGCTAGTACAATCCCTTTTAAATCATTACGGTCTTGTGTTATTAAGCAATTAAGAATTTACATAAAAACTTCATACTTCTTGAAAAAATGATGACCATAGGTATACATATAGTCCATAATAAATAAATAAATAATAATAATAAACGCTACACACTCAAAGGCCCACAGTAAGGTTTTCCCTTGTGTCGTGGGTCCCTTGGAACACACATAAAGACAAACACAAACAGCCATGACTCGAGAACAAACATCTGCTTTTTACACAAAGGTTTGCCCCGACTGGGGATCGAACCCAGGACCGCCGATCAAGAGGCAGCGTCGCTGCCACTCGACCAAACCGGTTAATATAAAATTAACATAACATTACAATCCAAATTATGTTATAAACATATTATTAACTTATAAAGGTGATTTGAATAATGGTTCACGACATAATTAAGTTATAGTGTTCCATTTTTTGTTAAGAACGAGCGATTATTTTTTTAGATCTTCGTTATAAAAAAAAAAACAAAGATAGATTTCACTGTGTGAGTAGGCACACCAGCATATCCTACTTCCTACTAATATTATAAATGCGAAAGTTTGTGAGGAAGTATGGATGTTTGTTACTCTTTCACGTTCAAACGGCTGAACCAATTTTGATAAAATTTGGCATGAAGGTAGCTGACACCCTGGATTAAATATATGCTACATAATTTTCTCAAATTCCCTCGAGAACGGAGCTAGTTTTAAGATAATTTTGTCGCATGTATCTTGTTCCGCCCTCTCGTCCTATCGCATTGCGTCAGTAGGGACGAAATTCTTCTCATCGTGTAGGTATAGTCAAGTGTGTGGCGAACCTGCTAACCCTGGTGTCAGAGTTTTCAAACCGCACAATGGCCTCTGACTTGGTTTTAACGACTGTAGTCAATCGAACACAGCCGGGACCGACAGCTTAACGTGCCCTCCGAAGCACGGAAATGCTCGTGATAAATTGCCATTTTGGTCACCCATCAGGTTCCCGACCTCCGAGTACGTTGCTTAACCTCACTGATCGGCAGAGATCAGCGAGCGCCACTAGGCTACGAGCGCTTCTGAGAGGAAATAAAGCAAAAGAGATTGCACGTTGCACTTTTTGCTTTCAGATATTCAAACCAAACAACTTTACCCATTAATTTAGCAAGACACATCTTAAGGCGACTACAGCACCCGATAAAGGCAACACACATAGGAATAGTGCCATCTCCGTCTCTCAACAGGCCGGGGCCGGCAGTGCGAACAGTGTCGATACACGAAGTTTACGGACTATGAAAGCGTGCGTGCGTAAAAACATGTTCGAAAGTTAGAAAAATGAGATTTATGGAAAGGTAACAGCTTAAATCAAAAAATGCGTTAACTACTGATCGAAAGTGTTCAATCACAAACATTTTGATAGCAAATTCAAGTTCCTGTGTGCATTTTACTATCGTTTTTACAGCTTAAAAGATACACAATATTGGTATTTAGAGGTGACTTTGTGAGCTTTTTCTATCGAACCAAAAGTGCTGAATCATGTTTTCAGCAGACTACTTATCTAGTTTATGTCCTGAATATTACCGTAGTATTTTTTTTCTTCGATTTAATGCAGTGCGTCATGCTTATCTACGCATCATAAAATCGTAATTTAGGTGCTGTAGTCACCTTAAGCCTTAAAATATAGTCGTTCCGAGCCGAAAGGCGAAGATTCTTCGAAGTACAGCGAGCTTAGTTAATCTGGAATCCAAACAAAACAACTCCTAACATTCCAGGTACCCATTAAGGTATTTAAATCAATTTCCCAAACCATCTATCACGGAGTTATGAAAACAAAACGACAGGGCCGCAGCGAGGAATGTTCGAAACGTGTTATTTTGGCCCCGTGCACTGCCTGAGTAGTAATTAACGTGTTTTCTGAAACGTATATCATTCCAGAAAGGTTTTTTCTTAAGAAGATTTATTTGGGATGTGTTTTATACCTATACAAAAAGAGGATCCAGGAAAGGTTGTTAAATAAAGACCTTACTTTTTGGTTTTTAATTGGAATATAATTGTTGGTTTTTAAAGTGCGATGACCTCTTTGTTTTTATGGTATACATCACTCATACCTCTACAGACAAATATTTATACCTCCTTTTTTAAACTATCTATAGAGGTAAGTAGTGTGGTATGCAATCTCTGACTTAGTACTTTGGATTAACCACAAACCAAAACATCATCTAAATAAAATGTGTATGTGTTCTTTTTGTCTTTTTATTTTTAATAAAACTTATATGGATAAGCCACTCTGATTCAGGAAAGTTCTGCATTTAGTTCTGATACGCTCTGTATTTTTCTAACATAAATCGACGTGACACTGGCAGTAATGTCCTGTCGGACGGTTGCCACTATCAAAAAAAAACTTATATGGGACCACCTGTGTACACTTTTTCGAACAAAAAAAGGATTTAATAAAACGGGCAAGTAAAGTCGGACTCGCGCACGAAGGTTTCCGTACCATTACCTATAAAGCCGGCCAAGTGCGAATCGGACTCTATAATAACCATTATCTCTATAAAAACGAGCAAAAAAATCACGTTTTTTGTATGGGAGCCCCCTTAAATATTTATTTTATTCTGGTTTTTAGTATTTGTTGTTATAGGAACAATAGAAATAAATCATTTATGAAAATTTCAACTGTCTAACTATCACGGTTCATGAGATACAGCCTCGGACAGACTTTTTATAAAAACGAGCAAAAAAATCGCGTTTTTTGTATGAGAGCCCCCTTAAATATTTATTTTATTCTGGTTTTTAGTATTTGTTGTTATAGAGCACATAGAAATACATCATCTGCGAAAATGCCAACTGTCTAACTATCACGGTTCATGAGATACAGCCTGGTGACAGACAGATAGACAGACAGACAGACGGACAGACGGGCGGACAGCGGAGCCTTAGTAATAGGGTCCCGTTTTTCCCTTTGGGTACGGAACCCTTAAAATCAGGTAACAATTGGCAGAGTTATCGCGTAACAAACATACCAAAAAAACAATAATACCGTGATACTGAAAACGTCCTCCTATGTTGAAGTCGTTTAAAATGTATTCATACATTCTCATATGTTTCTGTTTCGCATTGCAACTGTGTAGGCAGTTTCTGCGATTTCTTAACCAAAATAAAGATATCATTAACAGTATACATAAATGCATGAGAGGGAAATGATCGATAGCAGTCAGAACGTGTCACTAATTAGTACAACATGCCAAAATAAGTCGCAACGGTTTGTCAAACATGCCATTAAGTGCTCCCACGCAGGCTCATATATATCGCGCTATTTAGTGAGTTTCATTTAAAAATTTCGATCAAAGGAGAATACGCAATACGCATTTCTGCATTAAGTCAGTTAAAATAAGAAATAAGGCAATTTGTAAATTAACTGAAATGCCTGTTCTCCTCGGGGAAGACTGTCTTCTTCTTATCGTGTAGTGTGTGGCGAACTTGTCTAACCCTGGTGTCAAAGTTTCCAAACCGCACAATGGTCTCTGACTTGGTTTTAACGACTGTAATCGACAACAGCCGGGACCGACGCCTTAACGTGCCCTCCGAAGCACGGAAACGCTTGTGATAAATTGCCACTTTGGTCACCCATCAGGTACCTATGATCTACTCGTATGATCGGTTGAGGTCAGCTGGCGCCACTGGGCTACGAGGAATTCAACTACGAGACTGTACTTTTGCAGGAGTAGATTTAAACAAAATAAATGTTTTTTAAGTTTTAAAGGACTTAAAGACTGATTAAATAAATTAATTTTTAATTTTCACTTTGTTACCACAAACCCAAAGTCTCATAAAAACCAGAAAACATAGAAAATGAAAATTAAAAAATATATATAAGTATGGCCCATACACAACAAACACAACTTTATTTATATAAGTAACCACTTTACTTACTGTTAAAAAGCAAAAAAAATGTTGATTAAAATATGATTAAAATGGGAACCGATCACCTTTTCGAAGAATTTATGTCCGAATTTTATTTGACCGAAAACGGTTAACCTGCGTCTTTTTTGCTATATGCTTCATATCCCATATTTTCAGATCATCGAAATGCCATTAGACAAAAGTATCATTTTATGTTTCATCAATTTTCAAAATAATTTTTTACTGTTGGTCGAAGTTTCTTTTTAGCAATAAACTATTGACCGAGTTCTCTTTTGAACTTTTTACTGTTGGCCGAAGTTTTTTTTGAACTTTTTACTTTCGGCCGAAATCTTTTTAACTTTTTTCATTTGCCTCTCTTTAGCTTCATCGAAACAATAAATGGGACAGGTTAGAACATGTTTTTGTATTCCTGCTTGCTTGCACGCTGTATGCTTGCATGTTTGTTGCTTGCTTGCTCGTAGGGGGGTGCGGGGGCGGAGCCCCCGAGGGGGGGCTCGGGGGGCGAAGCCCCCCGCAAGAAAAATAAAAGAAACATCACTCAAACCGACGGTCTAGGTTAGGTTAGGTTAGGTTATGATTCTGCATGCCTGCTTGCATGCATGCTATAGGTTTGCCTGTTTGCATCCCTGCTTGTTTGCATGCTGCATACTTGCTTGCATATTGCATGCTTGCATACTGCTTTTTGCTTGGTTGCATGATGCTTGCTTGCTTTGCTTGCATGCTGCTTGCTTGCTTGCATGCTGCTTGCTTGCTTGCATGCTGCTTGCTTGCTTGCATGCTGCTTGCTTGCTTGCATGCTGCTTGCTTGCATGCATGCTGCTTGCTTGCATGCATGCTGCTTGCTTGCTTGCATGCTGCTTGCTTGCATGCTGATTGCTTGCACACTGCGCGCTTGCTTGTTATAAGTAATAACTACTATCGAATGCTTAACTAAATTAATACAGTGGTGTAATGAATGTTTGGAAAAAAAATAAGGCAAATGAAACGGTGGTGTAATGAACATATGTGAAAAAAAATCATGGCAAATAAAACGGTGGTGTAATGAAGTGGTGGCCGAGCATAAAATCGCCAAAAAGTTTTTCGGCCAAATAAAACTATGGAGTAACGAAAAAAATCGAATTAATAAAAGGTCAACTGATCCAGTGGCAAACGTTATGTCGGCGAATTAAAAAAAAACTAAACAAAAAAAGTCGAAAAGTTTTCTGTCAAATGAAAATCGGCAACATTTTTTCGAACATAAGATAGGTAACCGTTTAAAATATAACATTATTGAGACCTGGAATTGGTTTTCAGAATTATCGAACTAAATAAGTAGGTTTGTTTTTATGCTAAATAAACATTACGAGACTTTTGTTGGTACAAAGCAAAAAAAAAAACAACGTGTTGCACTCCGGGAGTGCCGGCAGAAGTGAAAACTTGAACATTAACGTTGTGCATTAATATGGAAATAAAACAAAATACACAAAAAGAGTCCATTATTCTCTCAGGATTCGAACCCTCGACCTGTTGCCTTCGATCAACTATAAAGAACGTTGCTTATAATCTGGCAACTTTTCCACTCGACCAAACTGACTACTTTCAATTCAGTAGAAAAGTCTATCGGTATTTGCATCGTTGACATCTGTCACAGAGATATTTTACCATAGGGCTGCCATCCGTCCGGGTTTCCACCCATACTTCAAAGTACACAACGCTGCTAAAGAAGTTTTCACTTCAAAAAAGGTGGCAAGGCAACCCTATCCTACCTTTGAGTATGTAGTATTATCCTACGCATTTTCGATCAGGGTCACGTGACATCTGACATGACGCAAGTTCATCGCGAGTTTAACATTTTTGTGCTCAACGCCGCAAAAGAAGTTTTCACTTCAAAAACTCTTTTGGACATGATCCTTTTTGCAAATCTGTGCAGCTTTATTAAACAGTTGATTAAATTGAGACTATAATGCAGACATAATTATAAGTTTCTGATTAACTAGCGTCTCCCGCCCACGACTTCGATCGCTTGGCAAAAATGCTTAGGTACTGTCGTATGCAGATCTTCATGGAGGATCTAGCATAACGCAACTCCTTTCTCAATCGGTCATTTCGAAGAAGATTATTCGAATATCATTTTAAAAGCTTTGAAATGGTATTCGATGTCAGCATTCGAAATGATTGAAGATATGGTCTTCCGCCATTCATTGTAGAGAGCTCGCGGAATAGGTTCTTGTATGCGATCATAGGCGTGCAAATAGCACTTTCCCAAGCGTTGTAAAGTATCAAATAACTGTATCTACGTTTATAATAAAGAACAAGTGTTAATAGAGTGCCGGTAGTTATTTGGAAATATAGCACCTAACAGAAGAGCTACATGTTTTATTCCTTGGTGCTATAGTACCTATAAATTCAGATTAGACGTGTTTACCTAAAACAGGTCTTTACCTATAAAATTGCCGTTCTTCACACAATATTTTTGGAAAACTGAATTTTTCATACTGACGTTTTTGGATTTTTCTCGGGAATACGAAATCCAAATTTAACAAAATTTTGTGGGAAGGCTTGGACTATATTAAGTCAGTTTTTATCATACTTAGTTTATTGGAAATTTCAATTGTTACAAAGGTACTTACCTACAGCAAAAATAAACAATGAACGGGCAACAGATGAAAGAGCTATAAGTATTTAAGCTTCGTTTTGAGTAACTAAATTGAAAGTAGGTAAAGATGTATTAATTTTACTCAAAATCTCTGTTATATGATCAAAGTTTTAAATAAAAAAACTATTTTAGTATAGCTGTTCAATCAAATAAATTATAAACAAAATAAAGGTTGAGAAAAAATCGTCAATTTCATAGGTAAAGATCAAGTAGTTTCGGAGCCTATTTAATGCAAACAAACTAACAATCAAATCTTTCCTCTTTATGATATTAGTCTAGAAGATAGATAGCACGTGTACCACTTTTAACAAGGTAACCCCCCCCCCCCTCAAAGATATTTAAAAAGGCTGGGTTCAACGATATTTCATAGTAAAGATTTTAACGCGTTTTGTTTTTAAGACTTTTTCCTGGGCGGTTATAGTAATTTAAAATCACAAAATACGGACAGACTGATTAAAAGCAAATGATAGTAAAACATTGTTTTCTACTTTTTAGTAGCTAGTTTCATAATAATATATTCGCATAGTAACTAACGGCTTTGGGAAGTTTCAAAATATACGCGAAAATCATTTACAAAGTATTTACTTTGCTGCAGCTATTTCGAGTACCAGGAAGCCATGAGCTATGAAGAGCTATAAAGAACTAACTAAAATAAATCCCCGATCATTTACCTGTCGACGAAAGTGGAGGTGTTAAAATTGGCTATTTGCGTACTCGAACATTTTGTGTATACTTTGTTGATACTATTTCAGTGCTGGAACTAAGTGGGTTATGTTTATGTTACGAGAAATATGTATTAGCCTATAAAGATGGTTCAATATACTTAATTAAAGTTGATATAGATTTTAGAATTCGTTAGCTTGATAAAATATCCAAGTTATAGAAAATAATTTGTAGTTTTTAGTTTTTATAAAATAATTATAATAGATAATCTAAATAAATATATTAAAAGGAGAAACTGACTGTCTGACTGACTGACATATCAACGCACAGCCTAAACGGCTAAACGTAGGCACTTGAAATTTGGAAAGAACGTAGCTTAGGTACCGTAGAGGTGCACTAAGAAAGGGATTCCCTAAATTCCCACGGGAACGGGAATTAGCGGTAAAATCCTTTTGTATGAAAAATCTAAACCGCTTAAGTTAGACGCTTGAAATTTGGCACCTTAGTAAATTTAAAGCTTAGTTGCAACAGGATATTGCAAAATTCCCACGGGAACGGGAGTTAGCGGGAAAAAACTTTTGTATGTAAAAATCTAAATCACGTAAGATAAATGTTTTCAATCTGTGTGCTCTGTACAAAAAAAAATTAACACGCAAACGAAGTTGCGGGCATCAGCTAGTAAATATTATTATAGACTAAGTAAAAATATAACATTGTTGTTGTAGTGCCCCAACGAGGTTCGTGTATGTGCTTCATTAACTAATGTAACATTTATTTAAAAAAACTCACGATGCAATAAAGAAAAAAAAGAGAGGCTTGGCGTAGTGATTGCTGTTTATTTTGAACATGAGTATAGTGGTGACACGTTGTCAGGCTTTCATCCACGATACAGCAAAACCTTCAGTAATAGTTGGCTACTGGCACATGCAAAGCGCGATAGTTTTTCACAACACTTCAATGATTTTTCACTGATATTTGTAAGGCGGCCTGCGGTTACACAACTATAGTACGCTATGTCACCTAACTAGCTTCTAATTATGTCTTGGAAAGAGTTGGTGGCTGGCAAATTCAAATTTTTCTTTCACTCCCTGTCCAGCGTGGATAGTTATGCACAAATATAAAACAAAAAACAACGGGTTGCACTCCGGGAGTGCCGGCAGAAGTGAAAACTTGAACATTAACGTTGTGCATTAATATTTAATTTATTTTTTCTATGCTGACACCGGATGTCATCTTGACTTTTGCAGTTTTAATTTCCTATATTTATCAAACATCCCTCCGTGACTTTTGCAGTTTTAATTTCCTTTACTTAACACCCCTCCGCCTTACGGATTTTCGATACTTCAAAGTGTACAACGCCGCTAAAGAAGTTTTCACTTCAAAAAAAACTTACGAGTCCATCGCAGGCTGAGAGCGCAACAGTCGACGCCGCCTGCCCCCGCACAGAGCCGGTGTAGTGGCAACCTGTGGCCCTTGCGAACGGCCGGTCTCGGGTTCGTTCCTGGGCCTTGTGCCGCTCCACCACCATCGCTGGAGTGATGAATGTCACTGATGGCCTGGGGACAAAGGAGACTTAATAAAATATATTGATTTTTCGACGCCCAGCCCAAAGTCCTGGACATTGAAAGCAGAAAGGCAAGAAGGGTTCTTTTCATAACATATGAGGACAGATTAATCTAAGGACAGAATATCCCGGATATTCTCCAGTTAAATAATCATTTGTTGAGTGTGGATTTAAGATTTATGCATTTTTTAAATCATTTTTGAGTCCTTGAGTTTAAATAATTACCGAAATTGAAATAGTAGACAAATGTCTGTGGTATAATTTGTTGTTTTTTTTTCTTTTCACTTTACATAGTTTCAGCAGCACACAAACTTCCTCATCAGGGGGCACAGGCTTCAGTTTGGAGTAAGATTAAATATAGGTCTGACACAGATAACAAAAAATATTTATCCGCACCAATAAAAGAACAAGCTGATTTTTTTTGGACTAAGTTTTAAATTAACACTTTGTACCCGTTAACTTGACTTTGAATGATAAGCTCCTTATTGAATGTAGTACCTAGACCAAATAAAGCCCTCACATCAATCTAGTAGTTCTAGATCTAGGACCAACTCCTTTTAAGCCACTAAGGTAAAGGTTAATGAGTTTCGGTCCATATATTGGAAGAATAAAAATAGTTGGAGAGCAAACTGTTTTATCAAAGCAAAGTATCCTTAAGATTTAAATGGTATGATGCATTTCTTGAGGTTTGTATATATACAGGGTGTAAAAGACAGCTTAGCAAAAACTCAAACCCTGGACTCAGACAATCATTCTGAATAATTTTCCAGTGGAATTTTTCTCCGAAAAATTTCCCATTTTTTTTTCACGTTTTTTTAATATTTTCTGCTAACATTTTGTATTATTTAATCAGATACACTCCATTTTGCAATAAAAAACAATCATAACAACGTAAAACACGAAAACCAGCAATGTACATTGCACTCCGATAGCAGCGCGGCGCAGGGGGATCGCGCGCGGGGCGCGATGTCACGATACGTTGCGTAGCGCCAAAGTAGATAAATAATGAAAACTCCTTAACAAGTCGTTTCCGGGAAAAAATAATCATTTATAGCTGATGATAGTTTTGGGTAGATTCCACCATTTAAGTATTTGCAAAGCTGTCCTTTTACACCCTGTATACGGGTAATAGCTGAAGATAGTATAGAGATTCCAACGAACGAATTTTTGCTGGCTACTATTTATCTTAACAGGCACTTTACAGTCTTGACATTTTTGTTTAATTTATGCTATTTTATAGGTTAGTATGCATAAAAATTAGAATACGATCTTTGAAAAAATGAGATGCATATAGCAAAAAAATGCGCATAATTTTCATTTGCCGTTTTTTTTACACTCATACGATATAATAACGCCTTCTCCATACCCAGAGGTTTCCGATACGATATTGCTTCTTAGCAATGGGGCCGTCTTTTGTACCCTGACTTTATTTTGATTTTAGATGATGTTTTAACTTTGTACCTTGTTATGTTATGTTGGTGTGCAATACTTAAACTATACAAGTATACAGGGTGTAAGGGAACTGCTGCCGAATACTGAAAGTACATGCTCAGTCAATGGTTTTGAGTAACTTTCTCAAAGAAACTTTTCCAAGAAACGAAAAAAAAACGACGGCCCCATACAAAAAAGTCATTTTAATCGGACAGCTTGTACGGAGAAGTCCAAAACTTTATCATTTCCTGGAAAAGTTTCTTTGAGAAAGTTACTCAAAACCATTGACTGAGCATGTACTTTCAGTATTCGGAAGCGGTTCCCTTACACCTTATATTGTATAAGTTTTGATAACTATTAGTGCGTTTCTTAGTACTGGGATGAGCCTTTGCTATCATTAATAAACCTACAAGTAATTTTAGAGTTTTTTACATTGTAGGTTTAAGTGGAAATCATTATATCATAGAGTCATTGTCAATTATCGAAAATTGCATATTTCCGTTGTGTTATCATTATCACACCTTGTATGGGTTCAAATTATGGTCAAAGTTCAAGGATTTTATTTTTATTAGACTTTGTAGGCACTTATCTGAGCAATCTAAATTTTTTTGATTATTAGTTTTTCTGCTATATTTGATTTTGGTACCAAAAACTATTTGAGGCAGAGACATAACTTCTTCTTATTTTTGTTCCATTTCTTCTTCGGACTACGCTTGACAAAGATTCAGGATTTGGCAGGTCAAGTCATTAGCATTACTATGAAGCGACTGCCATGTGACCTCCGTGACCCTGTTAACACGGGAAGTCTATCCATCTTGACAAACTTTCACACTTGTTATGTTATCTCTCGACTGGACCATTGTGCGTGATATTTTTTGGGCTAGCTATTCCAGCCAGCCAATGTCCTCCCAGAAGCACGCAAGTCTTTTCACGTTACTGCATGCCTCTGATCGGGATCACGGGTTACGCAAGATCTGTGCCCGTTGTGAATTTTCCCATTTATGAATAGATATGTTAACTATTACTGTTTGGACAGCTAAAATTACCGTTTTCTTGTTTTTTTTTTATCTATAATTAGGTTGAGGCTTTAGATCAGCGTAGGTAAAAAGCACATCTCTATAAAGATATAAAAAGAATAAATCAATTGCCGATGATTGAGGACAATAGTAAAAAGAAACATATGTCAAGAGGATCGTAAAATGTTTATGCAGTACTTGAACTGAACGCTATCAGCATAAAATACCGATTGAATGATTTACGATTGTGGATATTAGATCAGTCGCAGTGAAATGTAGATATCTGGGACATTATCTTCTCATTACCTGCTACGACGTGGAAAAAGTTGTTGTTATATCTATTGTGAAAATCGGAAATAAATGGAACGAAAGTAAATTATGCATTTTTATTTTTATTTTGAGTTATTTACGATAATTTTCCATGATTTTTCAATAGAATATGAAAAGCTCTAGTTTCTTTCAGTAAATAATCTATATCTATATCTATACATATTATAAAGAGGAAAGATTTGATTGTTTGTTTGCGTTGAATAGGCTCCGAAACTACTGGACCGATTTGAAAAAATATTTCACCATTAAAAAGCTACATTATCCCCGATGGACATAGGCTACATAATTTTCCCGAATTCCCATGGGAACGAAGTCCCGAGCGGAATGCTAGTAGCTTATAAATAACTTTTAAACGGCTTCACCAATTTTGATAAAATATAGTTAAGAACCATTTCGTTTATGTCAGCTTTCATAAAAAAACCGTATGTGAGTACCTGTCTACATTTAAGTACCTAATTACACCGTGGTTGTTGAAATAGACATCATTTATCAATCCATAGGTTACCCATTTGCTGTTTAAAAGCATATCTGTTAAGAAGATATCTGTTATATATAAGACTAGCTGATGCCCGCAACTTCGTTTGCGTGTTAATTTTTTTTTGTACAGAGTACACAGATTGAAAACATCTATCTTACGTGATTTAGATTTTTACATACAAAAGTTTTTTCCCGCTAACTCCCGTTCCCGTGGGAATTTTGCAATATCCTGTTGCAACTTAGCTTTAAGTTTACTAAGGTACCTGCATGCCAAATTTCAAGCGTCTAACTTAAGCGGTTTAGATTTTTCATACAAAAGGATTTTCCCGCTAATTCCCGTTCCCGTGGGAATTTCGGGAATTCCTTTCTTAGTGCACCTCTGCGGTACCTAAGCTACGTCCCTTCCAAATTTCAAGTGCCTACGTTTAGCCGTTTAGGCTGTGCGTTGATATGTCCGTCAGTCTAGGTATAATTTCTCCCGTTTTTTACACATTTACCACTATATCTTTGCTCCTATTGGTCGTAGCGTGATGTTATATAGCCTATAGCCTTCCTCGATAACTGGACTATCCAACACAAAAAGAATTATTCAATTAGAACCAGTAGTTTCGGAGATTAGCGCGTTCAAACAAACAAACAAACTCTTTAGCTTTATAATATTAGTATAGAAGTATAGATAATATAGCTGATGCCCGCAACTTCGTTTGCGTGTAAATTTTTTTTTGTACAGAGTACACAGATTGAAAACATCTATCTTACGTGATTTAGATTTTTACATACAAAAGTTTTTTCCCGCTAACTCCCGTTCCCGTGGGAATTTTGCAATATTCTGTTGCAACTTAGCTTTAAGTTTACTAAGGTACCTGCATGCCAAATTTCAAGCGTCTAACTTAAGCGGTTTAGATTTTTCATACAAAAGGATTTTCCCACTAATTCCCGTTCCCGTGAGAATTTCGGGAATTCCTTTCTTGGTGCACCTCTGCGGTACCTAAGCTACGTCCCTTCCAAATTTCAAGTGCCTACGTTTAGCCGTTTAGGCTGTGCGTTGATATGTCCGTCAGTCTAGGTTGATATGTCCGTCAGTAATTTCTCCCGTTTTTTACACATTTACCACTATATATTTGCTCCTAGTGGTCGTAGCGTGATGTTATATAGCCTATAGCCTTCCTCGATAACTGGACTATCCAACACAAAAAGAATTATTCAATTCGAACCAGTAGTTTCGGAGATTAGCGCGTTCAAACAAACAAACAAACAAACAAACAAACTCTTTAGCTTTATAATATTATATAAAAATATAAAAATATAAAATATAAAGTATAGAAGATAAAAGCATATCTGTTAAGAAGATATCTGTTATACAGGGTGTCCCAGAAAATAGTGTCAAGCGGAAGTCCTGAGATAGAACACCCCTTGGCGCATCCGAAACACCCCCATATATGTTCCGCGATTTTTTATAGTTTTGGAGTTATGATTTTTTTACTGAAATTTTGAGAATAATTGACCTAAACAACTTAAAAAATTATAAAAAAAAAAGTATAAGACATTTTAGAGATATTTTTTTTGCAACTCAATTTTAATGAATTGTACTTTAATGCTTAAAACATTCGTATTCGTATCTTAGATGGAAGTTTTAAAAATGTTGGTACAAAGTGAAAAAATACGCTTAGTGAATTATGTCTTAAATTTTCAACTTTAAATTTAAAATCTTAATAGGTAGTTTCATGGCTCCTAAGTTAATCTAAAAACTGCGCCAGACTCTAAGCTTCCATAATAATTTAAAAAAAGTTGTACTTAACAGTCTACTTTTGCTAAAATCTGACTTCAAAGACAGAGTGGTGGAAAACTTGAAAATTTGCTATCTGGTAACGAAAAAGAACTCCAAAGAGAATTTAATTTTGTACATAAAAACTTTATAGTCGGTAACCTTCTTTTAAGAATTGGCTGAAAGAAAACTTCAAAAACAAAACCATTCCTTTTTCAAAGTGTTAATTTGAAAAGTGTGATAGTGCCTGCGTTCATCCAGTCGTTCGCCTGCCTTTGCGCGTTACGATATTGTGTACGATAAGCTCCTTTTTTGTGATCTCTTGATGAACTTTGCTTTCTTTACGGACTTCGAGTGCGATTACGATTTGGTTTTGTGACACGGACTTCGACTACTTTGGCTTTTACAACGGGCTTTGAGTGCGATTACGATTTGGTTTTGTTATACGGAATCCGACGACTTTATCTTTCTCAACGGACTTTTTGAGCTCATTAGTTCAGCTATGTCTTGTTCGTCACGAGATTATGCTCTTATGCATTATTATTATGGCTATGCAAGAGGGAACGCTTCTGAAGCAGCCAGGCTGTTCAAAGAGTATGTACAAAATGGAGGTGGACCTCAGCCTGAGACTTGGCCTGATCATCGCATGATTTTAAGAGTCCATAATTCTTACATGGAAGGGAGTCAACCAGGCACAAGACCCGGACGTCCACGTGAAATGCACGACCCTGATACCGTCAAATCCGTGCTCGAAGAAGTGGTTAGAGATCCGTCAGTTAGTGTGAGGACCATAGAACACCGAACTGGAATCCCTAAGTCACAGGCACATCGAATACTCCAGAAAGAGGGTTTTCACCCATACCATATTCAAAGAGTGCACCAGCTCAAGCCCGAAGATTACCCAAGAAGAGTGGCATTTTGTCAAGAAATGTTGCGTCGTCAAGCTGAAAATGAAGATTTTTTCAAAAGTATCTTGTGGACCGATGAATCTCACTTCAAAAGGTGTGGTATTTTTAACATTCACAATTATCACTCTTGGAACATAGAAAATCCACACGTGACTCGTGACTCAAATTTCCAAGAACAATTCAGTGTGAATTTGTGGTCGGGCATAATAAACGGACAGCTAATTGGTCCGTTCGAGCTACCTAGCCGATTGAACGGCGAGTCCTATTTGGAATTTTTAACAGAAGAACTCCACAACTTACTGGAAGATGTAGACCTATTAACGCGGAGGACCATGTTTTTTCAAAACGATGGCGCTCCATGTCAGGACTTCCGCTTGACACTATTTTCTGGGACACCCTGTATATAAGAAGATAAAAGCATACCTATCTGTTAAGTTAACATGTATCCTGAAGTTATCGTAACAATTTTTTTTAACCAATGGATGGGCCTCACGGAATTTGGGTGGTGCTATTCGTGACAGTACTATAAATTGACAATTGTTAATTTAATTATGTATATGTTTTGTTTATGTGAATTTATAACTGACAAGTATATTTATTGATTTAGGTACTCCTGTAAAAATAAATGTATGCTTTGCAAATAAATAAATGAAATGAAATGAAAAATCTTCAAGTCTAAGCGTAAAGTCCAGATTGATTGATATAAAGCATATACAAGTGCTACATTCAAACAAGATTTGCATACTTGTATGGCGTCAATTAACTTGAGACACAGGTGTCGGTTTGCACCATTCATATCGTGTAATGAGGGTACCTAATGTTCATTGACTAGGCTGTAAGTATCTATTGATTTTTATTACATTTAATTTTTACATACTCTTGGCTGAGTATATGTGACCTTTAACTAGTTATCGTAAGGCTAGGGGGTGACCTCCCCACGAAACTTAACACCTTGCTTCAAGGACATCATGTTTAAATCCTAAAAAAAATGACTATTTTTGACATACTACGTACTTCCATACTCCATACTTTACACAAACTGTGTATATGCATAGATTGTATTGGCTGTAAGTCTTCCTAATAAAGTAAAATCAATATATAAGGCAATCAGGTGATCGCATAAAGTTATATTGTGAGGCGAATTTGTATTTATGTTCCTTGAGTACAGCTGTGCAATTTAATGGGTTGACTCGGCATAACCTGAATTTACGTTAATTAAAACGTACAAAACCTTTGATTTACCTTTTTTTTAAATCAGTTATTTCAAAAATAATGTTGAGAATCAACGAGCATTTTTTGTTTCCAAGTTCAAAGAGACTTATGATTGTAAAATAAAATTACAATTCACTATACATTTAAAGCTATTATTCTCACAAGTTCTTCTTCTTATCGTGTAGGTATAGTCAAGTGTGTAGCGAACTTAGCTAACCCTGGTGTCAGAGTTCTCACACCGCACAATAACCGAATTGTTATTGTAATTTTTACAAGTGTAAGTTTCATTAACGATTGGGCACTGGGGTACCTAATCTTCAAATTGTTGCAGTACATCAGTGCGTGCCATAAATTGTGACATTCCAACATTTGCCGGCATCTACGACTGTCCGGTAAATCTTTGGATTGAAATCTACTTTTTAGGGTTCTGTAAGCATATTTAAAAACGTGTTAACCCAATGTTAAACACCCAAAAAAATCATGAAAATATCTGCAACGTTTTAGTTATTACGAATTCCCTAAATTGACCATGCGTATATGTTTCGAAGGGAGGCCTGTGTCCCTCGGTGGGGACGTATATGAGTTGATAAAAAAAATGTTTAGACTTTTGCTGGTCTGCCCAGTGTTTTAAGACACTGATTACTAAAGATCTGGAGAATGTTACGGTTGTACATGTATCAATGTAAACAAAGTCATATCACTAAGTAATACCTGTGGTCGACCAAAAAAAAACAACATCACGGTCGCCCGTGATTTATCGAAAATCACCAAGTTGTGTTTTTTTAGAAATGAAAGTATGATAAATGAACTTATTGACCCAAAATGCCCTAATCTGTGAATAACTTACATCAAAATTTTCAGAGCCGTTTAAGAGAAACCGATTACATATACCTACACAAGATTAGGTCGTTTAATAGTGCCTATGGAATTTTAAATTACTTTCCATTGCCATAATAAATTATTCAAAACATGCAGAACCCTCAACATCCTATAGGAACTCCAACCGATCTCATTGCCTTGTGGTCGCAAGTCGTCGACAGGACAGATGCTATGGCCGATAGCATGGTAACATGGATTTATGGGTCTTGATACTTTACGAGTTAGGACCGCGATACTACCAAGACGTGTCCAGGGCCCCGATTCTGTAACTTAATTGTGTGTGATGGAATGGTCGCCATTTTATCCGTTCAGGTGGCGATATTGAGAACTATCCAAATTTCATACATCTAATGACGGCTGCTTTGACTGGTGGCGCCACCGCCAACTGAATTTTCAGTTGCTAAGTAGTTTGCTACTTTACATTCGGTTGGCGGTGGCGCTGTTTGTCGGGGCGGTTGTTTGCGTATATGAAAATTAAATAGTTTTCAATTTCGCCACCTGAATAGATAAAATAGCCTCCATTCTATCGACACACAACTTAAGTTACAGAATCGGTGCCCAGCTTAGTACCAAAAGCCAAATAAGACGAGTTATCAAGGCTTGGAGGTAAGTTACGGAACTTAAGGAGAAAAAGCATACAACAAAGAAGATTGAAATAAAATGAATTTGTACACGAAACACCGAACAAAGATTTAGAGTTAAGCTTAGTCAATTTATGTTGGATTTTTTGTAGAGCCACTAAGCGTGATGTGAGGGTTTTGCTGTTAAAGGCTGACAACGACAACCAACCATCACCATTATACTTATGTTTGATCCAATAACTCTGGTACGTTAAACGTGGCGTCATGTGAAACACATGATGCTCTGTATGGATGAATGGAAACATCAGAAAACATTTCCATACAACACTAAAATAAAACAAATTATCAACCTTGACTTTGCTGTTCTTTTAACAGCTGAACCAATTTTGCTCAAACATAGCTAAGAACCATCTCAATTACATCAGCTTTCAAACAAAAAAACTGCATCGAAATCGGTCTATTCGTTTAGAAGTTACGATGCCACAGACAGACACACAGATAGACAGACCTTTTTTCGTTGGGGGTTAAAAACCACAGTAAACAAATAACAAAAGCAGTAGTTTCTCCAACTGCATCTAACAAACACTGTTACCAAAGCCAACAAAGGAGAGGCGTGCTTGACCAACCTTGGGCCAGCCACTGATCGGTGGCAAACACAGCGATAAGCCTCATTATGGCAATTAGTTGGGCAAACATAGCGACATGGCCAGCACAGATACGAACGTGTTGACATTAATGGACGTCGGCTGCGGGTGACGAGGAATTAGCAGTAGGGAAACTTGAAAGCGGTTTATTTATTATATACACTCAGTTGCAGAAACTTCCATTAAAGTTAATGCTATTTTAAATGTCATGCTGTCACTTTTTGTCTTGCTGACATAAACAAGGACAGTTTCTAAAACTCAGAATATTATCTTCTTTATTTTAAAGCCGCGCTCTTGTTCTTGGAGTTTACACCATATATATTATTCTACAATTGATTATCTTAAATTCCCTGCACATGTACTTATTTAACTCAATTCTGCTACATAAAGTGCATTTGGCCGCTCAGCTGAAAACCAGCGTGTCGTAGTCTAGGCGACAACACCTGGTAAGATGGGTACTTTTTGGTATCGCTCTACTGCACAACCTAAAAATACTTTTTGTTATTAAATGTGCCTTTTTCTGTTCTTTATTTCTGTTGTTGTAACGTATTGTGGTATGTAATATATGTCAAATAAAGATTATGAATATGAATCTATCCCATATCTATCCTCGGCTAGTAATTTGACCTCTTGATATGTTGTGCTCTCAATCTTACTTTTAAAATGATTAAAATCTCTTTGGTCCATTGCTCTGTCGCTACGTGCGAGAAGGATGAAATACACTCACTTTCCAAAAACAACCCTTACACTTACACTCAGTTACAGAAACGATATTTGAGTTAAAGCTTCTTGACAATGTAATGCTGTCCTTGTTTACGTCAATTAGAAAAAAGTGACAGTATGATATTTGAAGTAACATAAGCAGTAATTGACATTTCTGCAACTGGGTGTTTTAATATGATGTCGTGCAAAACATCCAATAGCCTTATTGCATCATGTTTGAAAGTCAAATCCCAAGCTTTTTTTTATGTATGAAACTTTGTGTCCAGCACCAGACGTAATGTCAAATGTAATGTAATGTAACATGTCGTAATGTAATACTGTATATAGGAAACCACACAGTGAGTAAAAGTATGCTTCTTTTTCAAGTTAACTCACTGCTTGAATTTTTGTGTACTGCTATTTGTTTCTAAAAGCCCTACGTATTGTTTTTCGCTTATGGCGCCTTAAATCAATGTAAGTATTTACAAAAGGGAGTATAGAGGTGTTTCCGGTATAAGATTACTTACTATTGGGTGTTAAGTACCACAGTTTTGAAAACAAAGTTTTTCAATTTGTATTTCGTAACTTTGAAATTTTAAAACTCTCTTTAAGGCGACTACAGCACCTGGGTCCCTCTCAAAAAAGTGGCACCGCCTGAATTTTTTTACACATTTTAAAAAAAGTGTGAGAACAACGTATTTGAAAATAAAATAAAAATGTATTCCCCCTCATAAATATAAATATGTAAGAGGGAACAGGTTTTTTAAAGAATTGTGCCTTTGAGAGTACGCAGAAAAAATAGGTGGACAGGTGAATGAGGTATCGTACAGGTTAACTGAGAAACGGGCACAGGTTAATGTGATTCTATACTAAGAATAGGCAATAAACTACAAATGCTATGATTATTCTATTTATGCCCTAGATTTAAAACTTAATACCTAATTTTACAATATTACTACGTAATTGTTCTTAGCAGTGGGATCTTGTAGGCTAGATTTAAAAAAAATTGTTCTTATATACTACGATTTTTCCTCCACTGTCTTTTACATCCTCCCCCCGGCGAAGTCTTGACGTAGCCTTCTATGGGTTGACAGCGGGCTTGTCCTTCTGTAGCACTGCCAGCTTCGACGTAGGCCTCCTGAAGATCCCTCCTTGCGTGCGGACGTCGGCGCTGCGTGTGTGACCATCTGGACCCGGATAAACCTTCTCTATGACGCCTTTAGGCCATGTGTTCCTGGGTAGTGAGGGGTCGACGACTATGACCACAACTCCTTTTTTTATAGTTAATGAGTTTGCTTTTGACCACAATCTAGTCCAGAAGCAGAAATGTGATCGAGGATATAGCAAGCTCACCAGAATGCCTATTCACTCGAACTTTAAAGAGGTGCGGGTCATATGTGCCTGGACATACAGACGCAGGCAGAGAATACAAAGTTAAAGAGTAGCGCTCAGTACGGATCCGGGGATTCTCCCATGTAAGGTAAGGGTGGTACCCAGCGGTGCGTCTGGCTGAACGTCCGGTACAAGAAAGGGGCAGGCGGAATGATCTCGTGTAGCTCATGAGCACACTCCCCGAAGTACATCTTGTCAAAAACACACAGGCAAGCTACTTTGCTCCTATGAGTCAGGCTTTGGAGTTTACTGTTTACTAGCTTTTTGTCACCAATGAGCCTCCTGGCTCTGCGATCCACCGGTTTCAAGGCGGCTAGGTGATATTTGGCCGAACCATCACAAAGGTGGCTATAATGCTCCATGCACGACCGGACCTGCGCCTTATAAAGGGTTAGGAGTTGGTCAGGCGAGAAGTATCGCTTGACCTTATTAAGGATGCCTAGCTTTTTGGTTGCAGTTTGAGCTTTGGATTCGATGGATGTGCCGAAGATAAGGTTGGCAGATAACTTCATGCCGAGGAGTTGAAGCTCATCAGTGACAGGTACAGATGTACTTCAGAAGTAGGAGTCAGATTAAAAGGACTCCGTTTCGCGGAAAACAGACACGCTTGTGTTTTGGTGGCGTTGAAACTAACCAGATTAATGTCTCCCCATAGGGAGACAAGACTTAAGATTGAGTTCACTCGCTCTAACATTACTTCCCTCTCAGATCGAATTTTATCCCCGCCTTCTCCTGCATTGGATAATGTCTCTTCATGACTGTGCTGTCATCTGCGTACGCAACAACTCCAGGCATAAGCATGTCGTTGATGTGCAGCAGGAAACGAGTCGCAGAGAGTACGGACCCCTGAGGAACTCCAGCGTCAATAGCTATGAGTCTAGACGTGAATAGACTGCGGTCGGCCTACGGCGGGAGACCGTGCTTAAAGATGAGTTGCCCAGGACAGTATTGCCCATCAGTCGAGACCGGTCTTAAACTGCGCAACTGACTTCTTCCTTATTTCCCCAATGGCACTGGCACTTCCGTGCACCAGCGGAACGCAGATGTGGCTAGCAAGTCTGCTTGGCGCTGGACTCCGGCGGAAGGGTCCTTCCTTAAGTGGCTGGTGAGGCTGCGATGCGTCTCCTTGAGACACCAATCAGTGTGGGCAGGTACTCCTTCAGCCAGCGCCTCCAGTATTTGTCAGCTAGTCCTGGGGCTGCTCCTATTCTTCCGTAAAGCCGTAGTAACCCATCTCTCATGATCGGGTCAAGTAAGTGAAGTAGACTGGCCCGTAGTAATCATTTGCTCTTCTTCAGCATTTCTATTTCCTGTGCAAAGTCGTCTCGTTGTACTTTCTTCATCCATTCATCGTCAACCTTCTTAAGATGGTCCACTTCCAAATCCTTCTTATTTCCTCTTCATTGATCTATGAAGAGGAATATTCTTGCCGTTGTCCTTATTAAGCGTTCGTAACTTGAGAAGCACTTGAAATCAGGTAGGTATGTCGCTTCAGGCTCTACCAGGTGGAGGGCAACTTGCTCGATTTCTTCTCCATGGCTTGGTACATTCTAGGGCCACTCGCTCGTTGGCATCTTCAAAACTTCCGGACCGTTGAACCAGGGGTCTTCTTCATTTTCAGGTACGTAGCCTGCTCGGGTTGCTAGGTCGGCTACGTTGCTCTTCGTGGGTACCCATCTCCATTGGTGGACGGAGGTGAGTTCAGTTATCTCTCCAAGTTGGTGCGCCACGTAGGGTGTATAGCGCCGATTGTTGTTGCGGATCCAATGCAGCACTATCTGGGCATCAGTCCAATATATCACGCTGTCGGTATTCCATCTGTGCTCCTTTATTACATGACTGTCCAATCTGGCTCCGATGAGTGCTGCTTGCAACTCCATGTGGGGTATGGTTAGCGCCTTGAGTGGTGCAACCTTGGCTTTGGCTGCCACCAACACGACTTTGACCTCTCCCTCCTCTTGCTCGAGTCTCCAGTAGGCTGCTGCAGCGTAGGCGTCTTGTCTGGCGTCGCAGAAAACATGAACTGGTTCGTCCTATTCCATCTTCTGGCTCCATAGATTCTGTAGCCCAATCTTTGCTGTTATGGTGTAGCAGCTGAGTAGTCCAAGTGGGTCGTAAATACTCATGACTGCGCTAAGTGATTCCCTTTTGGTCGGAGGGCGTGTGGTTTCTCTGACTTCTTTGTCGACTCTGTTGAGAGAAGTGTTGAACCGTAGCTTGTCGTTCTCGGGGTCCCATAATAACCCGAGTGTCTTCTGTTCCTGTCCGGCACCCATGATTGGCTTAAAAAAATCTATTTCTAGTTTAGAATGAAATTGGTAACAATCTTTATAAACCTCTGCTGGCGGATAAAAGTGTAATAATAAAAATATATTCTGTATACGACTGTATCCGATTCATAGCTCATTCTCTGCACAAGTTTTGTTCTTGGTGTCATAGCATAAAATGAAGTTATTGTTATGGCCTTTAAAATGACATATAACACAACCTTTACAACACTGGATACGCACCCGCCCAGTCTCCTTTATATACAAAATGAAATAAACTATTATTTTAAGGAAGAACGTTTTTATACTGAATAAAAAAACTTTTAATGTATGTAATTTGATCAATAAGTTTAGGTATTTGGTTAACATACTCGACAGTACTAAATAACAATGAATATCAACAACTCTCATAGTAATCTGACTAGTTTCTCATTCACCTGTCTAGTTTCTCTTTCACCTGTCATAATAAGGCAGGTTAAATAGGCACAGAATAATGAGAATCAGCCGAAAAATAATAATTATTATTAAACGCTTTGTTGTACTGAGCTGGAGAAACCGTTATCTAAAAATAGGTTAATTGAAGAAGGAATACAAATTATTCACATTAAATAAACGATTCAATTTGAAAAAATATCGTGCACAGGATAAATATAACATACCTGTTACAAAACCCAGATCCAGATAGATCGTCGCTGATAGCTTGAAAATTTGGCAACAACGGACATGTATTTCACCTTTGATGCGTAGCCAGTGACTGAGTGCGTTGTTACATGGGAGGAGAGTGGTTCAAATTGCAATAGTGTGAGTGGTACGCGTGTGTGTTTACGGCGACAGGTTGATGACAAAATAACGCCGGACAAAGTTTAACTTAAGTTAATTTAGTACTTACTTATAAATATGAGCCATAATTTACAAAACGACAATGTTTAGTTCACTATCTTTCAATAAAAGTAGACAGAACAAAAGAAATCACTTTATTAATTCAGTCAAATTGATTTTAAATCGATGTAAGTCGCGTTAGGACACGGCAGGTTGATGGGAAACTGGTGTTACAAACTCTTACTGTTCAAGAAATATTCATTTTATTGCCATTAAAATAGCTGGCCTCTATGTAATAAGACTCGATACAACATTTTAATATAACATTTAGTTTACAAAACTCAAAAATTCATACTTTTCTAATCAAAAACTGTACGGCAGGTTACGGTGCCACTTTTTTGAGAGGGACTCACCTATATTACGATTTTATGATGCATAGATAAGCATGACGCACTGCGTTTAATAGAAGAAAAAAGTACTACGGTAATATTCAGGGCATAAACTAGATAAGTAGTTTGCTGAAAACATGATTTAGCACTTTTGGTTCGATAGAAAAAGCTCACAAAGTCACCTCTAAATACCAATATTGTGTATCTTTGAAGCTGTAAAAACGATAGTAAAATGCACATAAGAACTTGAATTTGCTATCAAAATGTTCGTGATTGAACACTCTCGATAAGTAGTTAACGTATTTTTCGATTTAAGCTGTTACCTTTCCATAAATCTCATTTTTCTAACTTTCGAACATGTTTTTACGCACGCACGCTTTCATAGTCCGTAAACTTCGTATATCGACACTGTTCGCACTGCCGGCCCAGGCCTGTTGAGAGACGGAGATGGCACTATTTCTATGTGTGCTGCCTTTATCGGGTGCAGTAGTCGCCTTAATTCCTTACTCACTAATTCATAAACCCCCTACAAAAAAGATGGGTGTTATAAGTTTGACATGTGTATCGTGTGTCTGCCTGTGGCATCTTAGCTCCTTAACGAATGGACCAGTTTCGATGCGGTTTGTTTTGTTTAAAAGCTGACGTAATCGAGATGGTTCTTAGCTGATTTGATCAAAATTGGTTCAGCCGTTTAAAAGTTATAAGCAATCGAATGGCGGGGATGATAATTTTTTTTAAATTTTAGAGTTATTATATTTTATAATTTTCTTATTTTCAATTCTAATAAAATGTGAACTGTTAACTTGAAGATACGGTAGCTCAGTTGATTAGAGCACCAGGATCTAATCCTGAAGTCGTAGGTTCAAGTCCCATTCGCACCGAATATTTTTCGTTACCAAAAAATTATTTCAAATAAAATGTAAATGTTTTTTGAAAATATCGTTAACTTTAACACCAATGCTTCTAAGAAGCTATCCGAACACAGAAAAGTAGCGGTTTACAACACCGTTAATCGAAGAAATCGTAAACATTCATCAGAAAAATTCCAAGTCTATCTCTAACTTATCTAAAAGCTATTTCTGAAAAGACATCAACATTTCTGCAAATGATTTACGACGCAGACGAGAAAAGAACATGCCTGAGTCATCCAGTCGAGGAAGTGAGCTAAAGAACTCATAAAATTATCAATAAAATGACGATACGGGACAACTCGTGCAAGAATTCGCAAGAGATTTATAAAAGAACTAGCTTTCCGCTTGAGGCTCCGCCCGCGTGTACTACAGGTTATATCAAGCCCAGCTATGGGATAAAATGTAGCCTATGTCCTTTCCCAAGTTCTAATCTTTCTCTGTACCAAATTTCATTGAAATCGGTTAAGCGGTTAAGGAGACAGACAGAGTTACTTTCGCATTTATAATATTAGTAAGGATAGGGGTAGAACAGGTGACATATCTTGACGGTGTTTTGCTTCTTAACATGTTTGATCAAAATTGGTTCAGTCGTTTAAAAGTTATAATCTGTCAAATGTCGGGGGTGATAAATATATTTTTTTTAATTTAAGAGTTATTATTATTGAGAACAAATCATTTCAATTGAAACTTGGCTCCGTTTTATAAGATGTTTTGTTGAGTTACCTGTAAAACGCGACGCTTTCTTTTAAAGGTGTGAATAAAAAAATCAATGAATTACAATATTACCATAAGTGTAGTTTTACGTTGATTTATCTCGAAAGAGTGGTTTAGAAAATTATAGATTTTTAACTCAAAAGTGCTGAGATAAGTGTGCTTAATGGGTTGCATATAGATTAGAAATTAAACAAAATCGATTTGCGGATCTTTGGAATTCTGGCATTTTGAATTATAAGAGATAGCATCCCGCTCGGGACTTCGTTCCCGTGGGAATTCGGGAAAATTATGTAGCCTATGTTACTCAGGGATAATGTGGCATCCTAATGGTGAAAGAATTTTTGAAATCGGTCCAGTAGTTTCGGAGCTATTCGTTACAAACATACAAACATACAAACATACAAAAATAGGTACAAATCTTTCCTCTTTATAATATTAGTGTAGATTTGGAAAACAATGTATTAGATAATAATGTATTAATATTTGGGGAATTTAAATAGATTTAAAAAAAAAGTTACTTCTCATTTTTTTTGTGATATTAAATTAATTTGTTTTGTGCCTTTAAATTAGTAGGCGAAAATTAGATATGTGCGAACTACCCTACGAAACTAAACTACTTGTCAAAGGAATAGGTCTAAATATGTCAAAACTGCAATTTTTGCCCCACCATACAACGTGTGCGATCAACTGATTACCTAATTAAGTCGAATTTTTTTTCAAGAATTTTACATACCTAGTTTCTTGAAGAAAGTTAAGTTCAGTTTCTATAATTCCGTTAACTAAAAAAGTCAGGCCACCCCACCCCACCCCATATAGCTAAGGTGACTCAAATACCAGTTTTGAAGGGATGCTTGCCCCTCGGTGGGGACGTTACGTTTATGGGCTACTAAAAAAATAAAAAAAATATATACTGGTTTTCCATCTATCTCTTCAAATAACTTCGAAATTCGAGGAAGCAGAAACTGCGCCAGAAAAGAATATTAAATGGCTCCTCAAAAGGAAGGTTGATTTCCATTGACAGTAATTTTATTTCGGCCCTTTGTTCTCCATATTTGGGCAGCGCAATGGTTACATAACCTGTGCCTATTGTGTCACAATTCCCCCATACATATGAATGAGGGCCGTATGGTTTTTGTCGCATCCCCATTAAAAATGTATGAGAAATGCATGAGACGGTTTTCCGAAATACGAAGGCCATTCATACTTCAATCATTGCGCAAGATGACTTATGGAGAGACATGGTTTATTACAGTATTTCTGGGCCCTGATTCTGTAACTTCAGTTGTGTGTCGATGGAATGATCGCCATTTTATCCATTCAGGTGGTGAAATTGAGAACTATCAAAATTTCATACATCTAATGACGGCTGCGTTGACTGGTGGCGCCACCGCCAACTGAATTTTCAGTTGCTAGGTAGTTTGCAACTTTACGTTCGTTTGGCGGTGGCGCTGCTGGTCGGGGTGGTTGTCAGCAAGTATATGAAAATTAAATAGTTCTCAACCTTGCAACCTAAACTGATAAAATGGCCTCCATTCTATCGACACACAACTGAAGTTACAGAATCGGGGCTCTGTTTTCTTTATTTTATATTTTCTTGTTGTATGTCCATCCATCCATCTGTACACTCACGCCTAGAATCCCTTCCGGGGTAGGCAGAACGTCATGTAGTTCTAGAACCACTTGAAGCCATATTTGACAGTCATTCTGAGGGCTATTAGACGGAGATGTGTTCTTGCATTGTAATGATTAAATATCAAATTAAAAGGACTGTAAGTATATGCAACGAGTAAAAGTTGTTTTTAATCTAATACTATCTACTGTGCATTACTTGATGCGCATTCCCACGAGCGATAGCTTAGCTTCCGAGAACCGATTGCAGCCGAGTTTGACCGACGCACTTCCGACCGATTGATGCAGCCGCAGCCGTGATATGCAGGGCTGCCTACTCCTCTTGTACACTATAGTTTTCGAGATCCTTTTTTAACCTCCGACGCAAAAAGAGGCGTGTTAAAAGATTGACCACTATGTTTTTATTTTAAGATGGTCAAAAGGTCAAAGATGAGGTCAAAGATGGAGCGAGTTAACCCCGAAAATTCCTATAAAGGCACTGGGTACTCCCAAGCACCGACGGAACACAGCAAGCTGTTTGGCGTCGGACTTCGGTAGGAGGGTGGTCGCAAACTAGATGGCCTACCACACCGCATGAGACCATACTCGTAGGACGACACCTCAGATTCAGAAAAAAATGAAGTGTCGTTGCCTGGAATGGATTACTAGGAGGCAGGTCTCATTTGTGTTTCCTTAGTCGCCTCTTACGACACCCCGGAAAGAGATGGGGTGGTGTTATTCTCAACCGATCACCACACGGTTAAAACCGCTATGTGTGTCTGTTTGTGGCACCGTAACTCTTAAACGGGTGAACCTATTTGTTTTTATTTATTTAAAAGCAGGTTTTCTAGGTGGTTCTTAGCAATGAATAAAGTTTTATCAAAATCGGTTTTGCCGTATCATAGATATTCAATTTTGAAGTAAAAATGTCGAGGTTTTTTCAACTTTTTAAGTTGTTCGTTATTATTTTTGTATTTCAGACCACAGCAGGTCAAGCAAATCGTGAATACAATGAGGTCAAATGTCAAAAAAGTGTCGAAATGCGAGCAAGCCTTAGCGCAGTGCCCTCGCGCAATCAAAGTGAAGTCACCGTCACCGGAGTGGCGAGACGCGCGAGTTTGTCGCGGACCATGCTTGCTATGCAGGTAGGTACCTTTTCAATGCATAATATACTTTTTGGGTGATGTTGAATTAGGGAAAATTAATTGATTCAGCCGACTAAACCAGACAACTTTCCCCAAGGAACATAAGTCGAGGTTAAAGAAAAAGGAAAAAGTCAAGTTTAGCTTGCTTTTAAGTATAACCTATCATTAAGTTTAATGACAGCCCTAACAATACAGCTTAAATTACGCATAACTCGAGTAACGTTCGCTCTGTTTATGCTTATACTGTAAAATGGCCACCTACGTATGGTTCAGTTTATGTGTACATATTATGCAATTCATGAAGCTTCCTATATCTTTCTTCCGTTTAGTTTTGTCTTACAAAGGCTGCGAGATATAGACACCAAATAAGTCTTCAATCAAAGACTTAAACCTCTTTTTATAACTTTGTTTCTAAAGTTTTCAAATATTTTGAAACGCTTCCCGCGTTGAGGGAATTTCACAATTTTAGGAAAATCTTATCCTCCTGGTGCTAATTTTAACACATTTTCATAAACGTCTCTCTCTTGAAGAAACTGAGGTTGAACGTGGTATTCGTTGCAATAGTCGTCGAAAAGATGTCAAAAATAGTTTGGTTCCTCACTTGAATGTTGTTAAACACAGCGTAGCCTATCAAGAAGTTAAATTATTCAATAAATTGCCTGTCCATCTGAAGGTTCTAACCAATAATACTACTTTTCGGGAAAAAATGAGAGTCCTTTTGTTAAATAAGTGTTATTATAGTGTAGACGAATATATTAATGATAAAAATTTTGTTGATTGAATTACATTTTAGTTGACATAAGTTTGTACTATATTTTGTCATTTTAACGTATCCGTTATATCTAACATAAATTTTACAAAAGTATTTTACAAATTAATTTAAGTTGGCTTTGAATTGACTTTAATATTTTAATTGCTTATTTTTATATTTTATTATTATATGTAACACCAATATTCAACTCTATTGTTAAGAATGGTAATAAATGAAATGAAATGAAATAAACCGTTTTCATCGGGGTCGCTTACCTATGACCAAGGATCAAAGATCAAGTAATCAATGGCGTTGACGTCACTCGTCATCTAATGGCATCACTACTACTTGATCAATGGGCTGCCTCATGATCGATGGGCTCTGGGTTCGATTCCCGGTCGGGGCAGTTTGTGTAAAAAGTAGATGTTTGTTCTCGGGTCATGAATGTTCGTGTCTGTCTTTGTGTATGTTCCAAGGAAGCCACGACACAAGGGAAAACTTTAGTGTGGGCTTTTGAGTGTGTATCGTTTATTTATTATTTATTTATTTAAATCAGGTACCTACAGTGGAGACAGTGGAGGGACTGTCCTTGTGGCCCTGATAACAGGGGAATTTGTGTTTATGTATTTTTTTATTTTTTTATTATAAGATGGGTTAACTCTTGACCTCAATCTTGACCACAAAGGTCAAATATGAGGTCGACGATGGAGCGAGTTAACCCAGAAAATGCCTATAAAGGCACTGGTACTCCCACGCACAGACGGAACACAGCAGGCTATTTGGCGTCGGACTTCGGTAGGAGGGTGGTCGCGAACCAGACGGCCCTTTACAGAGCATACCACACCGCATGAGACCATAGGACGACACCTTGGATTCAGAAAAAAATGAAGTGTCGTTGCCTGGGATGGATTACTAGAAGGCAGGTCTCATTTGTGTTTCCTTAGTCGCCTCTTACGACACCCACGGAAAGAGATGGGGTGTTGTTATTCTCAACCGATCACCACAAGGTAAAAAAGCGACAGAAGATAGAAAGGAAAAGGGCTTAAAAGGGCTTTTAAGTGCGTGATATTATAAACTGGGTGATTATCTTTTACAGAACGAACGTAAACATTTAACCTGGAAAATCAGATAGTAAAATCTATTTGCGAAATTTCGTAATGTTTCAAAGTTCTGTGTGGTTAAACATTTAACTACAACACAATTAAACCGTTTAAGCTGTCTAACTAGGTATTTATTGACCTATTAATGAACAAGTTGGACTAGGCAGTCGATATAGATTCTAGATCTAGATAGTTTTCATGTTTTGTGATTATGAGAGCCAGTGACTATAGGGTCTTGCCGCATGTTTGAGAAAGACTGGGCAGCTATTCTACTAATGCGATGGCGATGATAAAGGTGACGGAAACGGATAAAATGGTCACCATTTTCGTTTTACTGCCATTTATTAGTGGAATAGCAGCCCTGGACTATCCATTACCATTGCATGTATCCTATGATACGATTGACTTGATTGTATTTGTTATTGTTGAATTTTTATAAAAAGCGCTGAGTCAATTTTGATAAAATAAATATGGGACCACTTCAGAAGAGTATACTCTTTCTAACAAAAAGAGAATCTTGAAAATATTGAGAACCTCAAATCAAAATCAAATCAAATCAAATATACTTTATTGTACACACAAACAGAAAAATAACTAAAAATAAGAATACATTTACATAAACCCAGGGCATATACAATAAGGCGGCCTTATCGCTTTCAGCGATTTCTTCCAGGCAACCTTGTATATATATAAATGTACTACATCCAATCTATATCTAATTAGAGTTATTATAAATTACCAATTACTTCGCTGGCTCATCTTGCTTCCGATTTTTAAGCTGTTGTTATTTGTTAACTGACATAAAAAAGGGCAACCTCCTCCTTTTTTATGTCAGTTAACAAATAACAACAGCTGGCAACATAAATATGAATGAAATAAAAAAATAAGACAGTTTAGCACGTGTTTTCAATTTATCATGACATGTGCCACATTGTACCACATTTGTTGCGCATGGGAACTCGATCTGATTGAGAAAGACACATCCTTGGCAGGAAATAACGCTCAGCTCGCGCTTGTGTCCCTTTGGAGTAGACAGAGATCTCAGAGAAGGTTACAGTTCTGGGGCTCTACTCTGTACTATTTACTACCAAAATTTCGAAGCATCGAAAGTCAGTACATAAGAATGTCAGTACATAAGGACATAAATTTCGAAGCATCGAATGTCAGTAGATGACTAAGCTGCTTATAAAAAGGACTGGATGGAATTCGTACAGGATCGGGACAAATGGAGGGCTGCGGGGGGGACAGTAATGTCTAGAAAAAAAATGTCAGTACATCTCTGTCTTTAAAAAGAGCACCCCTCGTAGTTACTTGTCTGTTCTTCTCTGAGGAAGACTGCACCTTTGCGAATAGGTGTAGAGGCAGTAGTCAAAAGAACAAATATGTATTTAAATTCTTTAATTTACTTGATTACTTTGATGTATTTTAGTATTTTTCCAGCCGTGTGGTGATCGGTTCAGAATAACACCACCCCATCTCTTTCCGTGGGTGATGTAAGAGGCGACTAAGGAAACTCAATGAGACCGGCCTCCTTTCAATCCAGCCTAGGCAATGGCACCTCAATTTGCTCCGAATCTGAGGTGTCGTCCTATGGTCTCATGCGGTGTCATAGGCTCTGTAAAGGGCCGTCTGGTTCGCGACCACCCTCCTACCGAAGTCCGACGCCAAACAGCTTGCTGTGTTCCGTCGGTGCGTAAGAGTACCAGTGCCTTAATAGGTATTTTCTGGGTTAACTTGCTCCATCGTCGACCTCAAGATCAAGATTAAGGTCAAGAAGTTAACCCTTCTCATAATATTAAAAAAATAGTAGCATCCTGGATGTTCTCTGAAATAAAGCTATTTTGACTTAGACTTGTGCTATACTGATGACAGTGACAGGTAGTGACAATTATCAGCCGTCCGTCGATCGTAGATAGTGGGGGCCCTGAGGCAATGATACCTATAAACTCTCAACTCTCTATCATTCAATTTAGTTAGCCCCTTCGCTAGCTTACAATGCAAATCTCAACCGATCAGTGAGGTTAAGCAACGTACCTGATGGGTGACCAAAGTGCCAATTTATCACGAGCGTTTCCGTGCTTCGGAGGGCACGTTAAGCTGTCGGACCCGGCTACGGCTGTTGTCGATTGACTACAGTCGTTAAAACCAAGTCAGAGGGCATTGTGCGGTTTGAAAACTCTGATACCAGGGTTAGCCAAGTTCGCCACATACTTGACTATACCTACACGATAAGAAGAAGAAGAATGTAAATATTACGCGTTTGTGGGTACATATCTCGCTAAGTTGTAGTGAGCTACATGCCAGTTAGCAAAATACCTTGTCTGTGTAAATTATTCGCACAATTTGGCTTCGGAATTTCTTCCTATTTAGGAATTCATTATATCTAACTAGATAAAATTAGTGTCCGCTTTCTTGGTAAGCGTATTATTGTAGTTAGGGGCCTCATCTAGGGGCGCCAAAATTCAAGAGGGCGCTATCTTTAAGTCCACAGCTTGAATATAAAATAAGAATTTATGCTAACTTGCTATAACTTAACTTAGTACTAAATCATATTTATTTCTGCAACATAAAGTTGCCCTAGATAGTCAAAGAATTAGAGGTCAAACTTGACACAAAACAGAAATATGGGCCACACTTAAAAATCGGAAGCAAGATGAGCCAGCGAAGTGACTGGTAATTTATAATAACTCTAATTAGATATAGATTGGATGTAGTACATTTATATATTTATTTGAAAGTAATAAATAAATACCACACACTCAGACACTCATATTAAAGCTCTCCTTCTATCGCGGAAGTCTAAGTACACAAACAAATACAGACACTAAGGCACGTATTACAGAAGGAGACTCGAGTCTTGATAAATACTTATGTATTGATCGTCTCTTTCTCTCAGTATCAAAATGACAAACACGACTGCTACTTAAGTATTAATCAGTGTCTGAGTCGCGTTCTGTAATACGGACCTAATACATCAGACACGTTTTCACTACAATAATATGGCTTGGTCAGAGGCCATTTGACGGTTTGAAAACTCTGACACCAGGGTTACACAGCTAGCTACACATTTGGACTATACCTACACGATAAGAAGAAGAAGACTACAATAATGAAATTGGAACTATGAAAAAGTATGGGAGCTAAAAATTCAAATTTCTCTGGGCGCTTATAAGCCTAGAAACATCCCTGGCGGCGCGTACTTTACGCGTCGAGATAATCGTCGTAGACGCGTTTAAAAGGCTTAAAACACCGTCCTTATGCCGTTCTTATAAGGTAGGCAATCGCACTTCACTGGCTAGTGTAATTTGCTATCTACTGTACATTATGCCTAGTAACAAGCTTGCTTAACTGGCATGTTTTGTAGATTGTTAAGTTGCCTAAGTATGGGCCAGCACCGTTTTAGAACTTATTGGGAAATAGTTACATTGTAGTAACTAGGTACTAGCTTTCCGCGAAGGGCTTGGTTCCCGTGGGAATTTGAAAAATTAGTACTCTGTGTGTTATTTTGATGTCTGAGCAAAGTTTCATCAAAATATTTTATGTGTTTTTTGCATGATAAACATCCATCATTCCAAAATTATTTTAGCATTTACATAGTACGAGATCCGACTGCAGAATCGTTCGCTGATCGAGTTTTTCATAAAGACCTAATTTTTACGTATATTTATTATTAGGAGAATATATATTTACTAGGTTGCCTATAAAAATCTGGCCATTAGTATTTTTTAATTAATTATTTTTAATAGATTTTTTGGAATCATATTTCATTACTTACTTGTTTTTTAAATAAAATAGATATATATCCTTATCATAAATATACATAAAAATTAGGTTTCTAGCAAAAACTCGATGAGCGCAATGATTCTGCAGCCGAATCTTAGACTATAATAAAATCGTAGTGGTATGGTGTTCCCTTTACTGAATCAATCAGTCAGGTAAAACAACGCACAACTTCGTAGTTCAGGATTTAAGTTAAGGGAATAACGGACGCGTTGGGCGAAGTGTTACACCTACAACCAAAGAAAAATGAAAAATATTCAAACCACTCACAAAAAATAAATATAGATTATACATGTATATAATCTTATATATCGACCTTGCTTCCTTAAGTGCCCGTCAACACATTGTTGAAAGAGCGTACCTAATCCATTAATACCTACTCTATTTTTTAAGTAAAACAAAATTAACTCCGATCTGACTGAGTGGTTAGAATTATCTGAAATGATTCCTGAAATAGACACTGATACTTGCCAAGTTTTTTGCGGTAAAAAAATGAAGTAGCATGTCGTGTTATATTCTGTACTTTTATTTAAAAAATGTATATGTTTAAAAAATACTCTGGGGTTTTCCATCTGCTCTTGATAGCTAATGATTTTTATCTCGTAGGTAAATACGTCTGAACATATATTTATTTATTGTATATATATATATATTTATTTATTATACACATATATATATTATATATATATATATATATATATATTTATATGTATTATTTATTGTATATTGTAGAATAGGTTATTTTGTTTTGTTTCATTAATTGGTAGGTAGGTAATGCAAACATTATTGCGTTGTAACCCGTACCACATCTGGTTCTCTCTTGCCATCTCTAAGGTAGACTGGAAGAGATCCCTTCAGGGATAAGTCCGCCTTTGCATATATATGTAATATCTTTTTTATTAGACTGTAAGAGTTTGCAATAAAGAGTTTACATACATATATTAAATAGCCGGAGTGATGGATATTATCCAAAAGTGTAGCAAGCTGAAGTGGCAGTGGGCTGGCCATGTCTGTCGCAGAACCGACGAGCGTTGGAGTAGACAGGTTCTCGAATGGAGACCACGTCTTGGCAAACGTAGTGTAGGACGCCCCCCAGCCAGATGGTCAGATGACCTAAAGAAGATAGCGGGTAGTGGCTGGATGAAAACAGCGGAGGATCGTGCAAAGTGGCGCACCTTGGGGGAGGCCTATGTTCAGCAGTGGACTGCAATAGGCTGATATGATGATGATATTAAATAGCGGACAGTGACTCATTAATATTAAGGAATAGAGGACGCCCGGAAAATCCTTTCTTATGCCTTGCCTTCCTTATAAAACGGACCTCTCAGCCAAATTTCACAAGGGCTGGGCGTTAATGAGTCAGTAAGTCAGGACCTTCAATTTTAATTAAAAATGAGATAACAATTTTGAAAATTGTGGATATTGGATGTAAAGAAGCAAACTCAAATATTATTTAAAAAATCTGTATCTCAATTGATTATTTTCGAAGTGTCCTATGAGACTGAGATGAGCGTAGATTAACCCTCTAAATTAAAATGCTGATTAAAAAACAATGCTTCCCGGTTTCATACAGAAAATATTGTAAGAACATATATATTATTAGACCGTAAGTACATAGTTAAACCAAATTGGTGACGTACTGAGAAAAGGTCGTGTTAGGAGAATACGACCCGAATCCGACAAGCATGTACCATAGTACAATAATGTAGAGGGAGCGAAAGAGATATGTTTGGAAAAATGGCAATATGTGGTCTCTGCCTACCCCAATGGGACAAAGGCGTGTATGTGTACAATTGTACAATCGAATTAACATTCGAGAATTAAGAAAACATTTAGGTGTGCCTGTTTTTCTTCGAGATATTTTCTAATTTAGCCTTGACAGGGCCACCAATATGAGCTTTTCTGCATTCCAAACAAACCAACAGGACAATAAATACATTCTTTCACTTCATAGTCAAAGAAAAACAAACAAACAAACAAGCGAAAACACTTCAACACTAATATAATGTTAGTTAACATTGAGATAATTCCAGTGTTTTGTTAGGCGGGTAGCCAAGAGTGTGTCGGGAATTAATATCAGTTAGTATCCAACATAAATAACAGATGGCGTTATTGGTCTTATTGTTAGCTGTTGTTTGACAGTGATGGGCTGAGCATGTGGATAAAGTTTATTATCGTCCCAGTTGGCGCTTCATTCACGGAAGACAGGAAATAGAACGGCTTTTGCAAATATTTGTCGTTCTTTATCGGTAGTTTTGTATTATACATGGGTTGACTTTAAATTAGTTGGCGAAACGTTAGAGGGTGTTTTTTTTTATGAAACTGAACAACTTTCCCCAAGGAACCTATTTTTTATTTTATTTCATTTATTAAGGAAAACTTACAGCATAATATAATACCTACATATAAATTATACACATTAGTAACACGTAAGCCAAAAACAGTTTTCACTGACAATTTATCACGTTCTCGTTGAATCTTTTTTTTATTATTATTATAAGATGGGTTAACTCTTGACCTCAATCTTGACCAAGGTCATAGATGAGGTCGACGATGGAGCGAGTTAACCCAGAAAACGCCTATAAGGCACTGGTACTCCCACGCACCGACGGAACACAGCAAGCTGTTTGGCGTCGGACTTCGGTAGGAGGGTGGTCGCGAACCAGACGGCCCTTTACAGAGCCTACCACACCGCATGAGACCATACGACAACACCTCAGATTCATAAAAAAATGAGGTGTTGTTGTCTCATTTGTGTTTCATAAGTCGCCTCTTACGACACACACGGAAAGAAATGGGGTGGTGTTATTCTAAGCCGATCACCACACGGCACAAATATAAAACATAATATAAAACATTACATTAAAACCTGTATAAAATTCTCAAAAAAAATTACAGTCCTATGTTCCCTCGGAAAAGTTCTTCAGTTTCGTGGGCTGATTCACCCAATATATGTAAGAGTGAGTGATTATATTTACACACTTTTAAAATGAAGACAAAAAGAACACTTCCTGTCATAAACAATAGTGCTCACACGAAATCTAGGTTTATAGGCATTAGGCATTACCACAGCTAGTTCATAAATAATTTATATTTCCTACAATCAAGATGATAAAAGAACAAGTTAGAATTTCTGTACATTAAAAATATTTGGAATTGGATCAAAGTAAACAAAACGGATGGACAGACAGTCAAATATTTATTATGTATCCATTTCGATGAGTTCGTGCTGTTGCAATTTATTTAGACTGTTGTAAAATAAAGTAGCGCATCGCGTGGTTAGTATGGCCCATTTAGAAATAATCTTATAAATAATCCTTGTTTCTGAAGGACATTTAACGATTACCACTCAAACGCAGAAACATATCCTCTCATGTTCAGAATGTCAACTCAAATATAAAGTAGCCATGAATAAAATTAGATTTTATTTATATTTGCGTCGGCACTGACAGACAGACGGACAGACCGATGCGATTTGAAACTTACGAGGGAGTTCTTTGAACTATACTGATGTATTATTATCTGTGGTGACTGAGGCGTCTGAAGGCCGTCTGTCAATTGTTTATTTTTAGAGATCCCTAGGCAGAGGGCTCGGTAACACTTTCATATGCACAATTGAATACAGCACTTAGTGGAAAAAATAAGTATGAATAGTATGCCAATTATTGCGAGGTTTTCCTGGCCATTCTGTCATTTAGAAGGAACGAGACACTGTTGTTCTGTTAATAAAACTCATAAGAAATCTTAAAGTACCTACCTAGGTTTTTATTAAATTATGATCGTTACTTGGTAAAGCAACACTGGTCATTATTTGGCTTAGTGGAGTCGCACATTAAAGGAGTTTTATTCTCAAGCAATGAATATTGAAGTGATCGGCCAGTTACTGCAAAATACGAGCGAAAGAAATATACAGGGTGTTAAGTAATTCGATCTTATCCTCTCAGGTGGTGAATCAGCCCATGAAACTGAACAACTTTCCCTGAGAACAAATGCCGAAATACGAAAAAAAATTGTTGACTTCCCACACAAAATGATTTATCAGCTGATGCAATTTGTAAATTTTTTCGTATTTCGGCATTTGTTCTAAGGGAAAGTTGTTCAGTTTCATGGGCTGATTCACCACCCGAGAGGATAAGATCGAATTCATTAACACCCTGTATATGACTCACGTTTTCGCAAAACACCTAAGTTTTTTTAGTAAGATTAAAAAATATAATCACCAATGTCTCATTATCCGTGTTTTCGCAAAATCCCTAGAATTTTCGCGATAATTCGAATTATCAAATCATCCTACGACATATACACAATTGGTCTTAGCAAAACCAATGACGTGAATTCTTGCAGCAGACAGGATAAAATGATATGTATGACTATCGTATTTCTTCGTTATTTTTTCCAATTAATATGCCATTCCTTCTGTCAGTTGACTTTCTACAGAACCCTTCCTTCTTAACTAATATTTTCACTTAACCTTAATTTTTTAAACAGCGTCAGTGTCATCTTATTTTCGGTTGAAGAGTGCAGTAGCATGTGAAAACGAGAAGGAAATACAATGCATAACCAAGAGAGAGTGAGAGGCACTTTAAGAAATCAAGTCATTAAGGTCAGGGATATTTTCAGGGAACTAATTTGCGGATAATTTTCAGAGTAATGTTTTTGCTGATACGCTGTCGGCGGCGTTTGTGCAACCACACGCGAAGTGATCATCTACTGATGAAAATTATGCCGAATTATTTTAGGTTTATATGACACGCAGTCAAGGATGAAAAGGGGTAAAGAGATTGAAGCTTTATTTTAACCGACTTCAAAAAAGGAGGAGGTTCTATGTTCGACTGTATCTTTTTTTTTCATGTATGGTCACCGATTTCTCCGCCATTTATGGAACGATTTTCAAAATTCTTTTTTGTTCGAAAGATTATACTCCAGAGGTGCTCCCATTGTAACCAAGTCAGGGTCTGATGATGGAATCCCAGGGAAATCGAGGGAAACCCTCGAATTAAATAGGCATTTACACTGTTTCTCACGTACTTTCTATTATTTACACTAAAAATAGAGAAATAAAAAAACTTTTTATTAAAAAAATAAACTGACTTCAAACAGATCAGAAGGTACGTAGCACCTTAAATGCTACGTCTTTATTTTTTGATTTTTGAAGTCGGTTTATTTTTTTTAATTGAAAGTTTATTTTATTAAAAGCATATGGTGGATTAACGGCCTTCCAAGTGCCCTCTTTCCATGGGTTTATCCCAGAAATTCGAGGACCCCAAAACTCATTCTTGAAGTTAACAATTCTGGAACCTTTCAGACACCTGAGCAATAAAAGAAGTAGTTAGCGCAAAGTACGGATGTGCAATCTGCGCGAGAAAAATCATATCTCTAGGCACAGCTGAAAATCAGCTTGTTGTCTATCATAGACAGCAAGTATGCTGAGTTCTGTGTCCTATTTGCTTCTACATTACATTTTTTGTTGATTTTTAAATTGTAAAAGAACATTTTATAATATTACATATTGTTAAGAAGCAATAAAGTTTATCTTATCTTGTCATATCATCAACCTTCTGAACTAAACAACTTTCCCCAATAAATTTATAAAAAATAAAAAATGTCACCCCTCCACACACTTCTTGCGCGATCAGCATTGTCTAAAAATGAGATGTCTATAAACCTTGGAATCACTAGGTGCCTTTAAGTTTGGAATTTTTTTACTTTTAGAGTTAGTCTCAAATCATCGCGTAATATTTAGCGGGCTAAAAACTTGGATGGATACTGAAGGGACCGACTGTACAAAGTTATAAAAAAAACGAAAAAGCGTAGACTATCAAACCAATTAGGCACTTCCTCTAGCCCAGTATAGCACAGTCGCGCCTGGCCGCGTCTAATTAGATTTGATTGATTATTTCGGCTAGTTTTTTCCCACACGTGCGCAAAAACTACGCTAAGAGAAGTGAGGGCCGAGGGTCAATGATATTGCAGTAGGGTCAAGGTTGAAGTACTTTAACTAAATTGAAATTACTTATTTCAATTAAAATATATTCATATTACAAATAGTAACATGTCAAAGAATAAAATAAAATAGAAATGGCCAATAATAATAAAATGTCATGTAGGGGAAGATAGAGAAAGGGTGGCCCTGGCTTGCAGTCAAAAAAAGACATTTAGAATTCCCATACAAAGGTAAAAATTGTTCTTTTTAATATTTCTTTTTTTTTGTATTTGAGAGGTGAAAAGTTTTTTTTTAATATTTCGACCTATGTTACTTAAGGAAAGTTATAACGTTTTGCGGGTTGTTTCACATCCCTTATTTTCCCTAATTTTTAAAAAACCTTGTATGAAAGTGCGGGTTTCCTTATGCATGTTCCCAAAAAAAAAAAAATATTGAATCATATTTGCATGTAACTAATAATGACAGATTTTCTCTAATTTGTATTGAATTTTGTAACAAGTAACATTAAATAAAAAAATATTATAATTACACTAGTGATGTCAGATAGATAGCTCTGATGATATGTAAAGAGATATATCCATTACTCATTGTATGTTGTGTTCTTCATAATGTAAATAAATTATGATTTATGACAGCAATAAATATTAAGTCATTTGTTGGTGGTCTGAACATATTGTGTTTTTATTTGATTTTTTATCTGTTGAGATAAATTACCGATGAATGCAATAAAAAAACCGGCCAAGAGCGTGTCGGGCCACGCGCATTGTAGGGTTCCGTAGCAGCATGGTTCAAATATGCAGCTGGCTTCTTAATTCTACAAGCATATTGTCATAGTTGATGTTAAAATCCCCAAATACTATACTTAGTATCATAAGCAAATGTACCTATTAAAAAGTTTGGCCTAAATATAACAGAATGGAAGTGGGTAATGCGCGAGCGAAGCGAGCGCGAATTTTTTTTTTTTTGCGACAATTTTATTGTAAGGAATAATAAAATAATTGCACCCACAAAAACCTATTAAACGACACCTGAAATGTCAATATGTTACAGCTTGGCTTTCGGCTCGCCTCACTTTTAGCGTGGAACCTTGTATGTCAAGGTCAAACATTTTGGATTAGGGTACACTTCGTCGTAAATGCTACCCTCGTGAATTATTCCACATTTTTTTTCGTTACAAAAATTAATGTTTCCTAAACGGATTGCTGAATCGAAAAACGTTTTTAGTAAGCCCCTTCTATCTTTTAAAAAGCTATTCTATGATAACGCACTCGATGATATCGGCTAAAAAAAAACCATCGCCCATTCACGTTAATGGGAAACACACGAAAAAAATTTTTTCCACCAATTTATTTTATTAGATTTGTCACCACAATCAATAGGTATATATGACCATGCCAAATTTTAACTCTGTAGGTACTATTAAGGATCTAATATTAGTAAATATATTCTTATTAATCCCAACTAAGTTTGGCACTTGGTCGACTATTACTCGCAAACTTGAAGGGCCATCTTATGTGTGATAGTTTTTCTTTTAATTTCGTTGTATATACTACCACCGTGAATTGTTTTACATTTTGATAAACAACCGTTTAGCTGGTAGAGAAGTAGACACTTGTGTTTGACAAAAATTTTTACTTTAAAAATTTATGTTTCGCAAACGGAGTGCTGAATCGAAAAACGTTGTTAGAAAACTCCTTCTGTCTTTGAAAAAGCTGTCCTATGACACCCCATTTTATGATATTGGCGAGAAAAAAAAAATCATCACCCATTCACATCTATGGGAGACACCCGAAAAAAAATCTACAGTTCTGTCGGCGTAATTTATATGTATGACCTTGCCAAATTTCAGCTCTGTGCTACCAAGGGTTTCTTAGGAAACCTGCGGACAGACGGACATGGCGAAACTATAAGGGTTCGTAGATTACTACGGAACCCTAAAACAAATGTATTATTAAAGAGTTTGTAATTTCGGAAATAACTTTTGTTTTGGTCTAAATACAACCGAATGTAAGTATGTGCGAATTTTTTTTTTGTTTTTTTACGGCAATATTACTGTTAGAAATAATATCAACCTGCTGTTAAAATAATTTTGATGTCATTTTCGTAATTAACACCCCCAAAAAACTATTGAACGACACCTAAAATGTTAATATGTTACAGTTTGGCTTTCGACCTCCCCTCACTTTTAGCGTGGAACCTTGTAAACATATTCTTATTAATCCCAAAAACGTTTGGTCGACTATTACTCGCAAACTTGAAGGGCCAACTTATGTGTGATAGTTTTTCTTTTAATTTCGTTGTATATTCTATAACCGTGAATTTTTTCACATTTAGAAACAACCGTTTAGCTGGTAGTGTCCCCCCCCGGAAACTTGTTTTTAACAAAAAATTTCACTTTAAAAATATGTTTTTCTCAAACGGAGTGCTGAATCGAAAAACGTTCTTAGTAAACCCCTTCTATATTTTAAAAATCTATCCTATGACATTCAATTCGATGGTATCGGCGAGAAAAAAAAATCCATCGCCCTTATGGGAAACACCCGAAAAGTTTTTTTTTCCAAAATTTTATATTTTAGATCTGTCGGCGCAATTAATATCTATGACCATGTCAAATTTCAGCTCTGTAGTACCAAGGATCTTATATTAGTAAATATATTCTTATTAATCTCAACAGTGTTTGGCACTTGGTCGACTATTACTCGCAAACTTGAAGGACCAACTTATGTGTGATAGTTTTCCTTTTAATTTCGTTATATATTCTACCAACGTGAATTTTCCACATTTTTAGAAACAACCGTTTAGCAGGACACTTGTGTTTGACAAAAATTTTCACTTTAAAAATTTATATTTCGCAAACGGAGTGCTGAATCGAAAAACGTTCTTAGTAAACCCCTTCTATCTTTTAATATGCTATCCTATGACACCCCACTCAAAAATAATGGCGAGAAAAAAAAATTCATCACCCTTTCACGTCTATGGGAGACACCCGAAAAAAAATTTTTTTTCTAAGATTTTACTCTACAGTTCTGTCGGCGTGATTTATATGTATAATCGTGCCAAGTTTCAGCTCTGTAGTACCAAGGGTTTCTTAGGAAACCCGCGGACAGACGGACAGACGGACAGACGGACATGGCGAAACTATAAGGGTTCGTAGATTACTACGGAACCCTAAAAATATAGGGCTTTTAGAGATGAAATGTATTTAATGATTGACAATTTACTATCTGACTAGTACATTTTTGAATTTATCTGGAGAAAATTCAATAAAATTTTTAGGTTAAGTTCATAAAAAAACATCGATATTTAAAAGACTAAATTTATTAAATACACGACACTACAGATCATTACACTATGCTTGTTGACCATAAGTATGACGTTACACATTTGATTTATTTTCATAAATCAAATGTGTAACTTGATGTTCTGTTGAAGCTTGAGAGGTGGAAGTTTATATAGCGTAGTATTTTCCGTATTAATAAACTTATTTATTTCTTAAGGGAAATATATTTTTCTAGTTCTACCTAGCGTTTACAAGGCCTAGTGCCAGGGTCCACTTTGTGATTTATTTTCCTTCACATATTAACCAATTCACTAAAATATTACATTACTTTTGAAACTCTTCTTGTCTAACATCTTGACAATGTACAGAAACAGCGTACGTGACGCATGATCAGAGAGATATTAAATAAAAACATATCTCTCAAACTCTCTTATCTCACTGATAATGGTACACGTAATGAATATAAAGTACCCGGTGACAGTTCACTATCGTATATTGAACATGTGTGTAGTCCAAATATTTGAGAAGGTCGTGCGATAGATAAAGAGCAATATATGTCAGTCGGTAACAGGCAACGGCTCCGGCGCACGTAACGTCAGTTTGGGTTATCGCAGAGTAAAAAAAAGAGTTATGCGCTTCACTATTTTCATGCTGTCTCCTTTCCAGGGTATACTGAGATGAAAAAGCTGGGTAAATAAGTTTAGAAAAGCAACAACATTTATAAATGTAATTTTAGAGAAAGAACAACGTTCGGCGCGAATTGGACTTGAGCCCACGTCCCCAGGATCAGATCTTCTGGTGCTCTAAACAACTGAGCTATCGTGCCTTCAAGTCAAGCGGCGTAATAAATAAATACCTGTGGTTTTATTCACGGGGCCATTTTTTTTGAGCTCTTCAACGAAAATATATTTCGCTTTCAACTAGACAATTAGCAGACCATTATGTACATTTAAATTTAATAAAAATGTAATAGCCAAAAATAAAGCAAGTTAATCGAAGAAGTTAATGAATAAATCAGATACAATCCTAGACTACAGACTACATTAAACAAATAAAATGTGATATTTAAAGGTTATTCAATTAAATTAAAATAATGGGGTCTAGTTTTAATGTTTTAAGCAAGGACAAATAGTTGAATAAATAAATCAAGGCGCTTGTTATATAATTGTTTAAAGCTTTAACAAGTATTATTATAATGCAAAATATCAATATACTTAAAGGAAAAAAGACATCGCAAGACAAAAAAATTTGACAACGCTGAACATCATAATGTTAACAGACTTTAATCTCTACAAAAAATTTAATTGCCACCCGTGAAATAAATATAATCATTAAGAAGTTCCGTCCGGTCGTCATCATTTCCATTGCTCTTCATCACCAGGTACTCGACTTGTTATACCAAAATTGCTACATATTGGGCCTTTTTTTATAAAACGGCACGGAAAAATTGTATTACCATTGCCTCCTATGCACTAGTGATACTACATAGAAGCTGGGACATAAAAGGCAATGGTAATACACATTCTGTCATGCCGTGCCGTTCGAATTATAAAAAGGAATGTGAATCAGCCCACAAAACTGAATAACTTTCTCCATACAACTTTAGTGATCAATTGTATAGGAAGTCGAAGATATGTTTAAATTACATACTTATACGTTCCTTGTTGAATCTAACACCAATTATTATAAATATAGGAAAAAAATAGGTAATATAGGAAAAAAAATCAGGAAAAGAGACGTTGGGAGAAAAATGTAATTTGCGAAAGATTTTTGGTAGTTTCGGCTTATCTACAAGATGACTGGACAGGGTTTTACGTAAGCTAGGGGGTTATCAAGTCATATAATGAATTATGATAATTCGAGCTCAAATATTCTTGACAAAGTATACACAATGTAGGATATCAATATACTCTTTTGTCCTTGCACTTGTCTTGAGATTTGACATCACTGCTCGAAAAAAGTTATAGCAATCATTGAATATGTTTAAAAAGTAGGTAATCATTTTTGTTCAAATTATTTAGCACATGGATACATATTTCAGTAAGTAATTTATTCTCGTTGTCTATTTTTCCCAGAAGAAATATGATATAACTACCATTGCGACAACTTTTCTTTTTGCTCTGAGATTGTGACCATTTTCAACCAAATCTATTTTAACAATAATTCAGGTTCCTAGTCTTATTATATATTGCAGCATTTCTGCTTGCGATCTTTATTATGTTTACTAATTCTTTCCAGTCTAGTTTTCTTTTTTATTCGATAGATTTTAAAATTTTAGAACTTTCTCCATTTTTGCTTTTTGTTTGGGATTGAAGTTGTCAATTCATTCGACTAAAAATTTTTGGAGTGTAAACGTTATTTTTGAGGAAAATATCACGGCCATTGGCAGAGTAATCCATTCATTATAAGATAACAATTTGAAATTAGTGAATATTTGAATATTTTTGACGGCCGGTTTGGTCGAGTGGTAAGTGACGCTGCCTCTTGATCGGCGGGTCCTGGGTTCGATCCCCAGTCGGGGCAAACATTTGTGTAAAAAGCAGATGTTTGTTCTCGGGTCATGGGTGTTTGTGTTTGTCTCTATGTGTGTTCCAAGGGACCCACGACACAAGGGAAAACCTTAGTGTGGGCCTTTGAGTGTGTAGCGTTGTTAGCCTTGTTGTTTTTTTCGTGAATAAATATAAAATGTATTATCGTGTAACCACGGACATCAAAATTTGTAGTGGTTTTAAGACAACCCATTAAAGGCTGGACCCGAATAACGGAACCGGGATAAACGGAGATACGATTGACGATTAAACGTTCGCGCCAACCAGTTACAGCCACAATTCTGTCGCGGATACTCCGGCCCTAAGAAGATCCACACCCTTTAGCTAAGTCCCTTAAAATCCTTACCCTGTACTTATTAATTTTAATCATAAAAATCGAGATATCTAACAAATAGGTAGGAATTTTATTCGTCGACGAATTAAATAATCTCCCTATTTGGTTTAGATACCAATTAGATATAGTAAATCCCCAAAATTCTATTGTTGTGTGATATTAATATTGTTCTAAATTAACCAGCTTTTCTTTCCCAAACAATCTTCCAAACATATTTTACACTTTCAATTTTAAACCCCATGAACACCTTGATAAGCCTACCCTATTGTTAAGTTTATGTTTTAAATTTTATTATGTTATTTTTGTGACATCCCTTTTGGTCCCAGTGTCGAATTTTTGTATTATTATTTTTTTGTTGATTAAACCCTGTTATTCAATAAATCTCGTCTTCTTTACTTATTCAATTTGTGTTTCGGCGATTACCGAACACAAATTGAATAAGTAATAAGAAATGTAAGTCATATCATAGAGCCTGTAGTAAGAATCTTAAAATGCTGTGATCTTTAATGACTACCTGATAACAAGTGCACGTAAATATAGCATTTTTTTTTATCAGCTCATATACGTCCCCACCGAGGGGCACGGGCCTCCCTTCAAAACACGAAGGGGTTTTAGGCCATAGTCCACAACGCTGGCACAATGTCGGCTAGTGGACCGCACGCTTTCGAAAGGGAATTTTCTTAAACGTGCGGGTTTCATCACGATCTTTTCTTTCACCGCTGAACAAATGATCATTACTGAAAAATTTATACACAAATCCGAAAAAGACGAATTTAGTACAGGCCCGCAGTATTTGAACCCACAACCTTCCGGCACTACAGCATTAAGGGGCCATCCATAATTACGTCACACGAATTTCTTGTCACAGCTGGTCACATTTGTAAGACTCCACCCTCCCTAGCGTGACGTCACATATTTTGCATATTTTCTATTTTTTGTAATTTTTTAGTAAATGCAGTACTTTCTCTTAACTCTTAAGTTGTTATTTTTTTTGGGAACTCATAACTAATTGTCTCAACAAAAGTAAAAACGTAAAATGAGTGATTGGGACTGAGGAGGTTAAGTTTATAGTTAATAGTTAACACGTTTTGATATTCATACCACGTTTTGAAATGTGACGTCACGAAACTTATGACCCCTCCCACCCCTTTGTCACACAATGTCACACTTTGTCGACCCCCTCCCCTCCCCTTAACGTGTGACGTAATTTATGGATGGTCCCTAATAATAAAAAAACTTACCGCAAATCCAACCGGATATCCTTCCCGTCCACAGTGAGGTTATAGTGGAGTTCATGCGGGAGGTCGTGATCCCGCATAAAGAGATCCCGGCGCGCGCGCGTATGCCCGTGTGCATGGTGGTGGTCCACCGCATGCGAGAGGAGGGATCCTTCAGCGGTAACCTTGACAGGGGTTACCACCTGCGCTTGAGTCGGGTCCAGGTGTCGGTGGGAGTAGATACCTGAAAAATATGTTAGTTTTAAAATTTGTTACATGAACATACATACACAAACATAAGCTCACACTTTTGTCCCATTGGGGTAGGCCGAGACCACAGATTGCAACTTGCTACGATCCAAACACACCTTTTTCGCTTCCTCTAGATCAGTGGTTCCTAACCTTTTTATTGTTACCCCTGTAACCTATGAGGAAAACTGATTTTACCCCCCCTTTAAAATGTTATCAAATCAAACAATACAAGCAATGTTTTATCTTTTATTTTTCAGAAAAACTCTTTTTATTTTTGTGTTCTCTGTTTGGTACCTCTGTGCGGTATGAAAGAGAATTAAATTATGCACCAACTTCATCGCATAGAACTTTGAAGATTCTAATAATTTGATTCTTCGTTACCCCCGTAAAATAGCTGATTTACCCCCGCAGGGGTAATTACCCCCAGGTTAGGAACCCAGGCTCTAGATTCATAATTCTCTACATCATTATATATTCGCGTGCATCAAGAAATGCAGCTAAAAAAATGACTTGAGACTCGTTGAGGCTTCAAAATAGAATGGGGTAATTTTAAATAAGTTAGCAAAACTTTAGGGGGTGATTTTTCCATGAAACTTAACCACTTTCCACAAGGAATCCTTATGACATTTTTTGACTTTTCTAACAGACACAATCAGCTGATCGCTTTAGTTGTATGGAGAGACATTTTTTTAGATTTCGACCAATGTGAAAATGAAAATGAAAAATGAAAAATGTTTTATTTCGTAACACTAAAGCCTTAAAATTGGTGGGTTGGGGTCTCCATTTAAGCGAACATAGCCTGTCTTTGGAGGCCCCGCTCTTCCGTTTTAACTTACATAGGTAGGCTGTATGGTAGGTTGTATGTTCCTTGTGAAAGTTATTCAGTTTCTCCTAATTTATGTATACCTCTCACCACTATACATCATGTATCATCTAATAACCCTCAGAATTTATGTCAAACGTGGCATTAAGTGGTTCTAAACCACTGATGCTCTGCCTACCCCGTATGGGATTACACGCGTGAGCGTATGTATGTATGTGTACGTATATTCCTAGATTTTGCTGAGATAAAGTACACATTAAAAGTAGTTAACCGTGTGGTGATCGGTTGAGAATAACACCACCCCATCTCTTTCCGTGGGTGTCGTAAGAGGCGACTAAGGAAACACAAATGAGACCTGCCTCCTAGTAATCCATCCCAGGCAACGACACTTCATTTTTTTCTGAATCTGAGGTGTCGTCCTATGGCTCATGCGGTGTGGTAGGCTCTGTAAAGGGCCGTCTGGTTCGCGACCACCCTCCTATCGAAGTCCGACGCCAAACAGCTTGCTGTGTTCCGTCGGTGCGTGGGAGTACCAGTGCCTTAATAGGCATTTTCTGGGTTAACTCGCTCCATCGTCGACCTCATCTTTGACCTTATGGTCAAGATTGAGGTCAAGAGTTAACCCATCTTTCAATTAAAAATTTTTTTTAATTATTATTTTGACGCAATATATTCTGATAGTTGCATTGAAATCAATATTTACTGTCATCAGTATTGTTTAGTACAAACTCATCAACAGTCATCATATTAAAGTTGGTGGCTTAGTTTCCGTTATTCGTGGAAAGCTTGGTCAGGTGGTACGAGGTTTTAAATGTTTTTTTTTATGTATAAGTACCTAATTATGTAAGGTAACAATATTTATATTGAAAGGACTTCTCTATGCAGACATACATCTTCTCTGGTTGACTTTTGACTGTGTTTTTAACCCCGCTAAAATAAGAGGGGTGTAATAAGTTTGATGTGTATATCTTGTGTAGGATCGTAGCTCCCAAACGAATAGATCGATTCCGATGCGGTTTTTTTTGGCTTGAAAGATGACGTAATATGGTTCTTAGCTATATTTGATCAAAATTTGTTCAGCCGTTTAAGAATTATGAACGATGAGAATTTTAAAGTTCTTTGACTCTATGGGAAAACAAGTTTAGGAAACAAAATTAACTTCTAATCAATCTTTTTGTGATAGTCCAGTGTACCGCGTCTATTTTATTAACTTTGAGTTATCGGCAGTTGAACCCGTTGAAAATAGACAAAGTCGGAGTAAGGATTTAGTCTTAACTACAATAGAGAGATAATGCTACGTAATTAGGGTTGTAGTCAAGCAAACTCTACCTTAGTCCCCTGTGATAAGGGTGAAATTGACAAGGTTGCTTTGTCACGACTGTACGTTCATTATCTAACATGCGCCGGCGCCGCACAGTGATTCGTCCAGAACAAGCTAGCTGGACAAAATTATTTAATCACTTTTTTTTACTCCAGTTGGTGTATTTATGCGTAATTTGATTTGTTTACCACAAAAAATTAAAAAATTAGTTATATTTTTTGAAAAAAAATAAAAAAAATAAAAAAAATCTTTTTACAGGACAAAAAAATTTATTCATAAATTAAGAAAAAATGTAAACACAAAACTTAATAACTAATTGCATAATATGCACAATTTTATTTACGAAAGTATGGAAGTGAGCGAAATCTTAAAAAAAAACTAATTAACTAATGACAAAATAATATTTTTAAAAGGCTCTCCTTAATCACTAAATTCATCCTCTGATGAGTCATCTACTACATAATCTTCACTAATCCTAGTGCCTATACTTCTAATTGCAGTTACATTAGGAGGCAACAATAGGCTCATAACTTCGGAAGGGAGACTACCTGTCTTTTTTTTAGGAATTTCCCTAAGACTATTGATTACGGGATCAGATGTGATAATTAACATATTAAGGAGGTCCCTATTTGTGGCAATACGAGACTGCTTGCGCGTATTATTCTGTCGAAATCTTCTGCAATCTTTATTGCGAGCTTCCTGAGCTTCCTCAGAGAGCTGGCCAATTGGTAGAAGAGCCGACCGAATAATATCTGCACCATGCACAAGTATTTTATGTACAGTAGCAGGCATGTAGTACCACGAATAGAGACTTAAATACAATTTTCTCGTGTTTTGTGTAAATTCTACAAACTTATCTATATTGATATCATACCCAGACGACAAAGCCCTGAGTATTGTATCAAACATTTTTATCAAATTCACATCTAATCCCGTTATCTCTGCACTTTTTTCGGGGTCCCCAAAAAAACGGCGAGCAGTATTTCCATCATTTGTATTTCCATACCCTGGCTTTGGTTTGTCTATGTTAAACCCATTTCAGGCTTAAACTTTTGACGAATATCTTCTGAACGTTGCTTCACTTTAGCTTGATCGTCTTTTCCACGTACTTGCCATTTTTTATCTCAAGACGGTAACTAATGTGAAGCAAACATTCAAAACAGCGAATCCAGGCGTGAAGTGTAGACAAACCAAAACCAAGATTATCCTTATTCGCTACAAACTCCCTGGACTCATCATTCATAAGCTTTGGGGTAGCTTTACAAATATAGCATGTTTGTGATGAAGCTGTTTCAGTCACAGCATTGCACACTTTGCCATCAATCATCGTAAAAAGTAATTCATGTTTGACAGTGATCTCTCTTCCATCAACACTAGACTTTGTCGGTCGCAAGCTATTTATTTCCTCTAAGACGGAATTTGTCTCGGTCAAAGTCAAATCAGTGCTCTCTTTAGAGAAAATAAACTTTATTGGCCGGCAATTCATGGAAGATGATGGACGAGGATTCTGCCAAACAATATTACCACTAACGTCACGCAATTGAATCGGCACAAATGAAAAAACAAACAAAAATTCATCAGTGGCTTCGCTATTGCTGAATTTTTGTTTGTATGTGCTGTGACCGGAACTTCCATCACAACCCCACTTACTGATTAGAGTGAAAGATGAGCTTGAAGATAAATTACTTAAAACGTCACTCTGTACAGTAACTAAACGTTCAATGGTTTTGTCTAAAATCGCTTGAAGTTTAATTTCTGCACGGGATTCGTCCAAGGTAATTTGATCCTCACGAGGAAAACAATCAAGCTTAGCTTGTCGGACACAATACATTGATAGAAATACCTGATGACCCGCTTTCATGCTCCACTTCCGAGTCTGCTTGTAGGAGTGGCTAGTCGATTTAGAATCGACGTAATACGCCAATGCTTCTTCTTTTGTCAAGCACCTACCGGTACTATCACTACCACCACTTGATAATCTTTTCTTAGCCACTGCGCACTTTTCAGGGCTCTCACTCACGTCCTTGATTATATGTGCAACATTACGATGCCCTTCTAATCGAGCTGCCACTTGTGCAGCAACTGCTAATTCAGAAGCACTACGCGACTTCACTAAATCGTCAACTCTCCTTTTCTTGGTTTTGAAACTGGCGTCTTCAAAGTCTTTTTGTGGTCTTCCAGGGCCAGGAAAAGTGGTCTGTGTCGAAGATGATGGCTCTGGAAGGTGAGCCATCACTTCAATTACAATATTCTCTTGCAGCCAGCTAGAACATTGGTCACGGAAGCGAACTGAGTTCCTCCCATTAGTTTCCCACTTGGTGGAAATCTTGGAGGAAAGTCTTGATATTAACTGCTTCAGATTTCTTTCCGAAGGCTCTGTGATACCCTGTAGATCATATCTAGATGATATGAACTGAAACAGCGATTTATTTCGGTCGTCCTTGCCATACTTCATCCACTCTTCAAAAAACTCGGTTTTTGAAAGAGTGTAGACTCGTTCTGAAAAAATTAAAAAAATATTAGATGTGCAAATATGTTGCAATGGATTTTTACAGTTTTCAATACTAGAGGGGTACAGCTAATATTTAACATCGATTCCAGCCCGGGTACATGCGGGTACATGTAACTTTTACTCTACTTTTCATAAAAATAGGCAAAAAATGACGTGTTTGTCGAGAAAATGGCTTATTTTGAAAGGGAAAGGTATAAAGTTTTTATGAATATATTATACGAAAAAAAAGGACTTACTCTCAAGATTAGAATCCATAGCAAACACTTGGTATAATCACAATAGATAACATATAACAGACAATCTGCGTAGAGGGTAGTACTGATAATAATTTTGTTGCAATAACGTAAATCCTTAAGTACTTACCTTACTCCGAGTTGAAAAAGAAGTGGGAGAAAATATTCTGGAAATGACATAATTAGGGTGTCCTTAATTGAAATCATTAGTCATTTAATAGAAAGTCGTTAGTGGTTTTTGTCCAGCTAGCTTGTTCTAGGTGAATCACTGTGCGCCGGGACGTGGCGCCGCGCCGGTGTTATAGACCGGGAGTTGAATGTGGATTGTTGTCAAACAATAAACATAAAGACAGAGTTATTTAAAATGATGACTTGTAAAGCTTAAAAGCTAATATGATAAGTATAGTATAATATCCTATCCTATTTATAAATTAAAGGGAAAGTTTAGTCAAGTGAGCGTTCAAAAATATTATGGGGAGAGGACAAAAAAATAGCCACCACAAAAAAATAGCCACCTTTTGGATGTAGCCATTACGTGAATTAAAAAGAAAAATAAGAAATGCTATGTTGTCTTTTTCTTCTTATCGTGTGGGTATTAGTCAAGAGTGTAGCAAAATATAAAATGTAATACAATTTAAAGTTAAGTTTATTATAAAAGATTACTATATAGCAGGGGTGGCCAACTTGATTATACCCAAGATCTCCTGTTTACTAACGAAACCCTGTGCGATCTACCAATTACATACACACATCAAAAAAAGTTTGCGATCACTTGGAAAAGTGCTAATATTTTTTATAGTAGAAGAATAAAACTTAATCACTTTTTATCTTTTGATTCCTTATTTAAAAATATGAAATTTAAATATAAAATAATTTCGTAATTCAAATGTTTTTTCATTTAAAAAGACAATCAACCCTTGCTTGCTTTCATTCAGAAATCTGACATAGTCGCAACTTATCAATATTTTCAATTTATTCAAAAAAAATTAAGTTGGTAACGATGCCGAGAGGATTAACTGCAGTTTTACGAGCCAGAATTCTAACTTTAAGTGGAGAAGGCTATTCCACGAGGGAAATATCACGCAGAGTTCATGTATCCCAATCCTGCGTGGTGACCACGTTGGAGAGGTATCAGGGCATGGAAGATTTAGCTGATCGACCTCGCAGTGGTCGCCCAACTGTTCTTACTGCAATTCAGAAGCGATATATCAGATTACTGGCTGCCCGTGACCCAACAATGAACGCTACTAAAATGAAAGCAGAGCTGCGAGCTGCCACCGGCCGCGAAGTTAGCACCCAAACGATTAGAAATTGCTTACACCAAGCTGGATTACGAGCAAGGAGATCCTGGCGAGCACCTCTGAACTCACAGCAACGGAAGCGGCGCAGATTGCAATGGGCTAGGCTCCGTCAAAATGAAGAAATTGAGGACGAAAGCATCTGGCAGAACTGCTTCTTCGTTGACGAAACGCGGATCAGTACACATCCAGATAACCGACGTGTCCGTGTCTGGAGAAGACCTGGCGACTCTGAAAGGCAGAGAACTGCCACTGGAACCGTTCAGCAGGGCGGGAAATCAGTGTCCTTTTGGGCCGGGATAATGATTGGGGCTAGGACGCTCTTAATCCCGTATCAAGGCACCATGACCGGAGCCATGTATAAAACGATTGCAATCGATGGATACGTCAGACCATTCCGCATCAACCACGGGCGCCAATTCATAATGGTAGATGATAATGCGCCCGCACATCGAAACGGACGTGTTGATGCTGCTCTCCAGCAATACGACATCACCAGGTTAGACTGGCCTGCCGGCTCGCCTGACTTACACCCGATCGAGCATGCGTGGGATGCTCTTAAGCGAGCTGTTTGGAACCGTCAGCCACCTCCGCGAACAGTGTCAGAAATCAGGGCAGCTGCTATTGAAGAGTGGGACAGGTTACCACAAGAAATGCTAGATAACTTAATTCTTAGCATGCCCAGAAGGGTTTCCGCATGTGTGCGAGCCAGGGGAGGAGTCATTTTATACTAATTATTAATTTTTTCGTAATAAATTTTGTTTGTTTTTTCATTAATTCAAATTTTTCATTACATTACATTTAAGCCAAAATTGCATTTCCTAGCTTTTATTATTAAAAGTAAATAATTAATAATGATTCTTTTATTTACTTAGTGCATTTTCATTATAAAATCATAAAACGTAAACAGTTTCTTTAAATAATTTATATTTTAAAGAATACACCTGATTTTGCTACTGATCGTAAACTTTTTTTGATGTGTGTACGTCTTGAAATCTTAAATGAAACAGCGTAGTTCAGTACACAATCATGTAGTATTTTTTTAAATTATATTAAGAGAAAAAACTTAATTCTGAAATGTTTTTTTTATTTTTTTGCCTTGCCACGATCGACTGGACTAACAGTCGCGATCGACTGGTCGATCGCGATCGACCGGTTGGCCACCCCTGCTATATAGGAAGAGCGCTACGCCTACAAACTACTCTAGTAGTTTGGCGACTTTAGTTTTAAGTTAAAATGTGTAGGTAATCTTTATTTGAAACTAGCTGACCCGGCCAACTTCGTAACGCCTTTTTTCCATATTTTCTCACCTTTTAAACCTTCCCTGGACTTCCAGACTAAAATTTGCCAAATCGGTTCAGCCGTTCTCGAGTTTTAGCGAGACTAACGAACAGCAATTCATTTTTATCTTTATTTGAAATAAATTATAAAAAAACCTTCCTACTAATAGGTATTTTTAATGCGAAAGTTTGTGAGGATGTATGTATGTTTGTTGCATTTTGATAAAATTTGGTAGCTGACACCCTGGATTAACACATAGGCTAGGTACATAATTCATTCTCGTGGAATTCTCAAATTCCTACGGGGGCGAAGTCCCAGGCGGAAAGATAGCCTATAATATGTATTTATTTATGTTAGGTATATTGTAAAATAGCTTTTCCCCGCGGCTTCGCTCGCGCAAAGAACTCTTTTAGTCACCCATTTCATTCTTGACCCTTTAGGGGATGATTTTTGAAAAAATAGCGAAACACGTGTCCGTTTATTTGCTTCGAGGTATATCTTGACGAAGTTTTGAGTCAAAATGTGCAAAAAAATTGTCTTCTCCATACAAACTTTGAACCCCCGTTTCACCCCCTTAGGGTAGAATTTAGAAAAGTCCTTTCTTAGTGATGTAAAGTTCATCGCCATTTTGATGATTCCTAACTAAACAAATAAAAGTTGAGATCTTATACACTTGACATTGATAAGTATTACATAGAAAGTTGCAGAAAGGTATACTTACATAGAGTACAACGGTGCTATAAAAGTACAACTTTTTGATTTGAATTACTTACTTACTAAAGACGTAAGCTGAATAGAATAATCATGTTTGTTACATAGATAAAACACCTTTTTAACAGACGAATATTTGCTAATCCAGATTAATCTATTTGGCTATGCTTATTACCTAAGATATTAAATTTAAGTCTTTCAATTAAGTTATGAATAAATAAATGTTTGAAACCTAAAATAGCATATAGGTAGCCTTATTGAAGTATTTATCATAAACGAAGAGGGTATTCTAATTGCTTGAAATGCTCTGAGCACTTATGCAATGTGCATCTAAGGTCCGTATTATAGAACGCGACTCAGACTGATCTATACTTAAGCAGCAGTCGTCTTTGTCATTTTGATAGTGAAAGAAAGAGACAATCAATACTTAAGTATATATCAAGCTTGGTAATTTAGGTAATACGGACCTAAACTACCAGTAGAGGGAATGTCCACCGAGACTGGAAAAGCAGTCTGCATTGCTGTCATACAGCATACACAACTATAGATATTGATTGATTTTATAACATATTATTAAACTTTCTGAAGTTTTTTTTTTCATTTCTTGACATTGACTCCCCGCCCGTACGGCCCGTACCCCAGTGACGCCTACATCGCATAAGGTGCTGCCTAGCTAGCTAGCTGAGCAGGATGAGCGGCGACCACGAAACTTTTTTCTAATACTTACATTTTTAAACTCGTGATATCTTTTGAATGGAATGTCCAAATTGCATAATTCAAAAAGTTGTATAAAGATATTGAAGCAGTCTTGAATATGAAGTAATTTATTTTGATAAGGATTAATACCAAGATACAAATAAAGAGCATTTTATAGCGGGCGGCATTTCAATTAAACTTTTAAAATAAAAGAACACATATTGTGGCATAACTACAATAGTTAGACGTATGCTGTCGCGACACTTTTTGTAAATATTTATGTGTTCTGCAAAGTCGTAGTACATTATTTTATTCTATCATCAATAGTTTACGCAGCGCACGCAATGTAAAGAATATTTTAGGTAATTTTTTTACACCTTGAGTTACATTATTTGAGTTTCAGTAAGGATCCCTAATTTTTTTGAAAATATAATATAGCCTATGTCCATCGGGGATAATGTAGCTTTCTAATGGTGAAAGAATTTTTCATATCGGTCCAGTAGTTTCGGAGCCTATTCGATGCAAACAAACAAACAAACAAACAAACAAACAAACAAACAAACAAACAAACAATCAAATCTTTCCTCTTTATAATATTAGTATAGATATAGATATAGATATACATGACGTTTCACCGACTTCAAAAAAAGATTATAATGTCGTGAGAGATTATATTTTACAAGTGAAATTGTAATATTACGGTTTTTAAATTATTATTATTTTTATTATAAGAAGGGTTAACTCTTGACCTCAATCTTGACCAAGGTCATAAGTTTAAAATTTTAAAATTTTCCGGTAACATTTTTTCTGTCGTTATTTTTCCTAAACCTATTTATTACCCCATTACCCAATCTTGGCCTATTTCATATTTTCATTGAATCATTCCCCATAATTTGAAATCCTGCAGACTCATTCCCATTATATTTAAACAAATTGTCCTTGGAACGTTTCATTTTGTCAACACAACACTAACAGTTAACTCTTTTTAACCCTTCTCGGTCACTATCATAATTATATTAGGACGTTAGATGTTAAATAATTTTAGATGAAATAAAATGTAATGTCATTGTTACACATGTTAATTTTGCTACACATAGGTCAAAACGGATCGTTATCATCACCAGCCCAGCAGATCTAGTACGATAGCGACAAACTCGCGCTCGGCTCACGCTGAAACTTCACTTTGATTGCGCGAGGGTCCCGCGCAAAGGCTTGCTCGCCCTATGGCGTTGTCAATGTTGACATTTTGACATAGGACCGCGGTATTGCCGCGGCGCTGTCACTATCGTACTCGGCCTGACGATACGTCCCCACTAAGAGACCGGACGAAGGGTGAAATGGATGTTTAAAAAAGCGTCATTAGAGATATCCAGACACGGACTGACATAGACCATTTTTCTAAGAGAACGAAGTCGCACGCGGAAAGATACTTCTACTAATATTATAAATACGAAAGTTTGTTATAATGGATGTTTCTTACTCTTTCACACAAAAACGACTGAACGGATTTTGCTGAAACTTTGCAGTAATATAGCTCAAATATCAAGCCAATGTGTTAGCTACAAAATTTTCCCAAATTCTCTCGAGAATGAGGTCCCGGGTGGAAAGCTAGTCATATATAAAAGTGGGATTTAGTAATTCCTTACTTAGTAATTCCTTACTTAGTAATTCAATAATTCTAGTAATTGCACTAAGTATGCCGGTAGGCGCCTAGCGTCAAGTATCGCATATTACTGTAGAGTAACCATGATATAATAATGCTATCTAAAAAAATGAATTACGCTGTGACTATCGAGTGAGTGTTGAAATAGCATTAAATTTTACTACGTCAGAATTAAATTTTATAATTAACAATAAAACTTACAAGTATAAAAATACAACTTTTTACACTTCTAAGTTTTGCACATAGTGATCCGCAACCTAGATTAAGGCACATTGTGTTAAATATTAGTACATTTTGATTTATTTTTTCTTTTGCTTGCATGTTATTTAATTTAATTTGTAACTATGTGTACGATGTGGAATCAATAAAATTATTCTATTCTATACTTTACGGATTAGGCAAATGCATTGCCGCTCCAGAATCTTCTCGATGCCAAAGTGCCCATTACGCTGGCCGAGTTGCCTCGCTGTACAGCAATGAATAGGCTTTACATCAAGAAGGCACCAGAGTCGCCGCCCCTATCTCCAATTCGACGCCCTATCTCCCTGACAAAAACTTTGGCCTTAACACCCCAAGCCCTAACCAAGCCAAGCTAAGCCAAGTGTTAACCGAGATTTGAGGCGTTTGTTTTTATTGCCAATATTTTTCATCTTATTCCGCGCCAGCCTTTTTTTGTTGGATCGCTTACTTGACTTTATACATTTTATTGAAATCGATTCGAAATTTTATTAAATCTTGTTCAGACCTAGAAATAATACAGAAGAATCGACATAACATTAATTTAATAGGCCGTTTTTATAATTTCACCCTTATCGATAGGTATGGAAGGAACGGTAAAGTTGTATTACCACTGCCCCCTATGTCTTATTGATGCTAGAAGCTGGGAACATAGGAGGCTATGGTAAAAAAAAATTACCGCTCCATTCCGTTCGGTTAAAATTTTAATAGGACTCAATAAAACCAAGGTTTGTCCTGTGTTTTCAAAGACGTGGTCACCCTACACAACCGAGATTCTCCGACGACTGTACAGTTTTTCGTGGAATCTTATTTATCAATCCACGAGCTATTTTCTAAGAAAGCTAGTCAGCATCGACAGACGGACATACGACACTTGCCTCGGCCTATTCTGGCGAGAAATTAAATAGCTTATAGAATACAATTTTAATTGATATTAACGCAGACTGATAGTCATCAACATATTTATTGTTTTGGAACAGTTATACGAGAATTCTAATCGTAGTATATGTATCTTGTCTAGTATGTATCGAATGTATTTCGGTTGTATTTATTTCATCAATATATGTTTATGCATTTTTTTGAAGTGAAAACTTCTTTAGCGGCGTTGTGCACTTTGAAGTATGGGTAAAAAATGTTAAACTCGCGTCAGGTCACGTGACCTGATCGAAAATTCGTAAGACGGAGGGAGAGTAGACCGCAAGGAAGTAATATGTTCAAGTTATGATTTCTGCCGGCACTCCCGGAGTGCAACCCGATGTTTTTTGAAGTGAAAACTTCTTTAGCGGCGTTGAGCACTTTTAGTATGGGAAAAAAATGTTAAACTCGCGTACTTTGAAGTATGGGTGGAAACCCAGACGGATGGCAGCCCTATGGTAAAATTATCTCTGTGACAGATGTCAACGATTATTCGCACATAGTGCGCAAATACCGATAGACTATTTTATAGAATTAAAGGTAGAGTGGAAAAGTTGCCAGATTTTAAGCAACCGGTCGAAAGTTCGAATCCTGAGAGAATAACGGACTCTTTTTGTGTATTTTGTTTCATTTCCATATTAATGAACAACGTTAATGTTCAAGTTTTCACTTCTGCCGGCACTCCCGGAGTGCAACCCGTTGTTTTTTTTAATAAGAATGAGTTCGCTCTTGACCTCAATCTAGCTCAAGGGCAAAGATGTGATCGAGGATGTAGCAAATTTACCCAGAAGAAGCCTATTCACTGGCACTTTAAAGAGATTTGGGTTATATGAGTTCGGATACAGACGCAGGCAGAGAATTCCATTCCTTGGCAGTGAGATATATATATAAAAGTTGAATAATTTTAATGTAAGCTTTGGTTGACCCAAAAAGATATTCTATAATAAGCAGAATTCAAAAGGTAATTTATTATACTATGTAGAATTACTACGAATGTATACTTACATAACATGCAGTCTTTTTCCAAGTAGGGCTTTAAACACTTGAAAGTCAAGTGGCCGCTTTTTGATTTTCTTACAAAGTATATTTCTATCACTTCAAATCTAGGCTATAGTCATGATCACACCAAGCAAGATAAAAGCAACCATATTTCATTACAATAAAAGCGCAATGTCATGCTTGATGTATTCTTGACTGTCATCTATTGCAACGTTTTTGTTCCAATCAGACCTAAACGTTGGACTCCTATTAAGGCAGGAGAAAAACAGACACAAGGCGCACTCCATACTAGAGAACTGGTTAATTATAGTGTAGATTTCTTTAAGGTGTTGCTGAGGTATTTAGAAATTATAGTCATTGCAAAAGTTGGCCATAATATTACCTTTAGGAGCGCCTTTATGATAAATACCTCAAGCGTGGAAATTTAGCTCATTGAAGTCCTTCAATCCAGTCAGGTAACAGAGGTTAGATAGCAAAAACTTTACGTAGCTGGGGTACTTTCAAATTAAAGGTGACTTCCTTCCCTATCATGTGGGTATAGTCAAGTATATGGCGAACTTGACTAACCTTCGTGTCAGAGTTTTCAAACCGCCAAATGGCCTCTGACTTAGCTTTACGACTGTAGTTAATCGACGACAGCCGGGAATGACCGCTTAATGTGCCCTCCGAAGCACGGAGATTGCCACTTTGGTCATTCATCAGGTTTCTTGCCTCTGTGTACATTGCTTAACTTCACTGATCGGTTGAGATCAGCGAGTGCCACTGGACTACAAGCGCGACGTGACTTAAGCGTAATTTAAGCGTATACTTCTGTTAGGTAGAGATTTACGTTGATACTGTAAATCTGCATCTAATTGGCGAGTGTTGCAAATAGTACAATATCTGATTGCAACAGAAGAATATTGTTGCACTGTTATATCGCGATCCTTAGCTGATCAAAGTCACCTTTGATTTAAAAGTCACCTCGGTTGATTGAAGCTACACACTCAAAGGCTCACACAGGTTTTCCTTGTATCGTGGGTCCCTTGTGGAACACACAAAAGCATAAGGAGAATTGAGAACCTCCTCCTTTATTTGAAGTTGGTTAAAAGGTAGACATAAAACCTATCCGTAAAGAAGTCAATGCTGCAGTTAAATTTCTCCGTCAAGAGAAACCTTCAATGACTGTAGCATAAAACTTTATATCGTTATTTAGAATTTAGACGATAATTTCGTTAAGTTTATTTATCCGCTGAGCTATTTGCCATGTAGGCGTCCGGACCTCACAATTACCAAGGATAATTTCCTTTAGTTTATTGCGCGCGCGCCGGGTGTGTCCAATTAGAATTAAAATCTCTGTAATGGGATCTTTTTTGTTAGATGAAACGGGATGCGTAGGAGGTAACTTCAAAATTGTATACAGACGGCACAATCATTGAATGATCTTCTAACAAATTTTTGCTTTCGCACGAATGAAAATTAATTTTAATAAAAAAATATATAAATTTTTGATATTAATAAAATAATCGTCATCAGCCCATATACGTCCCCACCAAGGGGCACGGGCCTCCCTTCGAAACACGAAGGGGTTTTAGGCCATAGTCCACCACGCTGGCCCAATGCGGGTTGGTGGACCGCTCGTCTTTCGAAAATGAATTTTCTTGGACGGGTGGGTTTCATCACGATGTTTTCCTTCACCGTTAAGCAAGTGATAATTAGAAATTAGAAATCCGTACATAAATCCGAAAAGATGAATTTAGTGGTACAGATCCATACCAGGATTTGAACCCGCGACCTTCCGATCACAAGTCTGGCTCATTACTAACTGTGCTATCACTGCGCTATCGTAGAGCTAGCATAAAAAAAATAATGCTAGCTACGAACACAGGCTTCTAGATCAGTCCATAAATCGCGACCTCATTATATAGTTAGCACTATAGCAATTTAAATTAACAGCATTAATTTTATATGTATGAACTTTTTACTAAATAAACAATTATAGACTCTTTATTTTCTAGGTACAAACTTTCGCAAACTCAAGAATATTTAAAGCGCAATAAAGAAAATAAACATTACTTTTTCATAGAAAACAACATCAACAATATAATATTGTTTTCTTGTGTACTTGTCTATCTTGTCACACACGAGAAGAGTTGATACTGTTAAAATTCAATTTATTTTATTTTGCAAATAAGGTTAATTACAACCATGCAAAATGAGTGTGATTTATTAATTTAACCATAGAACATAAATTGCTACCTAGCAATAAGGCCGCCTTGTTGTACACTATGTTGTATGTTCTGTTGATGTATAAAGTATATTGTATTGTATTGTAAATGTCGTAGTCAATATAAAAACAATAAACATCAATTATATAAAAAATAAATAATTAAAACCAATATTAAAAAAGTAAAATGTGTACAGATAAATTATCAGGTTAATCATAGATTTTGCCTGAATATTCATTTAATATATAAAATTGCCTTTTTAATAAAAAGTTTTTAGCATATGTTTAAAGCTATTATTACTGTATATAACAGTTCTTTATTGTCTATGTCTAAATTATTATATATTTTCAATCCTATATATACAAAGCTATTAAAATAATTAACGTAATTTGATTTTGGTAAAACTAGACGATTGTTATTTCTATTTGAGAAAGGATAACGGATTATAAAACTTTAAAATGGTTTTACCTAAAGCAGATTTCGGGCTGACAGTTTCGGTCCTATACAAGGACCTTCTTATGGACGACTTTCGCCCTCGATCGCGGTCCACCTTCCTCTTTAGAAGTTTCTCTACTGTTGACCTTATTTATTCATATTCATGTTCCTAGAGCACTCTGCGGCTGTTTGTATAATAATTTGTCTAACAATTTAGTAACACAATTAAAATTTCTTTGTTTTTGAGAGCCAGGGAGTGCGTGGGTGCTTCATGATAAGTGCGTGTTTTAAGGAGTCTTGCGATGGTACGGACGGCCGCACATCAGGTTACCACAAGCGTGTACTCTGTACTGTTGTGATAAGAGCGGTTTTGCAATGAAAATGGAGTAACCTGATGCGCTGGCCTCTGTACATGGCGTTGTTCTTGTTTCAAGTTTTTATTAGGAAGCTACAGTCAGTATATTGCAGTAAGTATAAGCCAATTAAAATTAGAAAAAAAGTATGATTGAGTTAAAAAGAGCTTCTCTTGAGGAAGACCTTTGCGAATAGGCGCAAAGTTACAAATGCTAATGTAATTCACAAATTTAACTTATTTTAAGTAACACCCTGAATATTCTATGAAGAAACGTAAGTACTTTGTTTAACTACCTGTATATTAAAGTCTAGCAAGTTCGCGACAGTACGCCGACCTGAGCGTAGGCGATTTTTAATGTACAGTCAAATAAACTTTACTATTTACAACCAGATTGAATGCTGAGTTCTACAATAGTTTTTATAAAAAAACAGTAAAGTTTATCATGTTGTTGGCCGTAAGTAATGAAGATCGATAATCGAACGAATAAATTATGTCATAGTTATTAAGTATAGTGTTTTTTTTTCGATGAACCGATCTAATCTTGATATTTGTCTTAAGTCTAATTTATACAGCATGAATTTTTAATAAGTCTTATTTTTCTTACGTTTCAGTATCATAAATAAAGAAGAAAATATGTTTTTTTAATTTTTATTTCAATGTTTTGTTATTCTTTTTAATGCGGATGAATTTTTAGAAACGCAGTAATTAGACTCACGAATTATTTTAAAGAGCAATATTACAAAAATTTGTATATTATACGTATGTGTAGTTGTATTTTTATGTATTTTATATTAGTATTTAGATTTCAGTGGTTAATTGTGCACGTCTGTCTTCTGTCTTTATTTATTTTACGCCTCTCACTGTCCCAGGCCTGCTGGAAGAAATTTCTTAAAGAAATAAGCTGTGCCTTTTGTGTTCGTTTTTCTATTTGTCTGTAATATTTGTGATTTTTAGGGTTCCGTAGTAATCTACGAACCCTTATAGTTTCGCCATGTCCGTCTGTCCGTCTGTCCGCGGGTTTTCTAAGAAACCCTTGGTACTACAGAGCTGAAATTTGGCATGGTTATACATATTAATCACGCCGACAGAACTGTAGAGTAAAACCTTAGAAAAAAATTTCTTTTCGGGTGTCTCCCATAGACGTGAAAGGGCGATGATTTTTTTTTTCTCGCCAATATCATCGAGTGGGGTGTCATAGAATAGCTTTTTAAAAGATAGAAGGGGTTTACTAAGAACGTTTTTCGATTTAGCACTTCGTTTGCGAATCATAAATTTTTAAAGTGAAAATTTTTGTCAAACGCAAGTGTCCCCCCCCTCTACCAGCTAAACGGTTGTTTCTAAAAATGTAGAAAAATTCACAGAGGTAGAATATGCATCAAATTTACAAGGAAAACTATAAAACATAAGTTGGCCCTTCAAGTTTGCGAGTAATGGTAGACCAAGTGCCAAACATTGTTGGGATTAATAAGAATATATTTACTAATATTAGATCCTTGGTACTACAGAGCTGCAATTTGGCATGTTCATACATATTAATTGCGCCGACAAATAGAAAAAATAAAATTTTGTAAAAAAATTTTTTCGGGTGTTTCCCATACATGTGAAAGGGCGATGGATTTTTTTTCTCGCTGATATCATCGAGTGGGATGTCATAGGATAGTTTTTTAAAAGATAGAAGCCAGCTGCATATTTGAACCATGCTGCTACGGAACCCTACAATGCGCGTGTCCCGACACGCTCTTGGCCGGTTTTTCCTGTGTACAATAAACTGTTAAATAAATAAATAAGATTCATGTAAAATTGACGATGTTTAATTTTTCCCATACAACATTGTATACCGATTTTCATGTTTCGAATGATTTAGCTTGAAATTCTGTGTCTGTTTTGTTATAAACGTGACGTACGTCACCCTCTAGATTTCTTTTGCTCTGTGTTACTGGTCGAAATTCCAGTGTTTTTATTTTATTTTATCTTCAACGTTATTTAAACCAAAAAATTCATTTTGTATTGTTGCGTCGCCTATGAAGAGAATAAATCAATACATAGATGCCCAAAATCTTTAGCAGCCATAACATTTTTTTTTCAGCCCGTATATGTCCCCACCGAGGGGCACAGTATTTCAAGGCCTCCCCTCGAAACATGAAGGGGATTAGGACACAGTCCGACACGCTGGTCCAATGCGGGTTGGTGGACCGTTCCTCTTTCGAAAATGAATTTTCTTGTACGGGCGGGTTTCATCACGATGTTTTCCTTCACCGTTAAGCAAGTGATAATTAGAAATCCGTAAATAAATCCGAAAAGACGAATTTAGTGGCACAGGCCCACACCAGGATTTGAACCCGTGACCTTCGGATTACAAGTCTGGTTCATTACCAACTGGGCTATCACTGCTCTGGCCATAACATATTTTGCTTAAAATGTATGCCTTTTATAGTTAAATTGCATAAACTTTGTAAATAAATCGGTAGTAAAATATAATTAGTGTGTCGCAACAAGGAATACGTTGTAAGAATGTTGAACTCTGACCTCTAGAAGCTACTATAAAATAAATAGACCCAATACCATTCAATATTCAGTCGATTAATCAACTTGTATAATTAATTAACCTTTAATCTTAATGCCTGTCTTCTGGGTAGGTATCTTAACTCTAATGTAATAGGATTGTGTGTTTGACTCTCTGTTTGCCTTTATTAACCTCTGATTACAAAAGACGTTAATATTTTTTTAATCTGAAATAAAATTGTATTATTATTATTATTAAAAGAGGTTTGTTACAAGTTTGACGTATGTAATTGTGTATCGTTGTGTCTGTCTGTAGCATCGTAGCTCCTAAATGAATTGACCGATTTCAATGCGGTTTTTTTATTGAAAGCTGGCGTGATCGAGATGGTTCTTAGCTATATCATCCGTTTAAAAGAAGGGAATGTCTGAGTGAAATATTTTTTGAAATTTTAGAGTTATTTTATAGTTAACGATTACTGGTCCTACGATTTAAGCATCTGGCAACCCCATTTAGGGTTTTTAATTAGTTAGCGAAACTTTAGGGCTGATTTTCTTCTTATAAAACTGAACAAGTTTCCCCGAGGAACACATACTAAATTCTCTAAAAATGAATTCGACTTTTCATACAAAGGTAGGTAAATCAGCTGGTCACATTAGTTGTATGGAGAGTCGACATTTTTTGAAGTGAAAACTTCTTTACGGCGCTGTGCACTTTTTGGGATGGGTAAAAAATTTTAAACTCGCGTCAGGACATTTGACCTGATCGAAAATCCTTAAGATGGAGGGAGAGTGAGAAATTCTTAAGCGTGCACTTTTTGGTATGGGTAAAAAATGTTAAACTCGCGTCAGGACACGGGACCTGATCCAAAATTCTTAAGATGGAGGGAGAGTGAAAACTTCTTTAGTGTGCACTTTTTGGTATGAGTAAAAAATGTTAAACTCGCGTCAGGACACGTGACCTGATCGAAAATTCGTAAGACGGAGGCAGAGTAGTCCGCAAGGAAGTAATATATGTTCAAGTTTTCACTTCTGCCGGCACTCCCAGAGTGCAACCCGTTGTTTTTTTTTCATATTTCGACCTATGATCCTTAGGGAAAGTTGTTCAGTTTCGTGGAGTGATTCACATCCTTAACTTTCGCGAACTAATTTAGAAACACCCAATATAAACCGTTTTCATTGCTTCAAAGTTCACACAAGTAAAACCACGAGCGAAACTAAAGCTTTTAAGTATAAATTAAATAAATTAAGTTCACCGCTGGGAGTCTTTGATTGCTCGTGTGATTTAACTTAATTCGAACTCACATTCGTCTCTCACGCCTCCCGCGGCTTTAATAACTAACCAATGGAATTAATTATTTTGCAAATAGGTACTTAACTTATGTAATCAGCTAAGATTTGAAGGAATGAATGATTTGGTTGAATTTCCATTCAAAGTTCGGCGTAGCTAACTTTAGGATGTGGACCTTGCCATGAAACTGAAGAAATGTCCTATAAGAACTTAAGGTATGATTATACCCATGAATTTTAACAACTTTTCATAAAGAATCTATACAGGTTGAAAAAGAACCTCCTAGCTTTATTGAAAATCCTGAACCAGTATCACTTCCTAAACACTTTTTTTTTATTGTTTTTGGGGGGGGGGGATTTTTTTCCTAAACGTAGACACCAATCGGGCGCAAACCCCGCGCGCTACCCGCACCCCTCGCGTGCCTTGTGTAGGAGTAATGTCGGTTAGGCAAAAAATGAATTATTCCCATGGAAAAAAATATATTTTTTTCTTTTTTTCATAAATGTGTTCTTTGAGTGATACTGGTTCAGGATTTTGAATATAGCTAGGAGGTTTGTTTTCACCCAGTATAACATTCTCAAAAAAATCAACTTTCTATAAAAAAAAGGAAAATAAGTTGATCACACAGGTTTTATTGAGAGGCGAAGTTTTTCTTTTTATATTTCGACCTGTTTCCTTGAGTAAGTTGTTCAGTTTTGTGGGTTGATTGACATACCTACTTATTTTTCGCAAAAGTCTTCCAATTTATGTATGTAAAATTATTTGCTTTTTATGTATGTGTATGTATATAGGGTTTTTCAAAAAACCCAATAAAAAGAAAATTCTAATCTGAATTTTGATTTTTGAAATAAACTTAGTATTTTGATTTTGAAATGGTCGCAACACTAGTAATCAGTCGCACGGTTTGACATCTTTCAAAATGAAAGTTTCACATGACATACATAATAAAAAAAAAAAAAATGGATTTTCTTTAGAGTATTTTTAAAACACGTTGTATTATTTAAAAAGAAATCTCTCGTATCCGTCATTTGATAAAAGTTACATCACATTTTTAATCATTCTTCAGAACAAACAAGTAAAGTGAAGTATTACGCTACTCGGTGAGTAAACGATGTTTTCCTTCAATGAATGATAACAGTATTGAACGAGTGAGTAATAAAATGAGGTACCAGTGGGGAAAATTAAGCCCTTTCATGACGTTGTTTTCCGTTACACTCATTGGTTTTATTAAGGTTTTATTACTTTGACTTAGGATGAGACATCTATTTAAACACTAGTTAAACGAAACAATAGGCCTTTTTATAATTCGAACGGCACGGCACGGCATGACAGAATTTGTATTAACATTGCCTTTATGTTCCCAGCTTCTAGTATCACTAGTCAATGAGAGGCAATGATTATACAAAGCCGTGCGTTTTCGTATTATAAAAAGGCCCAATAAAGTTTTATATAGACCGTAGCAAGAGGCGATGTGATTCTACTGTTGAGGTAGTATGCCTCTACGGTACAAAAGGAAAGCATTTTGCTTCTAGTTCCATAATCGAACTAATTAGCTAGTTTATCACGCTATTTGTGTTTCTGACACACTTCTCCCGTGGCTTAGGCCACGCGAGTTAGGTTTCTTTCAAATAAATGTCTATTTCAAAGTGATTGTGCGACTTTTCCTAGACTCCGTTTGCTAGATCCCTGGTTGCTCCCTCTGATCTGCGCAACACTATCCTAATTAGACAAAAGATTAATTTCGTAGTGTAAGTGGATAACATAACGAGCTGCTGTCTGTATCTTCTCAATATTTACTACTTCCCGCACATGTGTCGTTAAAAGCTTATAACTGTAGATGTTCTCAAAACGTGTAACTTAGCCTTAATAGAACATTGTCCATTTTATCTGACTCTTTTACACTTTCCAACTCTGAGTGCTCAATACCAAGCCAATAAAACAGTAATTGTTCTCGTACCGATTGCATGCAGTGAGTCCTGGAATCTATTCCTGGAGCAATCACGTCTATTTCAGCGTTCGACAGCTCCCACGAACAGCGGCCCAATAATCATAAAGTAGGGGTTTGTAAAACAAATGCCCAGTGAAGGCCATTGAACTTGCAGTTAAAATTAGCTCCTTAATGTTTGTGTTGCTGATTTGCAACTTGCAAATATCGTTACTTAGGAAACTTGTGTGGTTATTAGCGTAGGCAACAAATTAGTTTGGCTATGACATATTATCTGAGTGGTGAAATCATGCTATGGAGTGTAGAAACAAGTACTTAATAAGCACATTTAATTTTTTTTTGCTACGTATGTGTGCGTGTGGAAAGTTATTTTAGCTTGGAAATAGATAAGCACGCAAGAAGAAAATTAAAATGATAGAAAACTACAAGAGCAACAAAATATTCTTTGCTATAAAAATCAATCATCAATCTATTTTTGAAGTCGTAAGAGATATTTTGATATTAACAGAAGTGTATGTGTGTCTGTTTTTGTGTAGGTATGTTCCAAGGGACCCACGATATAAGGAAAAACTAAAAATTAATAATATCACTTTAAACAATAGACTCTCTGTAAGAAAAACCAAGTCTATCCGTTTTTCCGTTAAAATAGGAAGTAAGGCTGAAGTAAAGAGATAAATAAACTTACAAACGGAAATCCCTTGATACCGTGGTTAAGAAATCTGCAGTCATTTGTAAGGAATAGGTAGTATTTGCTGATAAACAACGTAAGCAAGAGGGATTTTATATTACAACAAACGTAACGTAGATAAAAAAAGATAAAAACGTAGATGATTTCTTACTCCGTGCAAACAGGAATAATATTAAGTGATTTACAGTCAAACGAAAACAGCGGTTCGCAGGCCATACTACTATAACGCACGTGTGAATTTATTAGTCTGTGTTGACGTATATGGGTTAGTGACGAATGTATTAAGCTTAAAAAAGTTCATTTAGTTTTCACTCTAGAACAGTGTAGGAACCACTGTAGGAACCTTTTAGTAATAGGGGACCAATTCACAAAATATCTGTTGTGTAATAAAACACTGTTGAATATGAACAACAGTCTTACAACACGGTTTTTTTTTTAACGAAAGCTTTATTTTTCTTTACTTACTAACTTCTGAATCCTTGGTTCAGTGCTAGCCAACACCAAACAGTTACCGGCTCTGGCATCCAGCCGATTTTAGTACTTGCGGCGACTCGTCAAGTCGTCACGTTTCATATTTTAAGGATGGCTTCGCGGACCATATCAGGTGCCTTCAGGGTCCACCAGTGGTCTGCGGACCACCGGTTAAGAAACACTGCTCTAGAATCTAAACCATCAATTTAAAAAGTACCATAGCCATCATCTGCAGAGACCTTGAACACATTTGATTTGTCTCCTTATCACCACTATTACCAAAACTTATCGTTTTATCTTAGGAAAGTGTAAAGTGTAATGATCTGATTTGCTTATCTGATAACAATGTGTGTCGGGAAGCGCTTATCAATGTTATCAGTGCGAAAATTGGCGCGAATCTGTCGGCAAGTGACGTCATATATCGCTCTGGGAGGACAATGTCAGTTGAGGCGGATAATGGGGAGATGAAAGGGTGATAATGATGGAGTTTTTGTGTTGTTTTTTCTTTCTGTAACATTGTTGAAATTAACGTTTTTGAATCTTGAATCTTGATAGCCCATCAGCAGCTCTAGCACGATAACGACAAACTCGCGCTCGGCTCACGCTGAAACTTCACTTTGATTGCGCGAGGGTCCCGCGCAAAGGCTTGCTCGCCCTATGGCGTTGTCAATGTTGACATTTTGACATAGGACCGCGGTGTTGTCGCCGTACTGTCACTATCGTACTCGGCCTGCTGTTTGTTAAAGAACCAGTTTTATAACCTGAAGGTTGCGGGTTCAAATCCTGGCTCGGGCCTGTATCACTAAATTCGTCTTTTCGGATTAATTTACGGATCTCTAATGAATTATCACTTGCTCAGCTTTGAAGGAAAACATCGTGATGAAACCCGCAAGTGTCTGAAAATTAAGTTTTCGCTTGGCACGCGGTCCGCCAACCTGCATTGGGTCAGAGTGGTGGACAATGGCCGTCTTTTACCTATCTCTAAATATATAAAAGGAGAAACTGACTGACTGACTGACATATCAACGCACAGCCTAAACGGCCAAACGCAGGCACTTGAAATTTGGAAGGGACGTAGCTTAGGTACCGTAGAGGTGCACTAAGAAAGGAATTCCCGAAATTCCCACGGGAACGGGAGCTAGCGGGAAAAACCTTTTGTATGTAAAAATCTAAATCACGTAAGATAGATGTTTTCAATCTGTGTACTCTGTACAAGTTTATGGATAAAAGAAAACTATTAAATCTGTATTTAAAAAATTGAGGAAGCTCGCGCAGAAGATGCTTTATTGACTCGAACTTAAGGCGACTACAGCACCTAAATTACGATTTTATGATGCGTAGATAAGCATGACGCACTGCATTAAATCGAAGAAAAAAATACTACGGTAATATTCAGGATATAAACTAGATAAGTAGTTTGCTGAAAACATGATTCAGCACTTTTGATTCGATAGAAAAAGCTCATAAATACCAATATTGTGTATCTTTTAAGCTGTAAAAACGATAGTAAAATGCACACAGGAACTTGAATTTGCTATCAAAATGTTCGTGATTGAACACACTCGATAAGTAGTTAACGCATTTTTCGATTTAAGCTGTTACCTTTCCATAAATCTAATTTTTCTAACTTTCGAACATGTTTTTACGCACGCACGCTTTCATAGTCCGTAAACTTCGTGTATCGACACTGTTCGCACTGCCGGCCCAGGCCTGTTGAGACAAGGAGATGGCATTATTCCTATGTGTGCTGCCTTTATCGGGTGCTGTAGTCACCTTAAAAGACATTTTTCTGAGAATTTTGTATATAGTTTAATTTCATGAGGAAAATCAGCTCCCAAAGTTTCGCTCTGATTCACCCCACGCCATATTGTAAAAAGTACTAGGAGAAATCACACCCTAATATATTGCATTGTAAAAAAAACACCATGCGCTCCTCTGTTAACCTTGGACGTATAAAAATGCATAAAAGAAAGTGTCGGCCTTGTAATCGAACCTGCTACCGGATGGTCATTCTACACCACTGCCGAGTACTTTATGCAACTGAATCTTTTGCTTGGTGCATCAATTACCTCACATGTGTGGTAAATTCAGCGTTGGTAACACTAAACTGACTGATCGATTCTTGAACCGAACGGTACTTACCGAGTGATCGTAGTGAGGTGACATATTAAGAGCATTGTTTTGGACAAGTGTTTTTGTTATAAAAGAGTATTAAACACACACTAGTGTGGAAAGTGTCAATATAGTTAAATTATGATCTAGAGCAGTGTTTTTCAATCTTTTTGAATTCGCGACCTCTTTGGATCACATAAAGTTCTGGCGACCCCCTTGTGTCCCTAAGACCCTTTAAGGCTAAATCTATGTAGTATGTACTACTTCGGAGATTTTAAAACACATAATAAAAGAGTTTGCCGCGGCGAAGAGAGACGCGGAAGGCGGGAGGCATTATTATACAGGCACAGCCTTTTCAATTAAATTGTCTAAGTTTAGTGTAAGATTTACAAATTTTTATGTTTTTCTTTTACCTGCGACCCCCTTCGTAGGGCTCCACGACCCCCCTGGGGGTCGCGACCCACAGTTTGAAAAACACTGATCTAGAGGTTGTTAGACATGTGTATACTATACCTAATTTAATGTTACTATTGAAAGTTAAATAATAATTCAAACTAACTAAGTTCTCTAGTCCTATGCGTCAAACAGTCACTTGGTTACCCAAGTAAACCAATTCAATTTTATGGTAATTTATTTTTATTTTTCACTAGCCCATTCATGTCCCCACCGATGGGCACGGGCTTCAAAATACGAAGGAGATTTAGTCTATAGTCTGGCCCAATGCTGTTTGGTGGACCCCGCTTTTCTACGAGTGAGTTTCATCACCATATGTTTTCCTTCACCGCTGAGCAAGTGATAATTAATGAAAAATCCAAACATAGATCCGAATATACGAATCTATAGTACTGACCCGCACCAAGATTTGAATCCGCAACCTTCCGGTTACAGGTCTGGCTCATTACCAAAAAAATAAGACTAAATAAATTATATTTTAAAAAGCTTCATTTGTCAAGTGATGTGATAAAGCGTTCAAATCATGACCTACGGAGTTAACATTCATAAGGGGGTTATTTTTTATCGCTCGAAAAAGACCGCCGCGTCGTTTGTACGGATCCAATTACCAGGTTCTCAAACTTTGTGACATGACAACTGCAAAACAAAGATTAGCTGGAAGCCAGAGTGGGAGTTAGGGTCTGCAACCGATTTATCTCTATCTTGTTTGGTTTTGATAGCTCATCTTATTTTCTGGCCTAGTTTTTTGTACAAATACTAAAATTTGCGACTCGATTAAAGAATTTAATTGTTATGTTATACAACCAATTTAAAATTACATGTCAATAAGTAAGACTAATTTTAATCTGTCCTATTTTTTTTGAAGTGAAACCTTTTTTTTTACCGTGTGGTGATCGGTTGAGAATAACACCACCCCATCTCTTTCCGTGGGTGTCGTAAGAGGCGACTAAGGAAACACATATAAGACCTGCCTCCTAGTAATCCATCCCAGGCAACGACACTTCATTTTTTTCTGAATCTGAGTTGTCGTCCTATGGTCTCATGCGGTGTGGTAGGCTCTGTAAAGGGCCGTCTGGTTCGCGACCACCCTCCTACCGAAGTCTGACGCCAAACAACTTGCTGTGTTCCGTCGGTGCGTGGGAGTACCAGTGCCTTTATAGGCATTTTCTGGGTTAACTCGCTCCATCGTCGACCTCATCTTTGACCTTATGGTCAAGATTGAGGGCAAGAGTTAACACATCTTATAATAAAAAATAATAATAATAAAATGTCCCACAGCTGGGCAAAACGACTCTTTTCTAGTTTTTTATTTACTCGAAACATGGTTATAGTTACAGAGTTATAGAAACTAAAAGTTTCATTCATTTCCAGTAAGTACCCGAAATTAAAACTAGTTTGTAAACGCTTTTGAAGACATATTCAAAAATAATTAAATAAACTAAAACTGACTCTGTCTCAATTGGGACACCTGACAAATAAGTTTAACTTAATCTTGCCATTTCAAACGAAGATATGACCCTTTTCAAACGTCAATTTGAAATTGTTAACGCGGCATTTCAAACGTATCACCGGTCTTTTGAACTTAAAACATTTTGAATTTGGAACCGATTAAAATCATTCGCAAAGCTCATCAAAAATATGTTCTTGATTTCACGCTTGTTAAAAAAGCCAAAAAAGTACTGGCACAAAACAAAACTCAATTTAAAAAAAAACTAAAAGAAAAAGTTTACTTGCAAAGAAACTGGCTGTTTATTTAAAATTATTGACACTAGAATGTGAAGTATTGTTACTGGCACGAAAGACTGTCGCTGGCCGTTTGGAACGAGTTTAAAAAGAGAATAAAATTAAAAATTATGTGCAGTAAAATTAAATGCTTAAACGCTCGGAGTTATTCGACAAATCCCTGGCTCGTGCCTTTTAGTTAAACTTTTTAAAGTGGGACACTGTTATGCGTGAACATTCTTTAGCTTTAGTTTTGTTGTAAAAATACTTCAATAGTCAGTATTTTCTTGATATTTTTTTTAACTTAAATAGTTAAAAAGAGATTCTGTAAACTTATTTCTTAGAGAAGTTTAAAGAGGAGCTTTTAATTAACGTACTTAAGTAGCTAAAAAAGTATTGATCTAAAACCTGTTATTTTGAGTTATATTGGTACTAACATGACAATTAAATTATAATTTAATTAGAATTCACACACTCACTCCTATAATCCCTTACAGGGTAGGCAGAACGTCACGTGGTTACGAAACCACTTGATGCCACATTTGACATTTGTTCTGTAGGTTATAAGATGGAATAATAGTGTGGTGGTGATTGGTTGCCAGCCTTTCGCTTACCATACAGCAAAACCCTCGCGTCACATACCCTGCTTTTACAGTATGCCTGGGAAGAGTGGGCAGCTGGCACATTCTAAGTTTTTCTTTCACTCCCAGTCCAGCGTGAAATAATTCTACAGTTCACTTTCGAAATTTTTTCCCAGATTTTTCCACGTTTGTAAAAAAAAAAAGAAAACACTTACCAGTATATACAAAATCCTTAATGCTATCCTGGACATCCTTCTCAAGATCCCCTAGCACTTGCAGCCGGGGATCCATCGCGACATGCTTCGCCGTGCACCACGCCACCAACAATTGGAACAACAGTACTTTATACAAACACCGCACACTCATTTTCGAGCACCCCATTGTTCACTGATTCACTAATAGACCTCTAAACTCATTGATTGTTTTATAGAAATGTTAACACAGTGTTCTTAAAGTCTATCATGGCATTAGAATATCGAAACTTTAATTTTAAAGTGACGTATCTAGGCTAAGATATTTTGTGTTTGTAGTTCGATAGAGAAAGGGAGTAAATAGTCCTTCTGCCGTTCTGATGCACTCTCATTATAGTCGATCTGGAAAAAAAAGAAAAAAAATGGTTATGAAAGAGTCTTTTTTGTCACTATCGATTTCTGGTCAACGGGAGGAGAAGAAAACCACTTAAGATAACAGTTGTCTAGACCAGTGTTTTTTAAACTGTGGGTCGCGACCCCCAGGGGGGTCGTGAAGCTTTACTCGGGGGGTCGCAGAAAAGAAAAAGACAAAAATTTGTAAATCTTACACTAAACTAAGACAATTTCATTGAAAAGGCTCTGTGCCTGTATGATGCCTCCCGCCGCGGCAAACTCTTTTACTATGATGTGTTTTAAAATCTCCTAAGTAGTGCATAGATTTAGTCTAAAAGGGCCTTAGGGACCTTAGGGGGTCGTCAGAACTTTATGCGATCCAAAGGGGTCGCGAATTCAAAAAGATTGAAAAACACTAGTCTAGACATAGATTCCTTTGCCTTTGGGATAAATTAAGCAACGACAACAAAGTCTTGTTTGTGACAAAAATAGCTGCATTTGAGAGATAACTGGTTTCATTAAAAAAATACAAAAAATGGAAAATATACAAAATACGTCACACTAGGGAGGGGGGAGTCTTATAAATGTAACCAGCTGTGACAAGGAGGGGGAGGAGGTCAAAACATCATAAAATTCGTGTGACGTAATTTATGGATGGCCCCTATGACACAAAAAAAACTAAACGAAAATCGGTGCATCCGTTTGGGAGCTACGATACCACAGACAGATACACATACACAGGCAGACACGTTAAACTTATAACATCTCTCTCTTTTTGCGTCAGGGGTTAAAAATATACAAATAGAGCGATCAGCTAATTTTTTTGAGAATTGTATATGGATTGTTTAAAGAAAGCGCACGCCCTAAAGTTTCGCTTAGCAATTTAAAGCTATCCAGCACGAGAAAGGTGCTGGGTGACGAAGGTAATGAGAATAGAATTTCCCCCAATAGCTCGTTTTTGTAGAGATTTCTTTCAATCCAAGGTAAAAAAAACACAAGTCTGGTAATGGTGAGACTCTTTTTTTTTTTAATTATTATTATAAGATGGGTTGACTCTTGACCTCAATCTTGACCGTAAAGGTCAAAGATGAGGTCGACGATGGAGCGAGTTAACCCAAAAAATGCCTATAGGTAAAGGCACTGGTACTCCCACGCACCGACGGAACACAGCAAGCTGTTTGGCGTCGGATTTCGGTAGGAAGGTGGTCGCGAACCAAACGGCCCTTTACAGAGCCTACCACACCGCTTTAGACCATAGGACGACACCTCAGATTCAGAAAAAAAATGAAGTGTCGTTGCCTGGGATGGATTACTAGGAGGCAGGTCTCATTTGTGTTTCCTTAGTCGCCTCTTACGACACCCACGGAAAGAGATGGGGTGGTGCTATTCTCAACCGATCACCACACGGCAAGAATTTACTATTATAACCAACTATATTTTAAAACAAAGTCCCCCGCCGGTTTCTTTTGTCCGTCGGAACGCGATAAACTCAAAAACTTGAACGGATTTTCATGCCCACGAGAGGCTGTTACGACACCCACGGAAAGAGATGGGGTGGTGTTATTCTCAACCGATCACCACACGTTTAAATTCTCATTGTTTAAGGTGACACCAGGCAAACAGAGATGGAAATGGCCCCACTTCTCTGCGATACAATTTATCTCTCGTTAGTTTCGTATCTAAATCCACATAATTACTTTCAGGGTTGCTTCGAAATATGAAAAAAAGCCGTTAAAACTGAGCGCCTCAGCGCAAGGTTACGTCAAAATTAATTATGAAAATCTTTTTTGTTTCGTTAGCTTCGCTTGTCAATGAAGTGTTAATAAATTGATTATTTTATTGATGCGCACAATATACATATTTGGTTTGCAGATTTATTTAATTTTATTTTTACTACATGGAATTTGGTTATAAAATTACTTATTTTATTTCTTTGAAAGCTAGTTAAATCGAGTTTTATTTATCTAATAAACATATATTTTACGCCTAACAATTCACGGAATATATTATAGTTTAATAATTTATGTGTTTTGCTTTAGAATTGTGATAAAAGTTAAATATTAAAACACATGTATAACAAACCACAAGGCATTTTAATACCACTTACCAGTTTCTTTCATCGGTACCTTAACATCATCACTTTCCTTTTAAATAAAGAACACATGTCACATACAAAATTCAAATTAAAAAAAAGAACGTCTGTAAAATACTAAAACTATCAAAATGTCTGTAAAAATACTGTCCAAATACAATGTCCACAAAAATAAAAACAAAAAAGTTGCGAACTTCCAAATTCAAACTGAGAACGCGCTCGCGAGCACTACTCGTACGAATATGACTCGGTTAGTACTACGCGTAGTAATAGAGGCTTGCAGCCGCTGAATCGAGCGCTATCTCAATCCGAGCGGTTACATAATTAGGCACTATCTAAACTGGGCTTTGTTAAGATTGTGTGCCACCTCTAGCGATGATTTAGCTAATTTGTAACCCTCGACAAAAAAAAGAGATGTGTTATAAGTTTGGCGTGTGACGTATGTATCTGTCTGGTGGCTCCTAAACGAATGGATCGATTTTGATGCAGTTTTTTTATTTGAAAGATGACGTAATCAAGATGGTTCTTAGCTATATTTGATCAAAATTGGTTCAGCTGTTTAAACGATGAATGTCACGGGTTAAACAAAATGTTTAATCTTAGAGTTTTTTTTTTAATTTCAGGTTTCTTGCATTTCATTTCTTCATAAGAATTTAAAAAAAGTGATTCTTCAGTAGGTAGATTTTCAAAAGTCATACTAAAGACAAAAAAAATGTTTTAGTGAAAAATTTGAAAATTAATAAAAATATATCTAAACTATTTTATTTAATAAATATTAATCTTATACTCTGGTAACACAGAGCAATAATTGACATGATTGAAAGAAAAATACAGTCATGCCCTAAAAGTCAGTATTAAAATGAATTATGGCACGCACTGTACACTGTCTTAAAATTACTTTTTCTCAAGATAAGACATAAGTCAAATAATGAGTAAAATTATATTTTTGTAGCAACTAGTTGTTCAGATAACTTATCTATTATGAAATAGGCTTTGAATAAATTAATTTGCCTGCAATATAGGTTACACGGTTTGGAAACATGTATATATATATATACATACCTAATTAGGGACCATCCATAAATTACGTCACATGTTAAGGGGAGGGGAGGGGGTCGTCAAAGTGTGACATTGTGTGACAAGGGGGTGGGAGGGGTCATAAGTTTCGTGACGTCACATTTCAAAATGTGTTATGAGTATCAAAAGACGTTAACTTTAAGTACTGTTTATATTTAAAAAATACAAAAAATGGAAAATATGCAAAATATGTGACGTCACGCTAAGACTCCCCCCAGTCTTACAAATGTAACCAGCTGTGACAAGGAGGGGGGAGGGGTCAAAAAATCATGAAATTCGTGTGACGTAATTTATGGATGGTCCCTTACAACAACAACAGCAGGCCGAGTACGATAGTGACAGCGCCGCGACAATGTCAAATTCTATTTCAAAATGTCAACATTGACAACGCCATAGGGCGAGCAAGCAATTGCACGGGACCCTCGCGCAATCAAAGTGAAGTTTCAGCGTGAGCCGAGCGCGAGTTTGTCGTTATCGTGCTAGAGCTGCAGCACTAAATAATGTGATTTTTACTTAAACCTAACAGACGCCGAGATATCAAATTACATGTTAGTGACCTAAGCTTAGCTCCGGTGTATATATAAGTAATTAATCAAATTTTTATAATTTACAAGAGAGAATTGATCTAATAATCTGATTAAAATATTAGAGACAAATGCAGTTCTTTCATTTTAGTTTCTAAGTAGAAATAGAGATGAAAGAAATATGGGGGGGGAGGAAGTATCCAATTATTACATAACTAGCATTTCGCTCGGGACTTCGTTCCCGTGGGAATTCGTGAAAATTATGTAGCCTATGTCTATCGGGGATAATGTAGCTTTCTAATGGTGAAAGAATTTTTCAAATCGGTCCAGTAGTTTCAGAGCCTATTCAATGCAAACAAACAATCAAATCTTTCCTCTTTATAATATGTATAGATTATAGGTGAAGTAGGTTAATAAATAACAAATCACCGCTAAATATAATAAAAATAAAATCGATTTAAGACAGACAAAAAAAAAGACAAAAATAGGACAGACATACAATCACATCGGGGTCGACAGAAAATTAAAAAAATATTTGTTTATTTTTTTAGTTAGGAAAAAAATGTACTTTTCGACATTTTGGGTAGAGGCACTTTGATTTTAATACCTGCCTACCCCTAAAGGGAATAACACTACAATCTATTACTATATTAAAGTAAATATATGTATTTTATCAGCCGTATTGATATCAATGGGAGTAACCCAAGGCCTTAATTACGTGACTGTAAACATTTTACAGCAAATATTAGCGTAACGACGTCATATTCGCAACAGTTGTCTAATAATTGTAATTCAATACAGTTGTATCGACTGGCATTGACTTTAGTTGTATTGTATTGTATTGGAAACACTTGAATCAATACAATTTTGCTAACGTGTAGGTAGAGCACGCTTGAATAGGGATTTCACGTTCTGTACGGTTTCGTACACGTTTGCGAGTTGGCTTGATAATATTTGGAACGTAATTAATTTATATTGTTAACTAGCTTTCCGCCCGGGACTTCGTTCCCGTGGCACTTTTTTAGTTTTTTCTTTTATAAGAATCTTCTCCTGACAATAAGGAACACAACAAAAAAAGAATCATCCAAATCGGTCCAGCCGTTCTCGAGTTTTGCGCTTACCAACAGATTTAGTGATTCATTTTTATATATAAGATTTTAATGTTTTACAAAAATTAAATCAGTAAATCAATACCGGCCGGTTTGGTCGAGCGGTAGTGACGCTGCCTCTTGATCGGCTTGTCCTGGGTTCGATCCCCAGTCGGGGCAAATATTTGTGTAAAAAGCAGATGTTTGTGTTTGTCTTTATGTGTGTTCCAAGGGACCCACGACACAAGGGAAAACCTTAGTGTGGGCCTTTGAGTGTGTAGCGTTTATTTATTTATTTAATTTTATTTTCTTATTTTCCAATACAAATAGAGAAGAAAGTCGCTAAGAAACGTATATCTACTCAGAAATAGCTGATCAAAAGTATCTTAGGAAATTGAATTTTTTTTTATACAAATTCTAAATTAGTACCTCAATGTAAAGACTACTCGTCACATAAATATTGTTACAAAAAATAAATTAGTAAATATTAAATAATACAAATTCTAAATTAGTAAATTCAAGGACTACTCGTCACATAACCGTCCCTGGTACAAACGTGCCCAAAAAATCATACTTATCATGTATTTACCAATGTCATATTGACCATTTGAAATACACTATGTTAAATTTTTGCTGCCTAGTTATTTTTTACTAAATTATAAAAACAAATCCAAAAAAAAGATTTTAAAAAAAGATTAATCTCGTGCGTTTGTCACTTAAAAAGTAAAATAGTAAATAAAATAAAATATGATTTTTTTAAAAAAAGAAACATACCATTATAACAAAAGAACAGTCGCGTAGAGAACTCACATTACAACATTTTACAAAACATAACTGCAGCACAAACAGAGAGACTAAGCTATGAGGAGCTCCCAACTAAGAATGCGGGGCTTACATTATGAGAAGATGGCCGGTTCTAGGAAAGGGGTCCACGTGGTAAGATAATGCGGCGCCAGGAGTAATCACGCCTTGTTTTTGTTTATTACAGGGACGAATCTAGGTAATTTTGAGGCCCTTAATTGTTGTCCTAGACTTGTTAAGTCTCTTTTCGTTTTGATATTTAAAACTTTTGCATTCTCCGTTAAAGATAATTAATTGGGTTGGGTCAAAGAAAACACCATCCAAGTATCATTGTTACAAACTTTTTCGATTGCAGTATTATTATTTCTTCTGTCGCTTACATATTTGTATTTATTTAATTATTTACAATATTTAGTGCCACACTTCGACTTGGGGTTAGTTCTATCTATTCATTCATACACTCATGCCTGTAATCCCTGTCAGGTTAAGCAGAGTAACTGATATTTATATGGAACATGAGTTCTGTGGTGATTGGTTTTCAGCCTTTTGCCCACTATATACCAAAATCGTCTACGTGTTTTTTCACTCCCAGCCGAGCGTGAGTTACCCAAATTAAAAAAAAATCGTTTCCCCGATTTGCTAAATACGGATAAGTAAAAATACCAAGAAAATTCATTTTCGAAAGACGAGCGGTCCACCAACCCGCATTAGGCCAGCGTGGTGGACTATGGCCTAAATCCCCTTCGTGTTTTGAAGGGAGGCCCGTGCCCCTCGGTGGGGACGTATATGGGCTGGTAAAGAAGAAGTATTGCAACAGACCCCGTACTGTTTTACTAGCAACTCTAACAAAAATAGAGTCCCTAAAGTCCCAAAAACCGTCCCTGTGTGGTCACCATCCGAGTCAGTAGACGGCGCCAAGTCTCGTTGAAAGTGTTTGTTCATCGTTTATGGTTTTTTTTTCGTAATTAACTTTACGATTGGAAACAAAGGACCTTTTAACTGCTATTAAATCTGACAGCCCTTTACTAATGTTTGTTTTTGTTTCACATTCTGACTGTGCTGCCGTTTTACAATTCTTTTTGTACACACTACAGCACATTAAACTATACACATTTTGACATTGATGTCATCTTTATATCTTTAGCAATAGAAATGGTTTAAAATGTAGTTTCACGGTGTGAATGGTGAATACTTTTCGAGGCAATGAGTTGTATACCGAGAGGAGCGAAGGATTCTAAAGTTGAATCCTGAGCGTAGAATAGAATCCTGAGCGGATCGAGGGATACAAGAGCCGAGATGAATTTTTTTTACGTGTTAGGTACTCTACTTTTTATCATTGACTACCTATACGAGAAAATAATAACTCTGTGACTGATTATGAATCAAATTTTTTATAGCGAGAGTGTACAACCATTTTGCACATTTTCTTTTTTTTTTACTTATCTAATTAAATCTGTATATTCGCGCATGTTCCAAATTCAAAATATTTTATTCACTCAGTCAAACAAACAGCGTTTTATTCACTGTTTTCGAAGATGATTCTTTTTGAGTGTCAATGGTAAAAAATAAATCATGTGCTTGTTGCCTGTACTGGAATTTAGTTGATGACAGCTCGTTTAATCCCGTAAACCTGATGGGTGACCACACTATTGGGGTCTAATGGGGTCACAACATCTTATTGCTCCAAAATCATCATCCTCACCTGCTAGCGGTGCACCCTGCTGATCAACGGACGAGGCTCTGACGTACTACAACCCGTAAAGGGTTTCTTTACATGAAATTTACGGCTTCGCCATTCTATATTTTAATTTTAAAAGTACTCGGACATTCTATATTTTAATTTTGAAAGTTTTACTCCGTGTGGTGATCGGTTGAGAATAACACAACCCCATCTCTTTCCGTGGGTGTCGTAAGAGGCGACTAAGGAAACACAAATGAGACCTGCCTCCTAGTAATCCATCCCAGGCAACGACACTTCATTTTTTTCTGAATCTGAGGTGTCGTCCTATGGTCTCATGCGGTGTGGTAGGCTCTGTAAAGGGCCGTCTGGTTCGCGACCACCCTCCTACCGAAATCCGACGCCAAACAGCTTGCTGTGTTCCGTCGGTGCGTGGGAGTACCAGTGCCTTTATAGGCATTTTCTGGGTTAACTCGATCCATCGTCGACCTCATCTTTGACCTTTATGGTCAAGATTGAGGTCAAGATTTAACCCATCTTATAATATAATAATTACTCAGGCATTAGCAAAATCAAATATGTGTATAGGTATTAGGTATCCCTCCTATAGGAATGATTTCCTATATCGGCACAAAGGCCGGTCCTATTTGTTATTTTTATTATTTTGAACCTGTGGTGTTTCACTGCAGTCACTGTAGGGCAAAGGCCTCCCATTCCTTTTTCACCTCATCTCTTTCTAGAGCGATCTTGCCTTCTCTCTATATTGCGGACCCATAGTGTGGTTCTTTTGGCATCCTAACGTCGTTCCCGGCTGTTTCCAATTTACTTTCTTTCTTTTTTTTCTTTTTTCTATTATCAGCCATATGACCCCACCGAAGAGCACGGATCTCTCCCTTTGAAAGTGATCTCTCCCCATAGTCCTCCACGCGCGCCTTTCGAAAACTAATTTTCTTAGACGTGCGGGTTTCATCACGATGTTTTCCTTCACCGCTTAGCAAGTGATAAAATTAATGACAAATCCGGATTTGAACCCGCAACCCTCCGGTTAAGAGTCTGGTTGATTCCCAACTGGGCTATCACTACTCTACAAGCCGATTGACAACCAGCCGTTAAACGAAGTCGATAACCATTTAGCCACATATTTGATTATAGCTACGAAAAGGAAGGGATAATCCATAATACTATCCATACTAATATTATAAATGCGAAAGTAACTCTGTCTGTCTGTCCGTCTTTCACGCCTGAACTACTGAACCGATTTTTCAGTAGTAGTTTCAGTAGATTAGAGCCTGGGAAAGGACATAGGCTACATTTTATCCCACAGTTGAGCACGATATAATCTGTAGTCCACGCGGGCGGAAAGCCAGTTGTGCATAAAAATGGGCCTTCTGACTGTCACCATGTGCCAACAAAGCAACACATATATGTTTAATATAGTTATTCTCTTATATTCTCTTTGATATTAATATTCACACTTGTATAAATTGATCTAAACGAGCGTAACGCTGATAATGGATCCCCAGATGGAGGTCACCTTTACACGAGGCACTTTTTATTTAATTATCATCTTATAATCAAGGGATTTTAAAATTAAGATTTTAAAAGTTAAGAGTTTAATCTTATTAATTTAATACAGGGCTTTAGGTAAATCTATTTCTACCTCTCGGGTGGTAAATCAGTCCATGAAACTGAACAACTTTCCCCAAGGAAGGCCTATGCCAAAATACGAAAAAAAATTTTTATCTCCCATACAAAATGAGCTATATGCTGATGAAGTTTGTATGGGAACTCAAAAATTTTTTTTTTGTATTTTGGAAAGTTGTTCAGTTTCATGGACTGATTAACCACCCGAGAGGTTGAAAGAGATTTACCTAAAGCCCCGTATAAGTAAGTATATCCACTGTTTTAGGCACTAAGCAAATGTGTAACTTATATTGAGTGATTTAAAATTAATTAGTGAAAGTTAAAAAGATAATCAGTCAATTAAATTGAAATGAATAACTTTGTTCATATACCTAACTAGCTTCCCGCCCGGGAGTTCATTCTCGTGGGCATGAAAATCCGTTCAAGTTTTTGAGTTTATCGCATTCCGACAGACAAAAGGAACTGGCGGGGCACTTTGTTTTATAATATAGTTGGTTATAATAGTAAATTCTTGCCGTGTGGTGATCGGTTCAGAATAACACCACCCCATCTCTTTCCGTGGGTGTCGTAAGAGGCGACTAAGGAAACACAAATGAGACCTGCCTCCTAGTAATCCATCCCAGGCAACGATACTTCATTTTTTTTCTGAATCTGAGGTGTCGTCCTATAGTCTCATGCGGTGTGGTAGGCTCTGTAAAGGGCCGTCTGGTTCGCGACCACCCTCCTACTATAAGTCCGACGCCAAACAGCTTGCTGTGTTCCGTCGGTGCGTGGGAGTACCAGTGCCTTTATAGGCATTTTCTGGGTTAACTCGCTCCATCGTTGACCTCATCTTTGACTTTTATGGTCAAGATTGAGGTCAAGAGTTAACCCATCTTATAATAATAATAAAAAAATATGATGATAAAAGATCGTAGTTTTTAGAAAGAACATAAGTTACACTATAAATTTTACTACACCATAATTTTCCACGTTAAAAACGTATGAGTCACCGACTTCAATCCCAACAACAGTTCGCACAAAGTAGATATCTAGTTTTTTGCGGACTACAATGCCTATTAGCAAATAACTAGAAACAGAAATGTCATTCATTTATTTAGATGATTTTCTAGTTTGTAGTATATTTTGTTTTTGTTGATTTTTTTTAAAAGCGCTGAATCATTTACGATAAAATTTATATGGGACCTCTTCAGGAGTATACTCTTTTGAACAAATAAAGAATTTTGAAAATCGGACAACAGTTGCCGGAGTAATCGCGTAACAAATATACAAAAAAAAAAAAAAAAAAAAAACAGTCGAATTGAGAAGCTCCTCCTTTTTTGAAGTCGGTTGAAAATATATCATACGTTAGCAAACACAATTATCTGATTTCCCAAGATACAGCCTTATCTTTGCTATCAATGTTTAAAGGCTTAATCTTAGTACTCATTCGGTCTAGTCTAGGATGTGACGTATGACCTGGATCAGCAAACATTGATAAATGAAGATTTAAAACCTGTTAAAGGCTATTTTGGGAGAATACATATACGTATGGATCCTTGGTACAGATTCATTTTTTTCTTTTCCATGGATCCTTTATTGCACGAGTTGATCAATCTTTTTAATTTCAATAGGTTGGAAAATCAGACGGATTTTCCAACCTATTGAAACCTCACTCAAACATCTACCTATCTATCTATATCTATACATTTTATAAAGAGGTAAGATTTGATCGTTTGTTTGCATTGAATAGGCTGAATGGTGAGATTTTTCGGCCGGTTTGGTCGAGTGGTAGTGACGCTGCCTCTTGATCGGCGGGTCCTGGGTTCAATCCCCAGTCGTGTAAAAAGCAGATGTTTGTTCTCGGGTCATGGCTGTAAAGTTTGTGTTTGTCTTTATGTGTGTTCCAATGGACCCACGACACAAGGGAAAACCTTAGTGTGGGCCTTTGAGTGTGTAGCGTTTATTTAGAAAGCCACATTATCCCCAATGGACATAGGCTACATCATTTTCCCGAATTCCCACGGGAACGAAGTCCCGAGCAGATTGCTAGTTTAAAATAAAGATCTATGTTTTATCCTAATCTTCCTGTCTTATCGTGTTGGTACGAGTGTGTGGCGAACTTGACTAACCTTGACAGTTTTTAAACCGCGCCATCGCCATATGGCCTCCGACGTGGTTTGACGACTGTAGCCAATCGACAACAGCCGGGATCATCGGCTTAACTGGCCCTACAAAGCACGGAAATGCTAGTGTAAATTGCCACGTTGGACACCCATCAGGTTCCCTGCCCATGTGTATATCTGACAATCATAACTTTACTTTTTTAAGGAATATCAACGGTCTACTGACTCACTGATCTTGGAGTTGTGAGCTTTGTTATTTCAAGTAAGAAAGAAAGAAAAAGAAACTTATTCACCACATAAAACAGACGTCAAAACAACATACAAATAAAAAATGTGACTGTTTTTCAGTCAGCACCTGTTTTTCAGAAAGCGCTTGTAGCCCAGTGGCACTCGCTGATCTCAACCGGTCAGTGAGGTAAAGCAACGTACACAGAGGCAAGGAACTTGATGGGTGACCAAAGTGGCAATTTATCACGAGCGTTTCCGTGCTTCGGAGGGCACGTTAAGCTGTCAGTCCCAGCTGTTGTCGATTGACTACAGTCGTTAAAACCAAGTCAGAGGCCATTGTGTGGTTTGAAAACTCTGACACCACAGGGTAAGCCAAGTTCGCCACACTCTTGACTACACCTACACGATAAGAAGAAGAGTCAGCACCTGCTGCTAACAACGTGCATTTAGGATGCAGAATAATAATTACTGAGAAGAATCTCTGTTGTTTGCTACGTTACAAACTTGAACCCCACTTTCGAATGAAAGCTATAATATTAAAATATTGTTTGCCATCTGAATAATAAACCACTCAAAAAGGTAAATAGGTCTCTTACAAGTTTTAATTCTAACACTGGCTTTTTGGGACTCCGGTGTTTTAGTTTTAAACATATTCTAAAGGGTTCTTACCAAGACTTCTGTTTTTTTTAAGCATAGGGCTTAACGTACGAAAACGTGGTAATTGTTCGTACTATAACAACCAGGCAGGAGCTACACAACAGCATCCCACATACAGTGGTTGCCGTATCGCGCCATACCGTCAGCTGTGTATATTACGCGGATGACGGTAATGATGCGATAGGCAGTTTTAACAAAGAAGCAGAGGCGGCGGCGGGCCGAGGAAAAATGATTGATTATAACCTTAAAATGGCCATCAAAATCGGGATACGGTTGTTATCGATGCTTTAAGGACTGGAGACAATAGACAGAAACCACCGCTGGCTTAGGTAAATAAACATAGTAAAAATGTATTTAAGTATATTTTAGTTTCTTTATATGTATTTATTGTAAAGTCAAATGGAGAGTATAAAATCTGTTGAAAATGTAAAATTAGTATTAAAAATATAAATTATAATAAGACAAGGGCACGGACATCAAGTATGTGGATGCAAAATTAAGAGTAATTAAAAAAAAAAGACTTCTGTTTTAAATCAGTCTCCATACCCACCAGGGGGGATACGTTGGTAGGGACTAGTGCACTGGGCCAATATTTCATCCGAACTGTTTAATAGTGCTTGCAACCGCGCCGAAATATTTGTATGTATGTATTTATTCTTTATTGTACATGATCAAAAGTTACACAAGACACATAAGAAACACAGTACAAAGGCGGACTTATCCCACACGGGGATTTTTCCCAGTCAACCCATTGAGTGTTTGAGAGGAAGGAGTAGTCGGCAGGTAGCATTCAATGTACAAAGGTATAAATACAATTAATGTAAAGGTATAGTATGTTATAATGTATAAATATACGAATAATTTATTACATAAACATAAGACATGTACATATATATAAATACATAATTATGTACTCATTGATACTCATTTAAAACAAAAAACGTGGTAAAAACCCCTTATCATACTATTTCATTTCATTTCATTTATTGATTCATTTAAAATTACAAAATGATACCATTACGGGACTTAGGCCCAAGTCGATAGCATTATTACATTATAAATATTAATATAGAGAACCTTATACACTACGTATTAATTTCATAATTATAAAATATCAGTATCATATACATCATCATTATTATCATATGTTTAACACTAGTTAAAATGACAGCGAGAATCTTAAACTTTAATGTATAACTTTAAACACATGTGTTTTGTCATGCTTTGGCTCCGTTGTTAAGCGGTATGGCTGCGAAAAAAGACAAATACACTTATAAACGTTAAGGAAGTTAAATTTTACTCAAGAAAAACAACAAAGCCAGCATCACTCCAGCCACATTTATCCTCTGACACGAACAATAATTTGTCTAATAGCCGTCGCGTCCAAGTGCCGACCCTTCCGACAGTGCTCGTCTATTTCCCGCCATTTCTCGGCCTCGACTAATGACAGCTGTCAGATCAGTGCTTAGACATGACGTAGACAATAGGAGGAATCACGGAGGAATAAATAAGAGAGAGGTTAGGTGTATCCATTATAATTTAGTAAGGAACACAGAAAATGCAAGCAGAACCGACGAGCGTTGGAGTAGACAGGTTCTCGAATGGAGACCACGTCTTAGCAAACGTAGTGTAGGACGCCCCCCAGCCAGATGGTCAGATGACCTAAAGAAGATAGCGGGTAGTGGCTGGATGAAAAAAGCGGAGGATCGTGCAAAGTAACGCACCTTGGGGGAGGCCTATGTTCAGCAGTGGATTGCAATAGGCTGATATGATGATGATGACAGAAAATGCGTTCCCAAAAGGGATTATTTAAACGACAACAGAATTACAAGTCAGTTTTAAGACATTGTCTGAGTGGTGTTTTGATGTTTTGTAGCTAAGCAGTTATTAATTATAACTCTTTCATTGTTTTTGCCAAAAAAAGGTCGTGATTTAATTTTTTTTGGTAGCAAAAGTTTGATACGTCTCCTTACCATGCAAAACATTCGTAACCTGTGAATTTCATAAAACTCATAATTTTTTTGCTGAATTAATTTTGATCCAATAAAGCTAAGAAACATCTTGATTACGTTAGCTTTCAAACAAAGAAACAGCATCGAAATCGGTCTATTCGTTTAGGAGCTACGATGCCACAGACAGACACAGATAAACACGTCAAACTTACAGTACCCCTCTTTTTTGGTGGGGGTTAATGAAACTTCATCATCATCATCATAATATCAGCCTATTGCAGTCCACTGCTGAACATAGGCCTCCCCCAAGGTGCGCCACTTTGCACGATCCTCCGTTGTTTTCATCCAGCCAGGTCATCTGACCATCTGGCTGGGGGGCGTCCTACACTACGTTTGCCAAGACGTGGTCTCCATTCGAGAACCTGTCTACTCCAACGCTCGTCGATTCTGCGACAGACATGGCCAGCCCACTGCCACTTCAGCTTGCTACACTTTTGGATAATATCCATCACTCCGGTTTTCTGTCGGATGACCTCGTTTCGGATTCTATCCCTTAGCGAGATCCCGAGCATGGAGCGCTCCATTGCTCGCTGAGCGACGTGCAATCGGTGGGCCGACCTCACTGTCATGTTCCACGTTTCGGCTCCGTAGGTCATGACTGGTAGGACGCAATGAAACTTAATAGGGTAAATAAGGCAAATTTTTCCGAATTTTCCGTAGTGAGACTACTCTTGTGGTATATTATGTAGAAGCTTGTTATTACTTCTTAGTTACTAACTTACATAATTTCCTCTATTTCATACATTTCTGTAAGCTCTCCAAATAAAAAATATATGCAGGCTGGTATTCAACAAATAATTAATTTTATTTTTTTACTATTTATTAGTATTTTTATAATTCCTGTTAACATTCACAAAATCTTCCAAATTTTATAGATAGTCGCAAAAATCCCGCAAGAATCAGTCTCTATGTTCATTTTCTATGGTTGTCAAAACGAAGCGCATACGCAGGAAAGGTAAACAACATTATCTTGGTGTTTGACAGTGCTTTAAAAGATACTATGATCAAGTAGCTAAAGATTGCCTGCTAATGGTGTACCGTAAGTCTTACTAACATTGGTGCCAAGCCAGATGAGATCTCATTTCCGCGTTACAAACACTCCAGACATTCGTGATCCCATTTCCAACTGTCATTTGTTTTGCTATTGTTTTATTTTTATTTTTTTCGTGTAGTGTGTATGACTGCAATCTATTTCTATGTTCATTATTGTTCATTTTTAACCTCTGACGCAAAAACAAGGATGTTAAAAGTATTACCACTTGAGTTTCTGTCTATGGAATCGATCAAGATGCGGTTTTTTTATTTATTAAGAAAATGTACTACTCCCGATATTCATCGCCTATAACTTCGAAACGGCGAAACCGATTTTGATAAAACATTTCTAGGAACTATCGCTAGAAAAACGGTATCTAAATTTAAAAAATCGCATCCAAATCGATTTACCCGTTTAAGAGCTGCGATGCCACAGACAGACATACATAGCGGTCAAAATTATAACAACTCTTTTTTTGCCTTAGGGATTCAAAATAGGAGAACTTAACTGAAAGTTTTATAAAAAAAAAGTGTCTTCTTCATCTTACACAACTTGTTAGACAAGTTTAGACACTTTTCCCTATTTACCCACCCAAAATACCCTTATCAATGTTAAGTGATGTAACTGATAACAACATGAAAATGATAAGAGAAGATAAAAAAGTTACATTGAGATAAAATCTGACCACGAATCTCGCTTTTGTGTTTCGTTACGATATTACACATTACACGCTGTGCCGTTTGACTGCTTGTTTGGTCGAGTGGTAGTGAAGCTGCCTCTTGATTGAAAGGTCCTGGGTTCGATGTACGGAATATTTGTTCTCGGGTCATTCATGGATATTCATGTCTGTCTTTTTGTATGTTCCAAGGGACCCACGACACAAGGGTGTGAGCATTTCAATGGTAATCGAATATAGAGGTAATTATTTTATTTTATTTTTATAAAATAACTAGCTTTCCGCCCGCGGCTTCGCCCGCGTGAACTTCGGGAACCGCGTGAAGTTTGTTCCTGCTAACTCCCGTTCCCGTGGGAATTTTGTAATATCCTGTTGCAACTAAGCTTTAAGTTTACTAAGGTACCTGCATGCCAAATTTCAAGCGTCTAACTTAAGCGGTTTAGATTTTTCATACAAAAGGATTTTCCCGCTAATTCCCGTTCCCGTGGGAATTTCGGGAATTCCTTTCTTAGTGCACCTCTACGGTACCTAAGCTACGTCCCTTCCAAATTTCAAGTGCCTACGTTTATCCGTTTAGGCTGTGCGTTGATAAGTCAGTCAGTCAGTTTCTCCTTTTATATATTTAGATCTACTCGTAATGACAATTTAATTTTCTCTAATCCCATCACAGTCACCCAAAATTAAATCTCACATAAACATGCCCAAGCCCAAGACTTACATCCAGACTAAAAAAAACTATTTGTTTCTAGTCTATGACCTGGCCAAAAGTTCGATTTTTTGGCACAGAATCACAACGAGCTATATTAATTTCACCACCTATCAAACACGTCAATAATAAGATCAAATAACAAGTTCGTGGAATGACCATGTTGGATCAGCAATGTATTTTACTAGGTCAGTCAGTCACGTCATGAGTCAGGCATACTGGGCGCTTCCATTGCTTCTATTGTCAATCCACTTTTTAAGCATGTTTTAATATTTTAGGGTACTGTAGTCGTTAACTGAAATCCATGTACATATTTACTTATTTTACTATTTTGTTTTCATTTATTGTTATTTTTGTTGTGTTGTATGTTACGTGTACTGTGTCTGGAATAAATGTAGTCCTTCCTCCATTTCTTTTAGGTCTGTAACTTTGTTTTTCGCAATTTTCCCTACAAAATTTAAATGTAAATATTTAGCTTTTTTATAGATAGACATTTATAAAAAGATATACCCTATAGTGTCCTACTAGCTACCAGTGAATAGTGTGTGTATAAATAAATCAGAATTAATTAAGTATTAGAATTAAATCCTACTGTAGTATGTGACACTACGACATAATTACATACAAAAAGTTCTCCTAAAATTAAAAAAAAATAAGAAAAAGAGGGACATTTTTCCAACAATATCAAATTAAAAATTTGATAATAAGTAAGGAATTTTAGATATAACTTTTTCTGCAACTCCTTAAAAAATCAATGGAATAAACGTACAGAACCACTACGAAAATACTTTTAGGTGCAGTATTGTTTGGAATTTCAATTCGTCAAAGATGACAGATGTCAAGTGTGAGTCGACGATAGGAGGATATAGTGACATGTTTGTTCATAGTATGAACTAACTTAAATATAGCGTTGATTTGGACGGATTCAGCTAGATATAAAAAAAATGACTAGAAAACTTTTAAGTAACAAACCTAGGGGCTTACTTTTTATTTTTTATTTTTATAACGAGTGAGTTCGCTCTTGACCACAATCTAGCTTAGGGGAGAAGATGAGGTCGAGGATGTAGGCCGGAAATACAGAATTCCATTCCTTAGCGGTACAGACTAGGTATAAAAGATGAAAAGAAGCGCTCAGTACGTCTCGAAAAGGCATGGGGTTCTACCCTACATTAATAATCTCTGACAGGGCAGGCAGAGAAACATGTGGTACATACAGAAAAACCCCAGGCAACGACAAATACAGAAAAACCCTCACGTCCTACTTTCTGGCTTCTACAGTATGCCCGGGATGAGTTGGCAGCTGGCACATTCTAAGGTTTTCTTTCACTCCCACTCTAGCATGGAACTTAAGTTACCCTAGATTACGCTTAGTGATAAGGCCGCCTCTGCTCACCGTTGAGCGCATTTTATTTCTGATACAAAATACCTATATTGTATTGCATTATATTGTGGTAGTGACGTTGCCTCTTGATTCACTCAAACTTCAAGACAAGTGAGCAATTTTTGGAAGTACCTTCAGAACCTGGTAGCTGAAAATTGGCCGTCGGCCCAGGTTAGCTGGTATTTATACATTACTAGTACGTACTAGCACTACTATTTTCCACACATTTGGTTTATGAGAAAATAAGTAAGGTGTGGCGGCCCTGGGATCTTGTTCTATCAACACAATTTATCGTGAATACAAGTTGAATGACATCTAATTCGCTCATAGCTTTGCTGAAATGCGAGATGAGATCCGATACACTGATCATCTCAGATTTTCGAGGAAAAATTCATCGGCAATCTCAAAGTCCAATGAGTAATAGGCCATTATGTAGAGATTTTGAACTATTATTTTGTGTTTTTGGCAACTTATTTTGATGTAATATGTTGTTTAATATTCTCGCGGTTATTTGCACTAGTTTTAAACATATTATAACGGACACAAATACAACTAATACAACTTTTTCGGACGGCCGGTTTGGTCGAGTGGTAGTGACGCTGCTTCTTGATCGGCGGGTCCTGGGTTCGATCCCCAGTCGGGGTAAACATTTGTGTAAAAAGTAGATGTTTGTTCTCGGGTCATGGGTGTTTGTGTTTGTCTTTATGTGTGTTCCAAGGGACCCACGACACAAGGGAAAACCTTAGTGTGGGCCTTTGAGTGTGTAGCGTTTATTATAACGGGTTATTACAACGATTTTTATTTGAAATGAGTATCCGATATTTCGGCGATGTTGCAAGCACCATGATCACGGATGAACTGGAGAACTGCTGGTAGTATTAAGAAATATGAAATACTAGCTTCCCGCGCGGGACTTCGTTCCCGTGGGAATTCGGGAAAATAATGTACCCTATGTCCATCCCAGATAATGTATGATTCTAATGGTGAAAGAATTTTTCAAATCGGTCCAGTAGTTTCGGAGCCTATTCGATGCAAACAAACAAACAATCAAATCATTCCTCTTTATAATATGTATAGATAGATATAGATAGATAGATAGAAGATAAAGAAGTTGGTTCAGCATTTGCCAGCTAAAATTATTAACCTAATATCTAAATATATAAAAGGAGAAACTGACTGACTGACTGACTGACTGACTGACATATCAACGCACAGCCTAAACGGCTAAACGTAAGCACTTGAAATTTGGAAGGGAGACGTAGCTTAGGTACCGTAGAGGTGCACTAAGAAAGGAATTCCCGAAATTCCCACGATAACGGGAATTAGCGGGAAAATCCTTTTGTATGAAAAATCTAAACCGCTTAAGTTAGACGCTTGTTTGGCATGCAGGTACCTTAGTAAACTTAAAGCTTAGTTGCAACAGGATATTGCAAAATTCCCACGGGAACGGGAGTTAGTGGGAAAAAACTTTTGTATGTAATCACGTAAGATAGATGTTTTCAATCTGTGTACTCTGTACAAAAAATAATTAACACGCAAACGAAGTTGCGGGCATCAGCTAGTTATTAAATACTAGCTGATGCCCGCAACTTCGTCTGCGTGTTGTATGTATTTTTATAGACCGAGTTTGTACTTTGACACAACTACAGATACATGAATTGCCGTTTTTTATTGAAGCAACTATTTCGTTCATATTTTCGTTATATGAACGAATAGCAACTATTTCGTTCATATAAGGAAAAGCAATTTCTAAAAATATTTTTTATTTGAAAACTTGGCTAACTATGTCATATAACAGGGCTTCCCAAACTTATTCGTACTGTGACGCCCTTGGGACTTTGCTATTTTTTGCGACGCCCCTCAACCCAGCCTAGTAACGGGTTATCAGAAAAACACTATTTGAACATTTATAATTTTACTAGCTTTCCGCCCGCGGCTCTGCCCGCGTAGACTACAGGTTATATCGTGCCCAACTGTGGGATAAAATAGTCTGTCCGTCTTTCACGCCTAAACTTCTGAACCGATTTTGATGAAATTTGGTACAGAGATAGATTAGAGCCTGGGAAAGGACATAGACTACATTGTATCCCACAGTTGGGCACGATATAAGCTGTAGTCCACGCGGGCGGAAAGCTAGTTGCTCCATATTTTCGGGAAAATATTTCTCAAAGTGTTCGCATAATGATAAAAAGTGTTGTGTAAACATAATTTTTAAAGAGGGATCAAGGATTTCTAATGATTTCTCTCGTAGAATACCTTATGCCCGGCACTCACTCGACTTCGTCGTATCGACACGCGACGCCCCTGGGACAAGGCCGCGACGCCCCAGGGCGTCGCGACGCACAGTTTGGGAAGCCCTGTCATATAAGGTTGATACTTAATACATTACTTTGGATCTGAAAACAAAGGTCAAACATAGTTGTTTCCTCTATCGCTTATATTTTCTATACCATTGTTACTGCTTTTGATAGATTAAGGTCCGTATTATAGAACGCGACTCAGACTCTGATCTATACTTAAGTAGCAGTCGTTTTTGATTTTTTGATACTGAGAGAGATAGACAATCAACACTTAACATGAGTCAGTGGTGCCTCTAAAACATCTTGGTGTCTTAACAATCCCACAAAAAGTGGTTAATTAATATTGTATTTCGCGTTTCTGTGAAAAACGTAAGGATTTTGTACTTATAAAAAATCAATTTTGATAAAATAAAAATATGTGGAGTAAAAAAATTACGAAAATTGTATGTTGAAAGACCTATTACTTAGGTAAGTACAATAAATGGCACACGAATTCCTTCCTTAGTGCTAATTACGGACTTAATTTTGATTTTCAGTGGAATAGAAGTTTCTGAAACAGGTCACCTATGTCAGTATCTATCTAAGACAACCCCCGTGCATTTGAGATTTCAGCTAGCACGCTGCTTTTATTGTGCTTTGCGATAATTGTGTAAAAATGAATTTAAAAAAATTTTTAAGATAGAAATGACTAAGCTTTTCCCTTCAATGGACATTTGTAGAAATAAGCAAAGGTGTCAGTGCTTGATCCAAACTAAGAAACTTATTAGAATAGTAATATTATAATATTTATCCATGGCTTATATACGCAATGCTACTCTTGATGTTAACTAAAATCAAAAAATCAATAAATAGCCCTTATTTCATGTCAGAACATCAAAGCCATAGATCAAACCTATATAGACCATATTATTCAGTAGTATTTTGAGTTTATCCCTTTCGGGAAAGGCAAAGGAAACTATGTCCATACAGCCATGTCTTCAGTGAAAAATCTTCTTTCTTGAACTTAACCTAAGCCCTAAGCTCCTCATGTTCTGCGTAAAACCGGATAGCGTCTGTTTTACGAAAACTGGCAGCGAGAAGCACAACCGCGAGGATCTTTGTCGGTACCAAACGGAGCAGAAACACTGTTATCACTTGAATTTTTCATCACTACACGAATTTTAGCCAATTTACTGTATAATACACTATCACTATTACACATTAAACAACTTTTTCAAGCCGAAAACGAAAATTCAATTGACAAAGTAACCGCTCACGCCGAGTTCCCGCCAAAGACCACCATATTATTCATAGTGGTTTTAATAAAACAAATGTCAATTGTCAGTTTCTATTGAGTTTCCCGCCTTTAAAAATAAGAAATGCATTGAAAACACCGGCTGTACGGCCATAGATTCCTTTGCTTAAAAATAAAAATAAGCCGTTTTATTGTTTTCAAAAAGTGATATCCTGAAGATTGAATAATGTCATTTAGTTAGGGCCGAATTAAGATTTGAAGACTAAATACTTAATCAACTTCGTTCTTATTAACACTGTATTAAGTATTTAGTTTTGGCTCGTTAAAAAAGTGCAGAATAGCCGAACTATTAATGGGGAAGCTGACAAAAGTTTCGATATTTTAGATATTATACGCCTATAATCCTCTTTGGGGTACCTAACATAAGTCACATAACTTTACATGTCATGAAAATTTAAAAAATGGCATATTGTTTATGAGTATATAATACGTTGTCTAAATTTTGCAATGCACGGACGGCCCCAACTCAGGTAACCACACGCGTGCGCTCTGTGCTGTTGTGATAAGAGCGGTTATGCAATGAAAATGGAGTAACCTGATGCGCTGGCCTCAGTACCAACAATGCAATGTATTTGGTTGGCAGCTGGCACATTCCAAATTTTTTGTTCAGTGCCAGTTCAGCACAGAAGTTTTTGTTTTGTTTTTGGATATTTGTGGGTCAGTTACAATAATTTTAATTTCTTCCAACTCACTTATATTCGACGATAGCTCTTAAAAATAACATCTATCTAATTATAGAGCAGCACCCTCAGATTTTCTTTATAAAGTACTTTTTTAAAGGTGAATTTATAAAGTTAGAAAAAGGTTATTATTACCTACAAAGAAAACTCAATAAGTAGCATCATGGCAGAATACCAGCGCTGCAGTCTGGTACTGCAGCAATATGCTGAGTCAGCGCCAATTTGATTGGCATGATACAGATAACACGGTGTAAAATAGTTTTATAAAATTATTTGTTTCTGTTTCTTACTCTGTTTACTTCATTGTTTGCTTGCTGATTCATGTTTACTTGTATGTTTGTTATTTGTCTATTACTGTGTTGTGCTGTTTTATGTCAATGGAATAAAGTGTCAATCTTTCTATCTATCATAAAATCAATTAATTAGCACTTCACACTGTAACTTTCTGCACTAAAGTTTCCTTCGTATGGTTTGTTTGCCCAAACCGGAAATCGAACCCAGATACCTAGATTCACAGGCTGTGTAACTCTACTACCCAACCAAACTTCCGACAAAAAATTAAGAAAGGATCTTTTATACAAAATATCTCATAAATCTCAATCAGGTCCTTTTATCAAATGCTACGTACTCATAGAAATAGAAAAAATAAGTTAAACATCAACACTGTCTAGGGATATTGCTTAATTTTTCATGCAAAAAGGTGTGTTTGAGAAGCTATAAAAGCATACTCGAGACACATTGAGGGATATAATATTAAGATGAGCAAGTGTTAAACCTGAATTTTCAATTCTCGTCAATGAATTTTGTTTAAATTGTTTTTTTTAAACGTGTCGTAAATGAAAACAAAAATGCTCTTTTTTCTGCTTTTTGTACGAAAATGGTGGAATTAGCGCAATTTTTTTTTTCATTTTAGTCACGTTTTCACAAATTTCAAGAAAAATTAAATTCATTGATAAAAATTGAAAATTCATGTTTAGCACTTGCTCATCTGAAAATTATATCACTCCGTGTATCTCGAGTATGGTATTATAGCTTCTCAAACAGACCTCTTTTGTATGAAAAATCATGCAATATCCCTAGACAGTGTTGATGTGTATATTTTTCTATGTTTGGCGTAAATAATAGAAAGAACGTGAGAAACATTGTAAGTGCCTATTCCATTCAAGGGTTGCCCTTAATTTTGATGGAATTCCATCAGATCCTGACTTGGTGACAATAAGACCACTTCTAGAGTATACTCTTTCGAACAAAAAAAAGAATTTTGAAAATCGGTCCAAATGGCGGAGAAAGCGGTGAACATACAAAAAATAAAGATATACAATGGTTTAAGATTTCGTAGTCTTCCTTTCATTTAATTTACCAAGTTTGTTAGAAAGATTTCATCCTTATAATTGACCCTAACGATCGACGTAATAAAAGTACAGGGTATTCTTACAGATTTTAGTCGGTTCGATTCCCAGTTGGGGCAAGCGAATTTTCGAAAATTCTTGAATGCAGTTTTCTTTCTTTTCAAAAATAAAGGAATGTTTTCTTTGAGTACAATTTTCTATCTACAGTATTAAGAGTACTTTCCCTTCAGGTGGCATTACAAAATTCCACCCTGTATACAGTCGAACATAAAACCTCCTCCTTTTTGGAAGTCGGTTAAAAAGTAATTCAAGTGATACAGTGTATCTGCTCCGATCCAGCGGCAGTGCTTCTCGCCGCCATAGTTCTTCGTAAACAAAACACTATCGGCTTACGGAGAATGAGAGAAGTAAAGAAATATAAATTGAAGACATAGCTAAGAAATACATATATTGAAGACCTGGCTGTATGGATGCAGATTCCTTTGCCTTTGTCGAAAGAGATAAATTTAAAAAACAACATGTCCTTGCCCATGTATGTATATGTCAAAAATACGTTGATCTCTATGGTATGAGTAAAATGTTCTGAAAAACACCTAGCTTTGAATTTTTTCAGGGGTTTTTGTTGTTGGTTTTATATTTACTGGCTAAATTTCGAGATTTTATGTAGCCTAAATGTTGACCGGGGATATAAGGTACCCCTATGCAAAATTTCATTTAAATCGGTCCAACAGTTACGGAGATGCAAAAAGACAAACAGACAAACAGAGAAACAAAAAAATCTAAAAAAATCGGGATTTGTTTTATTTCTCTTCTTACATCCCCCTGACTCGGTTTTTAGCATTTTTTTTCTATGTACAGAAATTCGACCTCTACAGTTTTATTATATGTATAGATATTGCCAAAAGGAGTTGGTTCAGCATTTTCAGCATAGTGAAGCGCTCGTAGCCCAGTGGCGTTCGCTGATCTCAACCGGTCAGTGAGGTCAAGCAACGTACACAGAGGCAGGGAACCTGATGGGTGACCAAAGTGGTAATTTATCACGAACGTTTCCGTGCTTCAGAGGGCACGTTAAGCTGTCGGTCCCGGCTGTTGTCGATTGACTATAGTCGTTAAAACCAAATCAGAGGCCATTGTGCGGTTTGAAAACTCTGACAGCCAAGCTTTGACAGGGTTAGCCAAGTTTCGCCGCACACTTGACTATACCTACACGATAAGAAGAAGAAGCTAAAAATTAACTGGATTATATCAAAAAAGGTAATGCTTTCCATGCAGATGAATTTGCGTTTCTTCGATTTCGGTAAAAAATGCTTAAAAAATTATGTCGTTTTGCAAATAATGCGTTTTTTACACTATTTTTTGAACATGCGGAAAGAGAAAAGTGTTATAGGTCAAATACTTTTTAATGACGTAATAATTTGCTGAGTACCTATTAGCAGTAGCTAACATGAAAGCTGAGTAAGGTCTACCTAATTACTTACCATCAATAGGGCGCCTTTCCATACAACATGTGCTTCATATGGCAAGTTGATTTTTTGTGAGAATTTTATATCACAAAGCAAAAGGGACAAAATGTCCAATTTTTAAAATGTATGATTGTTAAAATGACTTGTGTGTGCAGCAGGCCGAGTACAATAGTGACAGCGGCGCCGCGACAACACCGCGGTCCTATGTCAAAATGTAAACATTGACAACGCCAGGCGAGCAAGCCTTTGCGCGGTACCCTCGCGCAATCAAAGTGAAGTTTCAGCGTGAGCCGAGCGCGAGTTTGTCGTTATCATGCTAGAGCTGCTGATTCACATTTTCTATAGCTAACTTTAAGTCATCCAACATATTCTATAAGTAATTTCTTTGTAGTCAAAAAACTAGTTTATTCGGATCTGAATACTAGGCTAAGCCATTTCTCTGCCTACGCCGCAAAAACATGTAATTTGCAGCCTGAATAATAAGACGATTCGATCTCTAACAATAGACGATCGCTCGAGTTGACAATCGATTTATTAGCCGATTTTCGACCCACACACACTTGTATTACACCGATTATACTTTTACTTACCATGTCCTATAAAATCACGCATGACTAGTAAAGATTTTTGAAGTGAAAACTTCTTTAGCGGCGTTGAGCACTTTTAGTATGGGGAAAAAATGTTAAACTCGCGATGAACTCGCGTCAGATCGTCAGATGTCACGTGACCCGATGTCAACGATTATTCGCACACAGTGCGCAATTACCGATAGACTATTTTACTGAATTGAAAGTAGACAGTTTGGTCGAGTGGAAAAGTTGCCAGATTGTAAGCAACAGGTGAGGCTTCGAATCCTGAGAGAATAACGGATTCTTTTTGTGTATTTTGTTTTATTTCCATATTAATTCACAACGTTAATGTTCAAGTTTTCACTTCTGCCGGCACTCCCGGAGTGCAACACGTTGTTTTTTTTGTAATGGACAGAGAGAATACATCGGTGGTCTAACGGCTAGCAGGTCGGACCTGTAAGTGAGAGGTACTAGGGTTCGATCCCCAGTGCCGCCATGTACCAATTACTTGTTTTCTGAGTTATGTACACACGGCAGCACATCAGGCTATACGTGTTGACTTTGACGTCGCCTTTGTCTCGCTTGTAATAGCGTCGGTTTTCGTAGTGCAAATGGGTTACCTGACGTGCTGCTATCTGTACATAGTTGCACACTAACCAATGCTCTTACGGTGAGGGAAAACTTCGTGAGGAAACCTGCACATTCAGGAGACTGTATAAATAATATTGAGTACTGGGTGACTAAATAGGATACGAATCAGCCCACAAAACTGAACAATTTACCCTACACAGGTCGAAATATTTAATTACCCTACACAGGCCACCTGAACGGATAAAATGGCGACCATTCCATCGACACACAACTGAAGTTACAGAATCGGGGCCCTGTTACTTCTAACTACCTTATACTAGTTGTAAGTGTAGTAGTAATTATAGTGTATCAATGTCATTAATTGTTATTTATTATCGATTGGACTGTCAACATAAACAATTAATTTTGTAATTTTGTAGTGAAGTTATGTATAAGGAAAAAAAAACTAAACGGCTTTTTGTATTTCAATTACAAGTAACTAAATTTATTACAAATGTTTTATGGTGAATTGATGTAATATATAGTATCTGGCCTGAGCCCCTTTGTGGGGATGTACACTCAAGAGCACATCAAGCTTGACACTTTGGACTTTGGACCGGCCCTGCATTGTATGGCGCGCAGTATAAATTAGAGCTCAGCTTAAACTGGTAGTGTAAAGCGTGACCTGCTCTTGACTGTACACACGGCAGCACATCAGGCTATACATGTTGACCTTGACGTCGCCCTTATCTCGCTTGCAATAGCGGCGGCTTTCGTATTGAAAATGGATTTCCTGACGTACTGTTGTATGTAAAAAATAAATAAATAAAAAATAAGCGCTACACACTCAAAGGCCCACAGTAAGGTTTTCCCTTGTGTTGTGGGTCCCTTGGAAAACACATAAAGACAAACACAAACACCCATGACCCGAGAACAAACATCTGCTTTTTACACAAATGTTTGCCCCGACTGGGGATCGAACCCAGGACCGCCGATCAAGAGGCAGCGTCACTACCACTCGACCAAACCGGCCGTAAATATATTTGTTATCTGACTTTATATTAAGTTAACCGCCAGTCTGCTTAAGCAGAGACCTATGTTGCATTTAACTGGTTTTTGCCTCTTTCCTTGCTGCGGTAAGCAGACGAGAGGTTAAGTGAAGTTTAGTGTTGGGTATAGGGTCATAACATAACATCTTAGTGCTTCTAAAACATCATTCTCGCCTGCTACCGGTGCACCCTGCTAATCAACAGACGAGGCTCTGGCGTATTATTTCCCTTAAAAGGTTTGTCTACTTGATATTCGTGATATTGCCATTTTAAAGATTAAAATACTCCGACATTGGCAAAGTCGCGACATTGTGGACGTCAATTTTCAATGAATTGAAGTTGAGTGGCGAGACTTGCGGGTTGTGCTTGAGGTGCACAGCAGGCCGAGTACGATAGTGATAGCGCCGCGACAACACCGCGGTCCTATGTCAAAATGTCAACACTGACAACGCCATACGTTCCTACATAAGCTCACGCCTTTATCCCTTTAAGGTAGAGAATACAGATTGCTAAAGGTACACAAACAAACCGCTTACGTATTCTCTTTCGCTACATTTATAATTCGCTTAAGCGAGCAAGCCTTTGCGCAGGACGTGAAGTTTCAGCGTGAGCCGAGCGCGACTTTGTCGTTATCGTGCTAGAGCTGCTGCTAAACCAAGATTTGACAATATCAACTTTATAATATTGACTGTGGGTTGATTGTGGGTTACCCTTATTAGTAAATATTACACCATATTTATGGGACTAAACATGATAGCTTTCTTGTCTCGTTATCTCTTGTAATTAATTTCGTAGTGCAACTATACAATTTTTTTCGATTAACTTTCTTTATTTATTTAACAGTTAATTGTACACAAAACAAATGACAAATATACAGGGCTTTAGGTATCTCTCTTTCAACCTCTCGGGTGGTTTATCAGTCCATGTAACTGAACAACTTTCCCAAGGAATATAGGTTCAGTTTCATGGACTGATTTAGCATCCGGTAGGTTGAAAGATATTTACCTAAAGCCCTATATACCAGGAGCAGAATTTCAAGTAGAGATTCTCTTCATGATACTTAACAACTTTCCTGAGAGAATTAACATAAAATAAAAAATAAAATTTAGCTCAAAATGTCGACAAATCAGCTGATCGGAGAAGTTGTATGAAGTGAATTTTTATTTCTTACTTCGACCTGTGTTCCTTGGGAGAAGTTTTTCAGTTTTTTGTGCTGATTCTTAATTTTCCTTATGTAATTTAAAGTAACCGAATATACCTCTAAGTGCAGTTGTCTGTATGTGTACAAATGCAATGCGACTCGCGATAAAGGTGTAAATGAGTGTGGCCGCACGCGCCGAGCCGCCCGCGCACAGACGTCGACTAGTAGTGATGGAAATCATATGAAATTTTAATATTTTATTTGTCAAAAGTATTCACTTTTTCGACTAAACGTAATTTAGTAATTTGACGTATGTACTATGACTATATGCCTCACAAAATATATATTTTTTTAATCATAAGCCAATCATTAGCCAATATAAATCTCCGCCACTGGGCACGGGCAGTGTAGTGGGTGTATTTAATTTAAGCAAATAAGAATAGAATCCGATGAGCAATTACAACACTATATGTAAACTTCATTGCACAATGAAAACAATATTACAATGAAAGATCAGTACCGTCTTAAGTACCGTCGTCAACCAAGTGGTTGACCTCAAAGATAAAAGTATAGACAAAATCTCACTAGAAATCGTGCTACCTGAAGTTCAAGGACGAGGAAGGCTCCCCGAACAGGGAAATAGGTCCAGGAAAATAAAGATGATACAGTGATATGATATTGTACGAAGTGAATTATAAATGTAGAGAATGAGAAAACGTAAGTGGTTTGATTGTGTACCTTTGGCAATCTGTAGTCACTTCCTAAAAAAGTTAATAACACCTTTACTATTTTGTTTATTGTTCAACTTTCAGGATAATTGTTGTATCTATCTATATATTTAGTATTATATAAATATGTATTTTTAAATAGTAATAGCATCTTCATTTTTTTTTTGCATGTTGTGTTCACATTTTAGTAGGGTACAATCTTTTGCATTAATGTTATAAGGTATGTTTTTTTTCAAAGAAGTTCTCTATTGTATTCCAGTTTTGTGAACCTAAAAAAAAAGATACAGGCATGCGCTGATGTGTGAACGTATGTGAATAGATATTGTGGCTTTGTGAGAAGGCAAAAACGAGATAATTATGGAGTGACGGATTATAGTGTAGTGTAAGAGACACATTAAATAGCACCAGGAGATCTTATGGGGTTGTGGGCATAAGTCTCATTCCCGCCGAATATTTTTCTTTCCCTAAAAAATCTTTAATAATTGAAAGAGATAAAGCTTGGCTAGGATTGAATTAAAGGTAATCCCTTAAGTAAGCAAAAACTTAGTATTTGTTGACATGTTGAAAACACAGACCTATTTATGTTCTAACACTAAAAAGCACATCAAGTTTAACCCTTCGAACCTTGTATCCGAGTATTTACAAGATAAATTTTGACTTTAGGCATTTTAATTCATATTTTTCTTTTTTTCTTATAATAATTGACATGAACCTATTATTTTTATTATAATGACATCGTTTGATTTACAACTATCTACATTTATTAATTAGCATTGACTACGCATTAAAACTGACATTAAATTTAATTTTTATATCTGGGACATTTAATTATTGCCTACTAATACTGCTTTCTTTTTATTTATAACATAAATTAACATTTACGAGATGAATATTAACCGCATGACATAATATAAGTAATGATTATAACCCTTTTTTATCACAATATTTTTTATTCGTTTTAGCCGCAAATGTTTGACATGAGTCCTCCTCTCTCAAATAAAATTGCGTGCCCAGCCTGGGTCCATGAGCTCTCAGAAATGTTATTTGTTTATCACCTATGTAAAACCATGGAAAGCAATAAATGATTGAGTATTGAGTATCCACATGAGAGAAAATCACAATCCAACTGTCTAACACGACCTGCTCTAGAGTGTAGTACTTGTGGCCATTAAAATGACCACTATATTAAGCAATAACGTAACCATGACTCAAAACACAGACAAACCACAGACATTTCTTCCTGACACTTTCATAGCACAAGCAAAAGGTCGACAACATGTCATGACATATTTTTTAATAATTATCAAATGTACAGTTAGTGTCGTATGTAATACGTCACCCACGCGCGCGAATTTTGACACTTCATTGCATGTGAAGGTCGATCTGATGTCAGTGGTGTTCTTTATTTTTTAGATCTTTATCGATTGCTGTTATGTTGATGTTTTTTAAGGTAATATCTATACCTGTTTCAGTGTACTTTACTTTAACGTTTAGCCTTTTATAGTCACATGAGTTTCCTAGTCATCGTCTCAAGTCTCATTCGATAAAGCATTTTTAAATGTCATTCACTAGTTTCTATTATACAATCAGCAGATCTTATCAATGCATAAAATTACAATATTATATGTGTTATGTGCATTTGCATTAAAAAACACATATTTGGCAAAACCCACCCAAAGCTATTTTTAAATAACCTATCCTAATGAACTTGTAACAGTAACTCGTCTCATTTGCTTATCATTAAACAGCTCACATGTTGAACTTTTAACATTATTTACAAAACAGGTAATTTTATCGATAAAATATGCACATCACTAGTCAGTCCATTCACAACGTCGAGCTTACAACAGGTGGTTAAACATGCATATTCTGTCTGCCCACGTTCATTTGCATTTGTAAAAAAAAGATTTTTTAAACAAATTGTTCAATCGAATGAACGTAAGTCGTGTTTAGTAGTGACACGGTGTAATGATAATTACAAACTTGTGCAAAAAATGACATAAAAAGATGAACATGTGTGATTTTTTCCTACACTTCTTGTACCTCTTTATCGTATGATTTGCCGGTGTATGAACATGATAATGTGTGGGTTTATATGTGAAAATGATCATGGTAATGCTTGTATATAGAAAGGCTATAATCATAGAAAGGCACATTGTAAAACCTACTATAAGTGTTTTAATCGAGACAAGGCAAAGTTACGGTCCACACATACCTACTTAAAATCTGATGTTTTGTGTTGCCTCGTGTACAATTGTACATTACCTATTTCTATACAGCGCCGCGACAACACCGCGGTCCTATGTCAAAATGTCAACATTGACAACGCCATGGGGCCAGCAAGCCTTTGCGCGGGACCCTCGCGCAATCAAAGTAAAGTTTCAGCGTGAGCCGAGCGCGAGTTTGTCGTTATCGTGCTAGAGCTGCAGACATAGAATTCATTCCTTCATGGAGACTATTATCTTAAATCTTACAACACATGTTTCATCTCATACTGCTCATCTAACCTTTCCTCTCGGTGCAATAATGTAACTCACCAGTTCCTAGAGGGCACGAGCTCGATCTTCACTTGTTTTTACAATCATTTCTACCTTCACAAAGTTCTCTTTTTAAAGTCTGCGAAAAAACGTCCGCCATTTCGGAAAGAAAAATTTTAAGCCCGTCATCAGTGTTGCCAATAAGGAAATAAATAGAATCTGTCGGATGCAGATCGAATATCGCAATTCGCGACTCCGTTTTAGGAAGCAACACATAAAGAAATGTAGGTATTACTTACTTACGACTATTATTTGTTCTCGAAATAAGCAATGGTTACTACATCATCATTATTGTTATAAAATATTCGAAGTAACACAGTCAGATTTGACTAAATACATATCTACCCAATAAAGAAGGGGCAAGCGGAACGAATTCTTTGACCATGGTCCATGTAGGATTTGGCCAATCAAATTATTATAGAGTGTACGTGAATAGACTGACCAAAATGGACAAGATAGTCACAGTTATAGTGAATATGCTTCTAGACTAGAGAATGGATTTATGGATAACACAAATATCTACAAAGTTTTTTTTCCGAAAGGTTTAAGCACCTTTTTTGTAAACATTTGGCATCCTGACTCTGGAAATACAAACCGTTTTTATCAATCATTTTAGTTTTCAAGATATGGGGTATGCGTAATTAAGCAAAAAAACACCAAAATTTACTATGAAAATGAATCCAAGTATCGAAAGCCGCCAAAAATATTTTTTTAACAATTTTCGTAACTAAGGAACTCGTGGTAGGTGTTATTTCAAACTCCAGCAATAATCCACAGAAAAGCTGTGTATGAACAGTAAAAGCTGATAGAAAGAAACGGCTGGTAGATTCAGATTCACCGTATATAAAATATAGAGGAAAAATGAAGAAAACTCTCTGAAAATTTTGTAAATATGTGTAATTTGTATGAAGTGCATTACAAAAAGACAAAATAATAAAACAAAGAACACAAAAAACTAAGTCAATGTTTTTAAACCTAAGTATAATTTAGAATCCATATCGTCGCCTACCGGTTTCAAAACAGAAGCTTAGCTTTCTTTTCAAAATGGCCAAGGATTATATGAATTTAAATAACAAACATTATTTAATGTAAATAAGAATGCAAATGAGAGTTTGTAGGCTTTCGCTCATGTTTTGACATGGTGTATCTAGGTTCATTGGGAATTAAAAAGGTCGCAGCTCGCTGCGTGGGCGCATGAGGACTCATAAATCCAAGCGTTGTCGAGGAAATCGCAAAAGTAAGGGCACTCCTACTTGCAGTGGTACCACGACTTTTCGATAGTTATCAAAAAATTCGTCCAATACTCAGAGCGACAGCGTTTAACTTGCAAATTGACTTCTGTAACCGAGAATTATAAGATAACTCTAAATAAAAAAATGTAGTGTGACCCCCGCGGCTGAATTTATTTTAATCAAATAAATCTAAGAACCATCTCGATTACGTCAGATTTCAAACAAAAAAAACCGTATCGAGATCGGTTCATTCGTTTAGGAGCTACGATGCCACAGACATACACAAATACACAGATACACACATAAAACTTATAACACCCCTCTTTTATTGTCGGGGGTTAAAAACCGCTTGCCGTTGCGCAGCTCCCAGCTAGAGATTTTCGGGGGTTGGGGAGTAAAGGAGGGAGAGCTTGCGGTGGCCCCAGACAGATTCGTGTTCAGCGGGGTCGAAGTCTAAAGGAGACTTAAGTCTTGATCTAACTATACTTAAGTATTGATTGACTCTTTCTCGCACTATCAAAGTGTCAAAGACGACTGCTACTTAAATATAGATCAGAGCTTGAGTCGCGTAATAAGGACCTAAGAAACTCAGTGCTAAACTGTTTCACGATTTGCGTCTAGGCGACCTAATTTCCGATTTTTTAACCCGTCTGCTATGGTCGAGTCGGAAGTGAGTAAGCTTCGACTTACCACCCCTTAGTATCCCTGCATTTTACATCTAGACTAGTGCTGACGTGCGGTGGGCGTTGTGTTATTTACTGTGTTTTATATTCACGCACTTTCCTCGCATGTAAGACGTCAGATATGGTTAATTTGTAGCAATAGACTTCAGGGGAACATGACTAGTCCAATGTAATGCTGCGATTTTATATTTTTGTCCAAGTAAATGTGAATGTGTGTGTGTTTTTTTTTTAATTTTTTTTTATTATAAGATGGGTTAACTCTTGACCTCAATCTTGACCATAAGGTCAAAGATGAGGTCGACGATGGAGCGAGTTAACCCAGAAAATGCCTATAAAGGCACTGGTACTCCCACGCACCGACGAAACACAGCAAGCTGTTTGGCGTCGGACTTCGGTAGGAGGGTGGTCGCGAACCAGACGGCCCTTTACAGAGCCTACCACACCGCATGAGACCATAGGACGACACCTCAGATTCAGAAAAAAATGAAGTGTCGTTGCCTGGGATGGATTACTAGGAGGCAGGTCTCATTTGTGTTTCCTTAGTCGCCTTTTACGACACTCACGGAAAGAGATGGGGTGGTGTTATTCTCAACCGATCACCACACGGTTTCAAAGGGAGGCAGGTCCGTGCCTCTCGGTGGGGCAGTGGCGTAGATACCGGAGGACTAGACGGGGCAGTGCCCCGGGGCCTCCAAGCTCAGGGGTCCCCTCGGACTCTGACTTACAAACTATAAATTGAACTAGTGAAAGTCGTACTCCAGATTCGTCGTGACAATATTTGTTTGATCTCCCATAGAAAATGCGCTATATGCTGATGAAGTTTGTATGGGAACTCAAAATTTGTTTTTCGTATTTTGACCTATGTTCCTTGGGAAAGTTGTTCAGTTTCATGGACTGATTAACCACCCGAGAGGTTGAAAGAGATTTGCCTAAAGCCCTGTATAGTCGGTCAAGAAAGTGTTGTTATTGGTTTAAACATCTCTACTTAATTATGATTCCGTACCCAAAGGGTGCCAATATCGTGCCTCCGCTGTCTGTGTGTCTGTCACTGGACTGTATTTTTGAACGGTAACAGGTAGATATTTTCTTTTATTTTCATAAAATAATTTTACTCTGTTCATTAAAATAAGTTACAAATTATATTTGGTTTTTAATAAGCGATGGAGTCGAGAAACGAACGATTTTAAAGAGTTTAGTTTTGGCCCTATTTTTTTTTTGCCCCCGGGCCTTTGGTTACCTAGCTAACTACGCCATTGCGGTGGGGACGCATATCATACTGTTTGTCTGAACGCATAAACTACTGAACAGACTTTCATACAGTTTTCATCATTACGAAGCTATTATACATTGTTTTGTCGTCTCCTGTATGTGTTCTTGTCCTGTGTTTTATATTGTATGTTATTTTATTTTCTTTGTGTTGTAGTGTATTGTGTCAAATAAATGTCTTGAATCTTGAATCTATTTAAAAGGAAGGTTAATGGGCCTTTTTATAATTCGAACGGCACGGCACGGCACTTCAAAATTTGAATTACCATTGCCCCCTATGTTTTCAGCTTCTAGTATTACTATTACATAGGAGGCAATGGTCATACAATTTTTCCGTCCGTACCGTTTTAGAATTATGAAAGGCCCAGTATTTCGACTCAGATAAACTATTATATTGTATTGAATGAATCAAACATTCATTAACTATATTTTTGTTTCGGGCGAGAAATTGCCAAAACGAGTTATCATTTATGTGACTCAACTCAATCGCCAATCCCAGTTTAATTTAAAATTATAATTAAGGTATAAATTAACGAAAATTTACAATCCGTATTTTAACATCCGATCCGTCAAATTATTGTCTCATAAAAATACCTTCTTAACTTGTTTGATAAAATTTTAAATGCTATTATTGTAAGTAATATCTTTATGAGTATTTTTTATCAATCTGCCTAATTCGTCAGGACAGTGATTTATGATTTTATTTACTTATGGCTGTTTTGCTGAGTAGATATATTTAATCTATAAATTTTCTAAAAATCAAGAGACTGCAAATTTTTTCATACGATCACGCCTATTGTCCCTATCGGGGTAGGCAGAGCATCAGTGGTTTTAAAACCACTTGATGCCGCGTTTGACATACATCCAGAGGCTTCTTCTCTGAGGAAGACTGCACCTTTGCGAATAGGCGTAGAGTCAGTAGGGTCAAAAGAACGAATGGGTATGTATGTATTTAAATCGTTTAATGTATATTTGTATGTATTGCCACAGAATAAATAATAGTACTAACGTACAGAAGCCTCACTCCCTAACAAAAGTCAACTTTAGGCATAAAAATTTGCCTACTATTGCAAGCGGCACAGGCTTGCAAGAGAAATTGAAACTTAGCGTTCATATTCTATTGCGCACCGCCGACTCGATGCCGCGTTCGCGACGAGAGCTCAGGGTTAACACTCGCCGCCGATTTAGAAGTAAAATTATTATTGAGTATTTCATTGTAATCTTGACTTGTTTTAAGTGACATCCTGAATGTCCTCTAAAATAAAGATTTTTCTATTATATTATATTATATTCTATTCTATAAGATGAAACATTACGTATGTGGTGAGAGGTTGTCAGCCTTTCGCCCTCAATACAGCAAAACCCTCGCCTCTCACTTACTGACTTTTACAGTATGCCTGTAAAGAGTAGGCAGCTGGCCCATTCAGTTTTTCTTTTATTCTCAGTCCAGAATGGGAGCCATTTTCATACTCAGCAATGCACTAAACGAAAAAATAAACTAGGGTAAGTGGCCCAGTTGCAAGCGACCTACACCTTTGTTTGCCCTATCAATATAAACAGTATTTGTTTACTGCTTCGAAAGCTGTCACTGGTCGATAAGTGGACTTTATACCTTAGAGATAGTTTGTGACTTTGACACAAATAATGTAAATTCTAGCAAAAGTTGTTCTACGGGCGGTTTGGTCGAGTGGTTGTGGCACTGCCTCTTGATCGACGGGTCCTGGTTTCGAATCCCAGTCGGGGTAAATATTTGTGTAAAAATCTGATGTTTGCTCTCGGGTCATGGGTGTTTGTGTCTGTTTTTATGTATGTTCCAAGGAACCCACGACACAAGGGAAAACCTTAAACCTACAGTCGTCAAAACCAAGTCAGAGGCCATTGAAGCCATTGTGCGGTTTGAAAGCTCCTGACACCAGGATTAGCCAAGTTTGTCACACACTTGTCGATACACGATAAGAAGAAAAAGGTAAAATCTTAGTGTGGGCCTTGAGTGTGTAGCGTTTTATTTTTTTTATTAGTAAATATTTTTACAATATAGTGCTCGGAAATAGTCTACGTAAACGTGCCCTTCATGACCGTAACATGGTCATGAAGGGCACGTTTACGTAGACTATAAAGCACATGTGCCGTAAGTAATTTCAAGAAGTAGATATAAATTAATTTGAACTAATCAGCAAATGTATCTTTAGACATTTATGCTATTCCGAAAGCTGTAATTTTATTTCTAAAAACTTAGAATAATGTGATGAAAATACTACCAAAATGCATCTTCTTTTTATCGTGTAGGTATAGTCAAGTGTGTGGCGAACTTGACTAACCTTGGTGTCAGAGTTTTCAAACCGCACAATGGCCTCTGACTTGGTTTTAACGACTCAATCGACAATAGCCGGGACCGACAGCTTAACGTATGCCCTCCGAAGCACGGAAACGCTCGTGATAAATTGCCACTTTGGTCACCCATCAGGTTCCCTGCCTCTGTGTACGTTGCTTAACCTCACTGATCGGTTGAGATCAGCGAGATCCACTGCGCTACGAGCGCTTCAAAATGCATGATATTGATTTCTTATCTGCAGGTGAGATAGGCTACATATTTTTTAAAACGAAGTCCCGGACGAAAAGCTAGAAAATAATTGGATTGCTTTACGTATTTGTCGCAAGCGTAAGCATCACACAGTTTTGGAATCATAAAAAATATCTCAGAACATTAATTACTGCTTTAGTTAGAGATAATTTGAACTGTAGCGCAACATCAGATGTTGACCTACAGTTCAAATTATCTCTTTTTTATTGTAATTCGACGAATAGTTTCATGGCAAAATTTCTGCTAACGACATTTTCGCCGAATTAAGTCCCAAATAAAAATATGTTAGGCCAAAGTTTATCTTGAAAGTAAAAAACAATTGTATGACTATTAAATACGAATAATTAGCTCGGAAAAGATAACCTTTTTTTTTCGAAAGTTCTATAGAAGCGTCGGTGGTCTTATAACGGCTAGCGTAAGGGAGGGATACCGAGTGCGATCCCCAGTGCCGCCATATACCAATGACTCGTTTTCTGAGTTAAGTACATTAGTTTTGCGCACTAACTGGGCCCCGATTCTATAACTAAAGTTGTGTGTCGATAGAATTGAGGCCATTTTATCTGCCCAGGTGGCGAAATTGAGAACTATTTAATTTTCATATACTTGCTGACGGCCACCTCGACCAGCTACGCCACCGCCAACCGAAGGCAAAGCTGCAAACTACCTAGCAACTGAAAATTCAGTTAGTGGTGGCGCCAACAGTCAAAGCATTAGTTGTATGAAATTTGGATAGTTCTCAATTTCGCCACCTGAACGGATAAAATGGCGACCATTCCATCGAATCGGGGCCGTGCAGCTCTAGCACGATAACGACAAACTCGCGCTCAGCTCACGCTGAAACTTCACTTATATTGCGCGAGGGAACCGCGCACAGGCTTGCTCGCCCTATGGCGTTGTCAATGTTGATATTTTGACATAGGACCGCGGTATTGTCGCGGCGCTGTCACTATCGTACTCGGCCTGCTGATGCTCTAACGGTGAGCGAAAACACAACTGAATATGTAACCTTGATTAAATCCAGATTCTCTGTTAGCAGGGTCACATAGTCTCTGTACTTACTTGACCTGTCAAATCCTGGATCATGGTCCAGCGTACCGGGATTGAACGCAATAAGAAGAAGAATAAAAAGGGCTCTAGAATAAAGAAATCCATTCATAACTTTGCGTTTAAATTAAATTTATTTTCACAATTAATATTGACCTCTTTATTATAGTTGACTTTAAAATGTTATTGTATCTTTATCTGAACATAAATTATGTTATACATTGCTCTTGGTAATTACATTGGTTAAAAATAAACTATAATCAGCTGATTAGTTCGTTACGAGTTTGCTTGAATGATATTATCACATTGTTACGCGAATATGTTCATTTAAAGTTCGTTCGGGCAATTAGTGTGCAGTACAGGCGCACGGTATATTGGGACCATTCTTTAACTTAAATGTGACTCGTCCACAAATGCAAATTTTTTAATAAAAATAAAAATTAAATAGCCATCTTACAACTTAAACATATATGCTATTTTTGTAGCATAAGTATAAAAAATCAATCTAGCTATTCCGAATCAGAGTCATCTGTATCACTTTGTGTGTTTATTATGAAAGTGTCTCCGTTAACATCAACATGCTGGTCTACATTAAAGTACTTATTCTCTTCTTTGATTGCGTGGGCAATATATTTACCCCACAAGTCAGATGTTACGTTCAACATGACCTGCCTGATCAATTGACATACGGCACTGCTGTTTTTGGGGTCGCAATTGTTGGCTCTAAGGTCATGTTTAATTTTAGACCACACTTGTTCTATCGGATTAAAAATGCAGTGGTATGGTGGAAGACGCCTCACAACCATTCATTTTTGCTATTTCATCAATGACATATCTTTTTTCTATGCCCGCCTTTTTCACAATATCCAGCAGCACTGGAATGGTTGGGGTTGGCTCTGGAATGGAAATTTTGTACTGTCTCATAAAATCAAGGATCTCCCCTTTTCTGGTTGTGGTGTTTGGAATTCTGACGGATAGTCGCGAGTGGTAAGGAGCGTTATCCATTACTATTAGGCTATTTGGTGTTATGTTTGGCAATAATTGCTCCTGAAACCACTTTTCAAAGAGCACTGAGTTCATGTCGCAGCGGTAATCAGCGCTCGCATCGCTAATCTGTTTCGCAGATAGAAGCAGTCCATTTTCGACCCAACCGTCTTTGGATCCAGCATGCAATATGATAATGCGTTTCCCACGAGTGGAAGGCAAATCTGAAATGCAGTGACAACTACAATCAGTCCAACTTTTTTTGACGGTATCATGTGTGTCATACCACGTTTCGTCCAGGTAGATTATATTTCGCCCCTCTTGACGTGCTTCTCTGAGCTTTGTTATATATTTATAACGCCAGACTTGGAATCGCGGCGTCTCAAGCAACACACTGCGTTTATTCACTTTTTTATAGTTGAATCCAAGTTTACGTAAAAGCTCATACAACCTAGTACGTTGATATGGGAAGTCCGTATTTGTCTTTAAATCTTGCAATATCATATCGAGTGTTGGAAGTTTCTTATCTGTATAGAATCTATATACTGTGCGTCGAACTAAATCGCATTCAAAATCATCTATCTTTGAGAATTTTTTCGTCTGACTTCCTCTCTTTAAGGGAGAAACTGGTCCTGATTTTATAATTTTGGCGACAGTGTTTCGATGCACATTAACCATTTTCGAAACTGTCCCAATAATTGGATAATTTTTAAATTCCATCTCTTTATCATTATCAGGCGGCATTGTGTTGACGCAGTATTGATGAACATTTAAAATTATTTCTTTGCAGTTTTTACAAAGCGTCTTCCTTTTTTTAATTGGAGCGTTATCGTCTTGAGACGTACCACCGCTGTTGTCATTATTCGCAGTGTCATTGCCAGTCTCCTCCAACATTCTCAACTATAATTAATAATGCCCTTTCTCAACTCCAATAAATAAAATAGCAAAATTTATTATTGAACTTATGCCTATTCTTTTAAATATGGCCTCCGCATAGTGATTTTGCCAATGTCAGTATTTGAAAGAAATTCAAATAATAAATGTCGAAACTCATATCTATCTATAAATAAATTAATCTATGAATATCACATAATGACCGAAAAGCTTTTATTCTAATGACCGTTACTGCAACTGGGTATTTGTAATGCAAGTAATACCTACAGGACGAATTATCTGAACCCTCCTTTGTAATTTATAAGTTAGCAGAACTAACTTCTTTAAGTACTTCTTTTTGGAAATATACGTTATTATTATTTTGTAAATGTTAACGATAGTGTCAATGAACACATACAATAATTTATTTACAGTTAAGTAATTTTATTTTCAAATAGGTACGAATATTTTTCTTTCAAAAAATAGCTATACTAATCCATGTAAATATTTACAGAGACCACAAAATATTATTATTTTCGTATTATAACTAGTAGAAAGAGATAGAAGATATGAATTACCATTCAAGTTTTCTTGCTCCCTGTACCGCCATACATTTCGAGATGACAGCTGACAGCTACCCATGCACACTAATTGAGCGAACAAACTTTACCTTAGTTTTAGGAGTCAGTGTGTTAGGTAGCAACTTAATTCTCTTATAGCTTTTTATGTTGACCTGTTATATTGAATATTTTACCTTTCAGCATGTAAATATACGATTTGCAAACTAATTATTAAAGCCATAATTGATCTTTCCAACAAAATGTTAAAAATGGGTGTTTGTGAATAATATGTATTTAGGTATTAACATATAAAAGTATTAGTTATCTAGCACCCATAGTACGAGCTTTGCTTAGTATGGGTTTAGATGGCGCTGTGTGAACTATCCAGGCATATTTATTTAACTAACGCAAATTTAGTAACCAAAAGAAACAAAAGAAACCCGAGAAGAGATTTGCTATTTCACCACTGCACTACCATCGTTAACTTATCTATGACTAGGTTCTGCCTACCAACTTTAAAAACGTACTTTACCGTAATGTAACCTTTAAACATGAAGGACCGGAGAGTTGCATTAGTAAGGCGCAGGCCAAAAATTAACCTATTATGTAATTTGATGATATAAACATCAAATTAGACGTAGCAACAAGTGAGTAGTAAATATACGTTACAAAGGGAATATAAGCGAGGTAGCGGTGACCGGCAGTTAAAAATTTACGAGCGACGGTTGCCGACAGAAATAAAAATCGCACGCCCCGTTGTGAACTTATAAAAATTCGGATGCGGTAAATATTTTAGCAGAAAAGCTCCCTTTACGTTCGAATTGGTAAGGGCCAGTTTTCCAGTTCCAGTGTTTCAACTCGCTTGTAGCTCACTTGCAATCGCTGATCTGAACCGATCAGTAAGGTTAAGCAACGTACAGAGAGATAGGGGACCTGATGGGTGATCAAAACATGTGTCAATTTATCACGAGCGCTTTCGTGCTTCGGGTTCCGGCTGTTGTTGATTGACTACAGTAGTAAAAACAAATCAGAGGCCATCTGACACAAAGGTTATTATACTTTTTCGATAAGAAGAAGTACCGTACCAATACAAAATCAGTCAATACTTTGTAACACGACGTATTCTTTGAAAAAGTATTTCAAAGTCACGAGAAATCACTTAACAATTTAAAAAAGATCTGATCAAAGAATAGCTGCAGCTAACAAAAATATTTTTTCGAACCGCTCATTCAGAGTTGCATTAGATGAAAAATATAAGAAATGTGGGTGTCGTAATCCACAAAATGTTTAAATAAACAGCTAAAGCCCGACCACATTGTATGACACCACATTATACTTACTAAACGAAGCGACGAAATATTAAGAACCAAGCCACACTAAATGACATACTAAACAGTTAATTACTCAACACCATGCAACATTTTGCGTCCATATCAATAATTAAAGCTATTGTGAAGATTGCTGTCTGTTCCATGCAGTTAGATTGTCCTGGGATCAGTCAAACATATGCATCGTCGGTCTTCAATCAATCAATATTTTTAAATGATTTCGCTTATGTTGGAGTTTGTTTAGTTGCATTTAAATAAATAAATAAATAAAATCATTTATTTTCAGGTAACTAGGCCTATAGATAAATACCTTATAGACTAACATATATATAAAATATTATTTAACAAAATTAAAATTTAGATTCTGCTTGGCCTCTTGAAAGTACAACTTGTTAAAGTAATTTCAGTGCTTCAATTTTCTTAACGTCTCTCAACAAACAGTGTTTGTCTCGTTCTTGTTTTTGAAATGAAATATTCTTTATTGCCAAAGCTAAATCTATGATACTTACAATAACTTACTAAATTAACAGTAAAAAGTAAGAACTAGATTAATTTACCTAAACAAAAAGAAGTCAAGCTCAGCATTGTGCTGTACAAAAAACTTACGCTGGTATTCAGCTTGGCCCTGTTTTGGAAATCATTTCACTCATTCGAAATACGAAATTTGCCGAACTACAACAGAAAATAGAAACTCTGTACTGCAGGCCGAGTACAATAGTGACAGCGCCGCGACAACACCGCGGTCCTATGTCAAAATGTCAACATTGGCAACGACATAGGGCGAGCAAGCCTTTGCGCGGGACCCTCGCGCAATCAAAGTGAAGTTTCAGCGTGAGCCGAGCGCCAGTTAATCGTTATCATGCTAGAGCTGCTGTTTGGCAGTATTTCTCTAATTTTCCCCTTTAGAATTGTGAACATAGAATTTTCGAGAAAGTTTGCAGATTAACGATATTTCTAATCCACCAGTTTAATTTAATATGGTTTTGGTGTCATTTCCCGAACAAATTGATGGAAAATGGCGCATCAAAAGTTTCGTAGATCAGTAGAGCGGCGTGCTATTTCTGTTGGTGTCGGCTTCCTCGGTTCAGTGTTCAGAGTCAGAGGCAAGTTCAGGGAAACCAGACGAGGAAGCGAGAAGTGGGCCAATGTGCCGGCTGGCCGGACCACGGGGATACATCTGGACGGATATCGGATGTAACTTATAGCTATGTAGATTAGATACCTAAGTATACATGCATGTTGGGTCAATTTAAATTATTTAGGATGGACGGTTTGATCGTTTAGTGACGTTGCCTCTTGATCGACGGGTCCTGAGTTCGATTCCTCTATTCCCTATAAGTGATTTCTCGGCTCTGGGTGTTCGTGTACGTCTTTATGGTTTCCAACAAGGTAAAACCTTAGTGCAAGGCTTTGAGTGTGTGGCGTTTTTGTTTAAATTTTCTTAGAAGAGATATTTCTAGTTTCTTTATTTGAATTTATGTGAATTTTATATTTACAAATAGTGCTATCATATTTCAAAGCCGTTTCGAAATGTAATGTCACCGTAACATTGTGAAACCCGTTATATTGTAATTCTTCTTAGTAGGATTATAAACTCTCGGTAGGTACTTTGTGAACTGTCCCATTTTTTTAGAATAGAAACACTTTATTAAATTGACACAGGAAAAAAACTTAATGCTAAAAACAAATACTAAAAAATAAAAAATACATAAAAACATGGAAACATAACACAAAAGAAAGTACTTAATGCACATTGACGTAATTTTTTTATAATATTAATGTAACCTAAGATAACCTGAAAAAGCCTAACATAACCCAACTTATACTAATGTCAAGCAGGCGGCCCTTAATGTTTTGTAAAGGTGATATTTCACTTTAATATGGAGCTTGGGCCTGGTCATTGTACAGTACTCCATAAGTCGTCATTAATACTAATAATGACATTAGTAGCGTCTATTTTTCATAAAATACATTAGTTTTATTGTAGAAAAATATTTAAGATTGATTATTATTGCCATACTTACAATGATGGTGAAATGAAATGACAGATGACAGTGACATTAATGACAGTTGACAAGTGAACGCGCGTTCAAAAATGTATCTATCAGTTTAATCTCATCATCTCATGACATCAAAATATTATAAAAAGTTAATGCTCTGGTGTTATTATTCTTACGCCATTTGTTTTATCCAATATTATATAGATTTAGCTAGGATTTACTTGTTAAATACAAACAAGTCGATTAATTATTAACAATTAAGCATTGACTATTTTGAACGTGAATTGTCAAACAATATGGCAACCTCAGTGTGGTAACTACGAAAACACGTATGATTTTCAATATTTTATAATTTTCTACAAATCAGCCAGGGATTTTTGAAATTTTTTGATATTTTTCCAGGAATAAACTATTTATTTTTTATTTTTCTGGATACTGTACAAAGACCAGGCCCATTTTGAAAAATCACCTTTATAATTTTACCAGGTAAAATGTAATATCGCGGGAGATTATTATTTTACTAATAAAATTGTCATGTTTCGGTTTTTACAATTTTCCAGTGACACAGATAAAGTCAAAAGAATCATCATTAACATATTCCAACAATGTCAACAAGATCCATATACCGCGAGTGACCTGAAGCCTGGATTCAGGTCACCTAGGTGCACTGGATTAGTCTCTGCCTTCGGTGTCGAGGGTGAAGGCACGTACGACCTAAATCCAACATCGTTATATTAACAACTGACACAGATTAGAGGCTATAGACACAAAACATTGTTCGAAATGTGAATATAATATGAAAAAAAAATTGTTTATCCTTCCTTACGGATGGATTTTTACACCAGGGATAGTCGGTAGGCTGGAGCGTGATATAGGCTACTTTTCCATTCGAAGGAATTCGCAAGAGGAAAACTTTAATCAGAATAAAATCAAGGAGATTGATAAACTAAATTCAATTTACAATATAATATTTTCAAAAATACAACTCTTACAAAACACGTCTTGTTTTTCAAGATGGTCATTGTAGGAAAGTCGTCTGTGGCTATGAAAGTTCCATATTCAATTCAGTATATTCCCTGTTAGATTTTAATAAAATCAGTTAATTTCATATAGTAGTAAACCACGCAAGTTAAGCGAATATTTTTCTAGATTACACTAGATTTTGCTAAGGGCTCGTGGTTCCACTGAACTGATCCACTACTTGGCCAACTCATTTATTTTGTATGTACTACCAGCACAGAATAAATAATAGTACTAACGTCTACCAGAGTCTCGCTTTGCTCAAATCAGAATGGTTAACTAGTAGAAAGCTTGATATGCCGTAGTGTCTTGTGTTTAATAAACATAATTATTAATTATTTGCATATTGTTGTGATGAATAAAATGAAACGCTAAATGAATGGGACTGTAAAAACGTAATTCTACAACTTTCGGAGTAGTCAATAAGAGTAACTTTTAAAGCTAATAACAATAACTCTGAACCTTAACGACTATCTCAAAGTTGTATCTTTCCATTTCACAGAATATTTAAAGTCTATATTACATTGATCTGTGAGTTTTAAGATGTAGTTGACTGCCAATTGCATGCGGGAAACTAAACGTAAAATTGAAAGCTGCCACGCCAATATGTAGCGAGATTTAGAGCGGCGCGCATTATCGGCTGGATTTGAGGAACATTTGTGATTTCAGGTCATGTGAAGATGAAAAACTGTAATATTAACCGCATTGAATAAATATACACTATTATAAAGAGGAAAGATTTGTATTTTTGTATGTAACGAATAAACTTAAAAACTACTGGACCGATTAGAAAAATTCTTTCGACATTAGAATGCTACATTATTCCTGCGTAACGTAGGCTACATAATTTTTTCCGAATTCCCACGGGAACGAACTCCCGGGCAGAATGCTAGTTCTTAATATTGTTTTCTATCTATTTATGAAAGGTATGGCCGCATTAATTCGACACCACACTATAGTAAATATATCTTTCTTTCTTACGCTATACTGTGCTACTCTAGATTATAACGCCGTGCTAAATATACCTAATATGTTTTGCCGCGTCTTGTAGTAAAATTACATAATTTAATTAAAATTCATTAAAAAGGGCAAATTTCAGGGTGACTTATTTTATTGAATTTTTAAAAATAACTTTAAATTTTTTAGGGGTAATTATTTATAGGATTATATACTTAAAAGATATTTTTGATAATACACAATTTTTTACAATAAGTATAAATGAATAATCATACGAATTCTATTGCTGTTTTTGTGATTGTCTCTTTCTGTACAGTCTCTGTGTAAGTGTGTACTGTGTTGGAAATTTATCCATTTATCCAGTCACTAACCCAAAACACAATCAATATCTAATATACGTATAACGCTTTTATAGAGCTTATATTTAGCAAAAAATCTGTATAAAAGCAATTAAAAATGCTACTAAAATGAAAACTAAATCGCTTTATTATTTTGGAGATCTAAATTATTTTGGAGACTAATGGTTTGTAGATCATAAATTCATAATACATAACAACTTACTGCTTTAAGTTATCAAACATTAGTCATTAATCTAGAATATCTAGCATTCCTAGGCTCCACGTGTAAGTCTAGTCAAAACATCAATGGCACATGTCTGTTTCCTGGTTGTTCTGAAGTATAATAAACTTCCGTGGCCAAGTCTGACTTATCTTACAGCTTGACCAAAAAGAGTAGAAATTAATAACTAGCAACATTATCGTGTCGTCCCCTTAAAACCGTATTGATTTGAAAGGGACGACATGATAATGTTGCTTGTTATTAATTTCTACTCTTTGTCAAGCTGTACTTGGTTATCTAAACGAAGCTTAGTTTAGTGTGGCATATCACTGAATAATTATATCTTTTCAGGGGACCAGTAAGAGTGTAATATATTGAATTTTTAAAAATAACTTTAAATTTTTTAGGGGTTATTATTTATAGGATTATATACTTAAAAGAAATTTTTTGATAATACACAATTTTTTACAAAAAGTATTAATGAATAATCATACGAATTCTATTGCTGTTTTTGTGATTGTCTCTTTCTGTACAGTCTCTGTGTAAGTGTGTACTGTGTTGGAAATTTATCCATTTATCCAGTCACTAACCCAAAACACAATCAATATCTAATATACGTATAACGCTTTTATAGAGCTTATATTTAGCAAAAAAATCTGTATAAAAGCAATTAAAAATGCTACTAAAATGAAAACTAAATCGCTTTATTATTTTGGAGATCTAAATTATTTTGGAGACTAATGGTTTGTAGATCATAAATTCATAATACATAACAACTTACTGCTTTAAGTTATCAAACATTAGTCATTAATCTAGAATATCTAGCATTCCTAGGCTCCACGTGTAAGTCTAGTCAAAACATCAATGGCACATGTCTGTTTCCTGGTTGTTCTGAAGTATAATAAACTTCCGTGGCCAAGTCTGACTTATCTTACAGCTTGACCAAAAAGAGTAGAAATTAATAACTAGCAACATTATCGTGTCGTCCCCTTTAAACCGTATTGATTTGAAAGGGACGACATGATAATGTTGCTTGTTATTAATTTCTACTCTTTGTCAAGCTGTACTTGGTTATCTAAACGAAGCTTAGTTTAGTGTGGCATATCACTGAATCATTATATCTTTTCAGGGGACCAGTAAGAGTGTAATATATTGTAATTTGTATATTGTAAGTCATCATCATAGGCCTAACAGACTATTAACAGACTATTTAAGCAGTTGTTTGAAGACACTTTTTTTGGTGACTAAAAAGTCCTATGCGGGAACGACAAAGTCGTATGTATTTATTATACAAGAGCAAATGACAAAAGACAGTGGAAAAGGCAGTACATAGGCATACTTGTCCCACAAGAAGTTATCTTGTAAGTACCATTTTTGAATAAATAAATAAACGCTAGACACTCAAAGGCCCATACTTAGGTCTCAACGGCTCACACTAAGATTTTCCCTTGTGCCATGGCTCCCTCGGAACACACCTAAAGACAAACACAAACATTCATGACCCAATAACAAACATCTGTTTTTTACACAAATATTTGCTCCGACTGGGACTCGAACCCATAACCCGTCGATTAAGAGGCAGCGCCTCTACCACTCCACCAAACCGGCCGTCAAATTAACTAAAGGCTTCAATTTTTTTGGCAGAGGGTTTGGCTTCTAATTTAGACTACTAAAAGTGCCTAGGACGCAACAGGGGCATTTTTGAGACGCTGTCAAAATTTAAAAATTGGAAGAGGGTGAAATTTCCATTATTACATTTTCTTATCTTCTTCGCCAGGACGGATAAAATGGTCACCATTATAATTAAAACGCTATCTTCTTCTTATTGTGTAGATATAATGCAAGAGTATTGCGAACTTGACTAATCCTGTTGTCAGATTTTTAAACCGCCAAATGGCCTCTGACTTTGTTTGATGACTGTAGTCAATCGACAATAGCCAGGACCGACTGCTTAAGGTGGCTTCCGAAGCACGGAACCATCAGGTTCCCTGTGCTAGTATAGGTTGCTTAACCTCACTGATCGGTTCAGATCAGCGAACGCCACTGAGATACGAGCGTTTAGACGCTATTGATTAGTAGAATAGCCACGTAGGTACTATAATAAGTATCTAAGTGAGTTCGGTTCCCGTTTCGGTAAGTGCTGCGTTTTGTTTGATTTACATGCATGGGACTGCATCTTGGACTTGGCTTCACGTTTACTATTGATCCTTTACGGACAACTTGATGGTCATTGGTTAATTGTTTTAAGTGAAATAAAGTTTTTTTTTTATTGGTACATATTTACACTATTTTGTTATGTACTTCATTTACTGGAACCTCATTTACTTTTCCTTATACTAAGAATTAATGTATAAGCTGTTCGAGAAATAAAGATTATTTTTTTTCTCATTTAAACGTAAATTTATTATCATTAGTCTAATTGTTTTTATTGGTGTTAAATAATATTTTTTCTAAGCTTTAAGTTCAATTAACTCACCTAGTTACTTGTGATTGGCTTAGATATTAATGATGTGTGCATATAGTTAACTAGCTGATGCCCGCAACTTCGTTTGCGTGTTAATTTAGATTTTTACATACAAAAGTTTTTTCCCGCTTACTCCCGTTCCCGTGGGAATTTTGCAATATCCTGTTGCAATTGCAACTAAGCTTTAAGTTTACTAAGGTACCTGCATGCCAAATTTCAAGCGTCTAACTTAAGCGGTTTAGATTTTTCATACAAAAGGATTTTCCCGCTAATTCCCGTTCCCGTGGGAATTTCGGGAATTCCTTTCTTAGTGCACCTCTACGGTACCTAAGCTACGTCCCTTCCAAATTTCAAGTGCCTACTTTTAGCTGTTTAGGCTGTGCGTTGATATGTCAGTCAGTCAGTCAGTTTCTCCTTTTATATATTTAGAGATAAAGATATGGACTGTAAGTTTTCCTTAAACAATAAAAATAAAATAAAAAATGAAACGAGAAATACAAACACTTTTGTTCAATTAGAGTTTTTTTTTTAATTATTAAAAAAAACAATGTATTTTTACATATTTTACCTTGGAACTTTTAAAAATGTTAAGAAAAGATAATTAATATTCACTAGTTCTCATCCTTATAACAGTAGCTAGAAATATTTCAAGACCTAAAACACTTCACAATCTTGAATTACCGCTCGAAAATATTTTAGCCTGCTTGATTGAATACTTAAATCACGATTTAGTAAGAAATTCACAACTATTTGTTAAATAAATATAACACAGTTGACAACAATCGGCCGAATTAAGTAGGTATGTACCTACTTACATACGACGTAAGCTAACAGTCGTGATTCAAGTATGAACCATATTAATCACAGTCCAAATATAAATATTCACTGGTCAAGACTGCCCCTGGTTCTAGGGTTGTCGGTTTTTCACTATTTCAGTGACAGTTTAGTCGGCCGGTTTGGTCGAGTGGTAGCGACGCTGCCTCTTGATCGGCGGTCCTGGGTTCGATCCCCAGTCGGGGCAAACCTTTGCGTAAAAAGCAGATGTTTGTTCTCGGGTCATGGGTGTTTGTGTTTGTCTTTATGTGTGTTCCAAGGGACCCACGACACAAGGGAAAACCTTACTGTGGGCCTTTGAGTGTGTAGCGTTTATTTTTATTTTTTATTTTTTTTGTTTTCACTAAATACATACATATGCCTTTGTCCCATTAGGTAGGCAGAGACGACAGATTGCCACTTGCTACGATCCAAACACACCTCTTGCGCTTCCTCTATATTCATAATTGGCTACGTACATGCTCTTCAGATACGGCCTTTTCTCATCGGTACATCATCACTAGCGCAGATTAAATGAGATTTAAAAATAAAATGAACATGGAATTACATAAATGTAATATACCTAGTTACCAATTCAAGAAAGATTGATTTACAGAACATGACAATCAAGTCGCATTAAAAAAAAATAGTTCATATTTATTACATAAATAATTGTACAAAGTCACAAATAATATTTCTCATCTAGGCCAAAATGTATAATAAAGTACTTATTGAATAAAAGGAAAGAAAAGACTGCCATAGAAAAAAAAAGAAAAAGTAAGTATATCTAGCGTTTGTTGATAAAAAATTATATATTTTTTATTGGACTTTACAAGTTTATTATGTAGATGGCAACCCTAGATGCGCACGAGTCGAGTACTCGCGTCTCTTACGAAATATATCCCGAACGTGTTATGTAAGAAAATTCTATTTTCCGCTGAAACTGGGATGGTTAACTATGTGTTTACATTTACAATTTTTAAGAGTACTCGTGGCCTATTTTGCTTATAATGATGTACTTCCTCATATAATGATACTAGCTAGCCGCTCGCGACTTGATTTGTGAGGAACAAAGACCTTCAATTTTCTGTGTAAAAATTATGTAGGTGAGTTGCTTTGCTCCACTTTATAACGTGAGGGAAAAATTTACAAACTCCAGAATTGTCATTGCTAGCGGTGCACCCTGCTGATCAATAGACGAGGCTCCGTATTACAACCCTTAAAGGGTTTTTTTTTTCTTTATTTGATATTGGCGATTTCGCCATTCTTCATTTTAACCCTTCCTTAAGAGAGAGAGAGAGAGAGAGAGAGAGAGAAATACATTTATTCATGACACGGCACATGTAACATATCTACAACACAACACAAAAAAAACAATTAACGAATAAAGTTAAGTAAACATGTAGGTACGCACACGTACCGCATCGGTGAATGGGCTTTGGCTCAGCTTAATGTTGTGACAGTGCCACAACGCTGTTAATTCTGCCAACACCCAAAGTGCTTCGGAACGCGTCCCATATTAATGTATAACAATAATAATACTGTAAAAAATAATAAATAAAATATTAATGTAAAAGTGTACGAATCAAGGTAAGTAAAAAATATAATACTTAAATTAAAAATTAAAAATAATTATGTATAATAAAAACAAGACTAAACTGAATGAATAAATAAATAACGCACAAAACTGAGCTTCACGTCGCGTCGGTCCGGACATTAAAATTTACCCCTTACTAATATCGGTCCTTACTAATATTATAAGCGCGAAAGTTTGTATGGATGTTTGTTACTCTTTCACGTTCAAACGGCTAGACCAATTTTGATAATATTTATTATACAGTTAGCTGATATCCTGGATTAACACATAGGCTACATAATTTTCCCATATTCCCCGGGAACGAACTCAATAAAATACTCTAACATTGGCAAAACCATTTAAATGTTGAACGCCATCTTATCAATAACTGAAATGCAGAACAAACAAACACACTTTCACATTTATAGTTTTAAATTGCTTTTCCAAGTATCTGAGACTTTGAGACTATCTTAGATCTGAATTCAAAAATCTCTAGAATTAGCATTTTAATAGGCTAAGATACTCATAAAGCTTAGAGATAGAATTTCGTGTATTTTTTTTTATGTGCCAATATTTTATCGCATTTCTAAAGGTCGAAAATTTTTATAGTTATATGTATATGGGAAAGCGCAGAGGACTTTCTTTATCTTTAGTAATAAAATACAGATTATGAAGAATAATTAAATAGCACTTTTTTCAAAAAGTTTTCCATTGTAACTACCACGACACCTAAATACACATATAAACATACAAATACGTACAAGCATGACCCCAGAACAAACATCGGCATTTTATGATTTAAGAACACTAAACCAAGCTATTTTCATACATGACCATAAATTTTCTACAAAACTGGCATCAGAACTTAACAAGTACAAACCGAATTAATTCCCATAGAATTATGATACGATTTGACGTCGTCGGTCCCCTTTAAGGAGCGGTCTGCGTCAATGCTCGCGATATGGTGATATAGTAGTCGCATAGTAGTTGTATACTTGTATAGTGGTTATATAAGAGTGATATAATCGCACAATGGCATCTTCGAAGGCCAGCGCAAGTTCACGGCTCCGTTCGTCGGTCGCTTATCATTTCCATTCAATACTGTGGATCATTACTCGTACAGTGTATGGATAGGAACAAGTAGTAAATAAACTTTTTTTTAATTGGTTAGTTTTTGTATTTATTTTTTTATATATAATTTGACAAAGCGATAAACTGAATTAAAGATTTGATTTGTGGTAAAGCTAAAATGTGTATCTACACTAATATTATAAAGAGGAAAGATTTGTATTTCTGTATGTTACGAATAAACTTAAAAACTACTGGACTGATTTCAAAAATTCTTTCACCATTAGGATGCTACATTATTTGACATGTTTGTACCTATTAATATGGAACCTGTTTTCCGAAATAAATGATTTTTATTATTTATTTTATTATCTTTGAGTAACATTGGCTACATAATTTTCCCGAAATACCACGGGAACGAAGTCCCGAGCGGAATGCTAGTATTCGATAAATACCGAGCATGTGTTCTAAGTTAATAAGTCCCTAAAATTATTTTGTCATTTCCAAGTGTCATTCAATAAAAAAACAAATTAATTATGTATTTTTTTCATTTTATTTTAAGTTATGATAGAATGATGAATTTTCTAAATAAAAATGGAAGATAGAAGGGCACATAATTTAAGTAGTAACATAAATTTACCAATGTACAAAAGTATGCTTTTTTTTAAAGAAAAAATATTCTACACTGAAAATTCATCTTGACCGTATTGTTGTACTCGTTAGTCACTAGCATAGAAAAGATAATTTTATCACTAGTATAAAAATACTACTGACAACTTCTACTGTCAGACCTTAATAGTTAAGTCAGAAACAAGATATGTACTACGCTACTAGTTATCATCTATCTACCGTACCGCCGACGCTATCGACTGCTTAAACAATGGATTAAATTGAACTAAGGAACGTCGGCCAGGATTAAAATAAATTAAATATATTTCAAGTTGCATTTGGTATTCTAAAAGCATTCTGTTACGTGATGAATTAAACATAGCACGAATAACCTGAGATTAGTAATTGTCAATAATGATTTAGGTTCTTGGTAGTTGGCGGAATAAGCAGCTCGAAACCTTACATAGGTAGATACATTTTACATATACTCTCTTGTGGGATAAATGCGCCTTTGTATCAAATGTCACTTTATGTTTTTTAATCAGTGTTTGAATTGTAATTCTTGTTGTACAATAAAAGATTTATATACACTCGTTAAGCGGTGATAGCCCAGGTGTTAATGAGCCAGACTTGTAATCGGAAGGTTGCGGGTTCAAATCCTGGTGCGGGCCTGTACCACTAAATTCGTCTTTTCAGATTTATGTACGGATTTCTAATTATCACTTGCTCAACGGTGAAGGAAAACATCGTGATGAAACCCGCCCGTCTAAGTAAATTCATTTCTGAAAGACGAGCGGTCCACCAACCCGCATTGGATCAGCGTTGTGGACTATGGCCTAAATCCCCTTCATGTTTCGAACTTTTCGAAGGGAGGCCCGTGCCCCTCGGTAGGGACGTTTATGGGGTGGTAAAAAAAAATACACTCGTTTACATCCGCCCCGGAGTCTTTAGCACACCTGTTGACATGCCCCGTGAGTCCTGACTCCTGTACTTCCAAAGACTTCTACAAAGCCACAGACAGTATAAGAAGAAGACATACTTCCTTTATGGATAGGCAGAACACATCATAAAGCCACTTGGCGCCACCTATAACACATATTCTGAGGGTCATTGGGTATAGAGTTACTAGTAAACAGTTGTTTCGATTATAGCCAATATAGTGAACTCTAGAGGCCTAGTTTGTTAACTTTACATGGTTAAAGTGTGCCTGACAAAAGCTGACACGTTATATTTATATGTTCAGACCTGAAGTTTGACCCTTACAATATTATTAAATGGGTAAAAATATATACATATTAGTTTCTATGTTGAAATCAAGAGGAAACATCTGGAAAAAACACGTGAATCGCAATATGGAATTATTGTAATGATGGCAAATGAATACATACCTAGATAATGTTACCAATTCTATTGCTATATGAATAAATCGAGTGTAGTTTAGATGCGACGCCTGGGAGAAGAAAATTTATTTTTCTTCTATTACAAAATGTATAAAATCTTTGTAACCTCATTTTTAAATGTATGAGACATAGAGATAATATTTATAGTTTCTCGTTTAATTTTTACAATTTTCACAAAAAAATTCACAAATTGTCCCGCCAATTAACAATTTTTTTCGCTTGTAAGAATATGACAGGTAAACAGTCATATCGTTTAATGTGATCGATTCTATTCAGTTATTCAATTAAAAATCACCCTACAAGTCTTATAAATTACATGTTTATTGTTATACCAACAAAGGTAATCCATTTTAACACCTTTAGTACCACTATTAGAACCTTTAAGGTAGAGTTCATGGCTACTATAACACTAGTTAGCGCTAATTATGAGTGATTAGCTGTACAATGTATTTATAGATGACCATACTGACAACCTGCACCCTAGGTGAAGGTCACGAACACCTCATATCAAGGTGACACTTACGATAATAAAGTAATATATTACCTATGTGTTTTTGTCTCTTCTAAATAAAACGCTTTTTTTTAATAGTCAAAATATGCAATAGCTAGATGCAGATTCCTTCGCCTTTTAATAAAAGAAAATGCTACGGTTATTTTTTGGAGCATCAATAACTAATTTAGTGATCTATGAATGTTATAAAACAAAATCCTTTGCCACTTTTGTTGTTTACTACGCGATAAATTCAACTACTGAATGGGTTTTCATTCGGTTTTTACCAATAGACGGAATGATTCAAGGATGATTGTGTTTAATTTAATATTTTGTGTAATTTAAGTCTGAGCCTAAGGCAGAGGGTTAATAATAATCCTAAACCAAATGCCTTACATAATATTAAATATACGATCATAATATAGAGGCACAGCTCATCTACACGTGCCCAATAGCATCAATATTTGTTCAATCCAAAATGGGAACATAGCTGATTGGACATGAACCTTGTATTAACAAACAGCGAATCCACACTATTCATACTGTAATAAAATATTTTTAACAAAAAATTGACCCGCCTTCAAAAAGGGTAAAATAATTTTTAAAGCTATATTCACGAGTAAGTGAGGTAAAACAGTAAATAGGTGAATTCATAGCGGAATATTGTAAATAGAGAGGAATATTATTTTTGACGTCGGCGCCGAACAATTACTATTAGACTATCTATCTATTGGCTGGCGTCGCGCCAGTATGAAAAGGACCTAATTTAATGAAATAGGTATTCGCACAAGCTTTTTTTAGCAGTTTAAAAACTAAAATAGTTTTAAAACTTTAAAGTTTTAATTAACTTTAAAGTTAAACTTTAAAGTTTTAAAACTGTTTTAGTTTTTATACTGCTAAAAAAAGCTTGTGCGAATACCTATTTCATTAAATTAGGTCCTTTTCATACTGGCGCGGCGCCGACATCAAAAAAAAGATTCCTCCACATATATGACCAAAAATTTCAGTTTTTTTTTAATTTTTAAACTAAACTACTGAACAGATTTCGATAAAATTTTATGGGACTAATCTGGAAGTAGATGCTTCCGAACTAAACATTATTTTTTGAAATCGGTCCATAAATTATGGAGTTTTGAGGTATAAACAAACATAAAAAACAATAATAATAAAAAACACCTGAACTGAGAACCTCCTCCTTTTTTAAGTCGGTTAAAAGGGCCAGCATTCCACTTTTGTATACTCTTTTCTATCACTGTACTTTGGGTTTTTCAAAAAATAGGGTAACCTAGTATGCTGGCCTTTGCATCCGATCGCCAAGCATACATTCGGACGTCGTGCGACCAGATTATATCTCTGTCGATTGGTATTGTTGCTATCTTCGACTAAGCCAGATTCCCTGAATTTATTAAATAGGATATGGTTGACTTTTGAAAGCGATAGAATAGAATAGAATAGAAAAATCTTTATTTTATAGGACATTCAGGATGGCACTTAAAACAAGTCAAGATTACAAAATGAAATACATACAAACATACATTAAATGATTTAAATAGACTATTAGACTATCTATTCGTACCTCTGATCCTACTGACTCTACGCCTATTCGCAAAGGTGCAGTCTTCCTCAGAGAAGAACAGGCAAGAAGGCACTCTGAGGTTGCTCTTTTAAATCGCATTACAAATTTTCTTATTTACTAATTTTAACTAAATCTGAAATAACTCTAGAGCTGAGCAGTTCATTCCCATGGCTGCCTGTTTGATAGATAATCAGAAATTTTGTAATAGCCCTTTTTGCAAAGTTTTTGTTTAATCACTGTCTTAAATTTATCCAAAGGTAAATGAAGATAGTAGCCATCATTCCACCGCCATTGAGACGCCATTGAGTAGCGGAATAGCCGCTCTGTCAAGTTAATAAGTTCTCCCGCCAATGTTTACAATGTTTATAATTAATGAAGTTAGTATTATTAGTATATGAATGGTTTTTAAAAAAAATCTTATAATTATTCTTAAGAAGTTAACCTGTTTATTTAACGAAACCTCGAAAATTCTCAATCCAACTCAATTTCGAAACAGTTGTTTGTTTGTAAGATTATCGTGGATGGAACTATTCCAGAGATAAAAGATAGGTTCAGAAGGCTACCTTATTACGAAAGTCGAGATTAAACGTAAGATTAGTAAGAAGGTACCCTAATCTCACGTAAAGGAAAGAAAATTCTTGTTATACAAAGAAATAAGAAATCACAGAGCTTCTTGTATCACAATACACAAAAACTCTTGCATATCGGTGCAGTGATCGTACACCATACGTTCAAAAGTATACAAATTTTAAAAATGTATTGATTTTTAACCCAACCCCCCCCCAAAAAGAGGGGTGTTATAAGTTTGACGTGTGTATTGTAAAGTAGCTCAGAGGGAGTTGGTAAACGGGGTCGAGGTGGTGAAGACCAGGAAAACACACTTATTGGGCCTTTTTATAATTTGAACGGCACGGCGCGGTACGGCAGAATTTGTATTACCATTGCCTTCTATGTTCCCAGCTTCTAGTATCACTAGTGTGTCGGAGGCAATGGAAATACAATTTTGCCGTGCCGTTTTTGAATTATAAAAAGGCTCAATGACTTTATGTCTTTTAATTAGAGCTAAACCTAACCTTCACGGCCTAAGCCGCGGAAGGCACAAATTAATTATTAGTAATGTGTCTACGACAACGGAAGGTACTGCGTCATTTATTTATAAAAGGCGCGAAATGACCCAAATCATTTGAAGTTGGAACCATCGGCTAAAGGCCTCACAAGAAGATGGTAAACATAGAGGTAATACAACCTCTACAGTATGTCTGTGTGTCAGTCTGTGGCATCTTTGTTTTTTTTGTTTGAAAGCTGAGATAGTTCCTAACTTTATTTAATCACTAGAAATCCGCCCAGGATTTCGTTCCCGTGGGAATTCGGGAAAATTATGTAGCCTATGTCCATCGGGGATAAAGTAGCTTTCTAATGGTGAAATAATTTTTCAAATCGGTCCAGTAGTTTCGGAGCCTATTCTATGCAAACAAACAAACAATCAAATCTTTCCTCTTTATAATATGTATATAGAAAATGTTCGGCGCGAATGGGACTTGAACCCATGACAGATCTCCTGGTGTTCGAAACAACTGAGCTATTGCGTTCAACTCAAGTGGCGTTTCTAAATCCCTTTCTAAGCAACGTATAGGTTTATTATTTGTGAATATTCCTTACACGTGTAGGTCAGCGTTTTAATAATACTATAAACTTATTGTTATTTTGTTGTTATGTCGGAAACACGAAGATTGGCGAGATATATTAGGAACCTTATAGTTAGGAACTAGCTTTCCGCCCGCGTGGACTACAGGTTATATCGTGCCCAACTGTGGGATAAAATGTAGCCTATGTCCTTTCCCAGGCTCTAATCTATCTTTGTACCAAATTTCATCAAAATCGGTTCAGTAGTTTAGGCGTGAAAGACGGAGAGACAGACAGACAGAGTTACTTTCGCATTTATAATATTAAGTAAAGATATATGAGCACTGCACTTTTTTTCCGCTCTAAATTCTATCGAGCTTTAGGTATCTCTCTTTCAACCTCTCGGGTGGTTAATCAGTTTATGAAACTGAACAACTTTCCCAAGGAACATAGGTCGAAATACAAAAAAAAATTGAGTTCCCATACAAACTTAATCAGCATATAGCGCATTTTGTATTGGGAGATCAAAAATTTTTTTTTTCGTATTTTGATCTATGTGGAAGTTGTTCAGTTTCATGGACTGATTAACCACCCGAGAGGTTGAAAGATAGACACCTAAAGCCCTGTATAATTAAATAGTAACACTAAACGTACAACCAGAAATACACATTGAGCAGATAAAAGTATTTCTAATTGCCCCTATCTACTTGCTCCTTTCAGATGTGATTTGGCGCAGATCCAACTTGGAATTTCCAGTTGTTTAATTGTGTGCTGACAGGAATTAATGCTAATGTTTTTCTCTTTTGTTTGTAGTTTCTACATTCCTAAGAGTTAATTTAACTAAATTTCGTCTGTGTCTTTTTCGGTGTAGGAGTTTTTGGGAGAACCCTGTTTCCAATAATTTTCAGTTTTTGAAGTGATAGCTTCTTTAGCGGCGTTGTGCACTTTGAAGTATGGGTAAAAAAATGTTAAACTCGCGTCAGGGTCACGTGTCTGTCACGTGAACCTGATTGAAAATTCGTAAGGCGGAGGGGTGTTTAATAAATATAGGAAATTAAAACTGCAAATTCATCTGCAGGCCGAGTACGGTAGTGACAGCGCCGCGACAACAACGCGGTCTTATGTCAAAATGTCAACATTGACAACGCCATAGGGCGAGCAAGCCTTTGCGCGGGACAATCGCGCAATCAAAGTGGAGTTTCAGCGTGAGCCGAGCGCGAGTTTGTCGTTATCGTGCTAGAGCTGCAGAGGTGATCCCATATTTAATAAAATTGATTTAGTCGTATTAAAAAAAACAACAAATTATGTGAAGATTTGTATGTTTTTCTGGTGTGGAATAGATATAGGCGAGAAAAAAAAAGAATAATAGGTAGTAGATAAGGTAGGAATAATGAGGCGTGGCAACGACATTAGTAGCGGTAGGAATTGAAATAGGTATTTTATTTTAGTACCGTTGTGACCTTAACATTGAATGGGGCATTACAAAGAGGATGTCGTATGTTTGACTATTTCGCGACTAGTTGGCATTAAGTTTTTTTTTTTTTAACTTTAGTAACATAACTTTTTTTTAGCAGCCCATATACGTCCCCACCGAGGAGCACGGGCCTCCCTTCGAACACGAAGGGGATTTTAGGCCATAGTCCACCACGCTGGCCCAATGCGGGTTGGTGGACCGCTCATCTTTCAAAAATTTTCTTGGTTTCATCACGATGTTTTCCTTCACCGTTGAGCAAGTCATAATTAGAAATCCGTACATAAATCCGAAAAGAAGAATTTAGTGGTACAGGCCCGCACCAGGATTTGAACCCACGACCTTCGGATTACAAATCTGGCTCATTACCAACTGGGCTATCACCGCTTTGCTGACTTTAAATCAGGTAACGAAAAATCATGTGAATCAGTTCACTAAACTGTAGGTACAACTTTCCCCAAGGAACATAGTCCGTCCGTCCGTCTGTCACCAGGCTGCGTATCTCATGAACCTACAAAACAGAATAAAATAAATATTTAAGGAGGCTCCCATACAACAAATCTGATTTCGTGCGCGAGTCCGACTCGTACTTGGTCGGTTTTTTAAAGAATACACGCTGTACGTAACAATACACTATTACCGTAGCCATTTTTTTTTGTTAGTCTTCATAGTGTGGAAGTGGGCACCCTTACGAGCGGCCTTCAATCGGGAGCCGCGGGCGCGGACACCGAGTTCACGGGCGAGGACTACTTCAGGTCTACTCCTAACTCACCCATTCCAGTACATCCACTGGGATCTTTATAAGTGGCCTTCAATCGGGAGCCGAGGGCGTGGACACCCAGTTCACGGAGGCCTCCTTATTCACCCATGCTACTATACTACTTTACAAGTATTCTTCAGTCAGGAGCCGTGGGGGCCGAGCTTATGGGCGAAGACTATTTACGTCACATCAAAATCAATATTTTTGTAGAGCAGTGTTTACTATCACTAATATTGTTCTTCTCATGATGACACGGTCCGTTTTTTTAATTTGTCAATTTACACGGAACTCTATGTTGAGCTGTCAAAAATACACAAAAATTTATTACAACGATAACTTTCAATTTCGTCATCCTCATTTGCTAGCGCTGGTATACTGATGACGTATTTGGTTGTACCCGTTCTAGTTTTTTCACTTTACATTGGCGATTAGTATGTTTTGGTAAACTGAAGTTATTTTATTTTATTTACTGACAAAAACTCAAAAGCTTATCAAGAAACAAGTCACTAAGTAAGTTATCACAATTAATATTCAACGATTTGTGAGTGTTACACCTCATTCAGAAAATAAAACGGCGCATAACCTGCCACACTCCCAGATGAAGATGAAGGCCGTTTGAAACCGTCTGCCCCACTCCAATTTTCAGTAAGAAGTAACGTGAGTAAAACCGTATTGTGTAGTGAATTAAGTTTTTACAAGTTTACAATTGCGGTGATAGCCCAGTTAGTAATGACCCAAACTTGTAATCCGAAGCTCGCGGGTTCAAATCCTGGTGCGGGCCTGTATCACTACATTCGTCTTTTCGGATTTATGTACGGATTTCTAATTATCACTTGCTCAACGGTGAAAGAAAACATCGTGATGAAACCCGCCCGTCCAAGAAAATTCATTTTCTAAAGACGAACGGTCCACCAACCCACATTGGGCCAGCGTGGTGGACTATGGCCTAAATTTCATCCGTGTTTCGAAGGGAGGCCCGTGCCCCTCGCTGGGGGCGTATATGGGCTGGTAAGAAGTTTAAAAAGATACACAAAACCGATTTAATTTGAATCCATTGAGATGGGCCAATCCCGTTAGCGAAGATGGGAATGGCCTGTACTACTTTATTGCTTCAGTCCATTTAACTCTTTGACGTAACTCTCGTTTATCGCCAACGAAAGCTCTATAGCGCTTTGCATAAAAATATTTATGTCAGAATAATCTCGGAAATTCAATTTGAACTGGCGGTTTTTTCAGATGGTGAAACCGATTACGATGTATCTTTGTTATACATTGCTTCTTCAGTGAAAATCACACGTGTAGCCCGTAGCCCAGTGGCGTTCATTGAGCGGTGGTGACCGAAGTGGCAATTTATCACGAGCGTTTCCATGATTTGGATTGCACGTAGAGCTGTTGGTATCGGCTGTTGTTGGTTAACTATACAGTCCTTAAACCAAATCAAAGGCTATTTTGGTGATTTGAAAACTCCGAAAATAGGGTTAGTCAAGTTTGCCATTCCATTTCTATATAGACCCAGATCCCAGGGCCGCCAGACCTTCCTTATTTTCTTATTAACCAAAGTTTGGGAATGAGTAGTGCTAATATGTACTATTAACATATGAAGACTTCAAGACAAGTGAGTCATTTTTGGAAGTATCTTCAGAACCTGGTAGCTGAAAGCCCAGGCTAGCAGGTATTCATGTTAATAGTACATATTAGCACTACTCTTTCCCACACTTTTCGTTACTGAGAAAATAAGTAAGATCTGGTGGATCTGGGATCTCAGTCTAATACGATAAAAAGAAGCAATGTATGACGGATTTGAGTTCAAAGGTAGTATTCGTAATTGATTTCACAATCTGGAATAGGAGGCCTGATCGAGTTTGATTTTGAACCGTCTTCGATGGGAGCCGTTTTAGTTTTGCACGCTGTAACCCGTAACCTTCGACGTATTTCAGTTTGTTTTAGCCAATTTTATTGCTCTACCTATTTATATGTACAGAGGGCAGCACATTAGGTTACGCATATACTCTGTGCTATTGTGATAAGAGCGAGTTTGCAACGAAAATGGAGTAAGCAGATTCGCTGGCCTCTATACTTGGGCCCATATTACAGAACGCGACTCAGACTCTGATCTATACTTAAGTAGCAGTCGTCTTTATCATTTTGACAGTGAGAGAAAGAGACGATCAATACCTAAGTATAGATCAAGGCATGAATCTCCTTCTGTAATACAGGCCTTAAAGTTTGAACCCTGTAAGTCCGAATCTCAAAGTCGTTTTTATAGTTTCTCAAATAGGAGTTTTGTATGAAGACTCGTGAATTACCCTAAGACACTTTTGTTAAGTGTATATTTAGAAAACTCGTCCCAAAATCTTAAAATAAGGAGCACGTCATCCGATGACGCATTTAACCCGTGACCCGTAGGCTGGCAGTTCTCACGCGAAAATTAACAACGACAATTTAATTGATACAAACAGCTCTAGGTGATGCCGGAATTAATAAACGACTAAAAATACCTACAATCTACACTCTATGCCGTTAGGATAAGCTCGACTTTGCAATGAAATAGGGTAACCTGCCTTTGTACAACAGTTTGAGCTGACATCTTCGAATGTGTGAGCGGAATTGGCGGGAATTTTGATGTGACTAGTCTAGCTTTATCCGGGCGTCTACTCCTCTAATCTAATCAATGACGTCTCAATGGCAATAGAGTGACATTTTTTTTACCAGCCTAGCATATACGTCCCCACCGAGGGGCGCGGGCCTCCGTTCGAAACACGAAGGGGATTTAGACCATAGTCCACTGGCCAAATGCGGGTTGGTAGACCGCTCGTCTTTCGAAAATGAATTTTCTTTGACGGGCGGATTTCATCATACATCATTTGTATGGATTTCTAATGATCAATGGTGAAGGAAAACATCGTGATGAATAGAATGACATAAGTTTAGCAAATCTCACAGTCACAAAGTTCTAGCCACGGTACAGACAGCAGCACGTCAGGTTTTCATTTACACTACGAAAGCCGGCGCTATGAGCGAGATACGAACGATGTCAAGGTCAAGATGAATAACTTATTCTTTATTATTTTAAAGAATAAGTATGCATGGTAAAATTATGGTAAAATTAAAATTTATAAAAGTATGGTAAAATTAATATCTTATCCTAAAACCGTGCTTCTTTTGCCAATAACCTTTCATATCTCACACATCCTTTCACTTGTCACAGTTTGTCATACAAGTGCCTCTAGTGACGTAATCTATGGATGCCCCCAAACTGAACAATTGCTGGCCTCAAAACACCAAGCTACCATAGAAGTGACCTGCTAACCAACGACAAAGAAATTAGCACATCTGAATACCTCGGTCATTCACCCGCGATGTCTAAAACATAGAGCACTGAAGTAATGGAAACTTTAATTTTTCGCGGAAACGAAAATTCAAATGATTTCATTTTTTTTTCAAATTATATTATAAGATGGGTTAACTCTTGACCTCAATCTTGACCATAAGGTCAAACATGAGGTCTACAATGGAGCGAGTTAACCCAGAAAATGCCTATAAATGCACTGGTACTCCCACGCACCGACGGAACACAGCAAGCTGTTTAGCGTCGGACTTCGGTAGGAGGGTGGTCCCGAACCAGACGGCCCTTTACAGAGCCTACCACAACGCATGAGACCATAGGACGACACCTCAGATCCAGAAAAAAATGAAGTGTCGTTGCCTGGGATGGATTACTAGGAGGCAGGTCTCATTTGTGTTTCCTTAGTCGCCTCTTACGACACCCACGGAAAGAGATGGGGTGGTGTTATTCTCAACCGATCACCACACGGTTAAAACACGGTCCACACGGTTTGGAGCGATAAAGATGATTTGATTGGTTGAAACAGTCGATCGATTGAAAGAATCTTTTGTTTGGTGCTTTTATTTTCAATTCCAGAGGATCTTTTAGAATTTTGAAAAATCTACCCTAATATTTAGGCAAAATAAAACAATTTTCAGCTTTCTCTGGGTTCAGGGTTTGGGCTAAACATTGGATGAGTCTGAATTTTCCTTTTCACTGAGAATAATGTTATTATTTATAACAGTTTAAATTTTCAAATGTTTATTACGTGCACACACAATCTCATGCCTTTATCCCAACAGGGTAGGCAGAGACCACAGATTGCCAGATTCATGCGCTGTTAGCATTTGTCTGTTTTAAGGGACCCACAAGGCAAGGGAAATGTTAGTGTGTGTTTCATTTATTTTATTCAACACATATACAACCACTACGTCAGTTTCTTTCACATAAAGTGTAAAGATACTAAGAACAGTCGATTTGAAATTTAAATTCCACCGTTTTGAATGCAAATCATAGGTGTAAACCAGCGAAGTACTTGCGAGGCGAAATAAATTGTTTGTTTAATTTTTATAAGTAAAATTGTCCCCACCTTATTTTAAGTTTAATACAATACAATACAATATACTTTATTGCACACATAGGATAAAAATCACAGGAACCTGATGGGTGACTAAAGTTGCAATTTATCACGAGCGTTTCCGTGCTTCAGAGGGCACGTTAAGCTGTCGGTCCCGGCTGTTGTCGATTGACTACAGTCGGTAAAACCAAGTCAGAGGCCATTGTGCGGTTTAAAAACTCTGACACCAGGGTTAGCCAAGTTCGCCACACACTTGACAATACCTTTACGATAAGAAGAAGAAATAGGATAAAAATAACAATATTTACAGAAAATTTACCACAATGCATACAAATAGGCGTCCTTATTGCTTAACAGCAATTTCTTCCAGGCAACCTTATGGTATGGGAGTGATACGAATTGAAATGCGGGAAAGGCGCAAATATATGTATACAAGGATTTAGGTATCTCTCTTTCAACCTCTCGAGTGGTTAATCAGTCCATGAAACTGAGCAACTTCCCCAAGGAACATAGGTCAAAATACGAAAAAAAAAATTTGATCTCCCATACAAAATGCGCTATATGCTGATGAAGTTTGTATGGGAACTCCAATTTTTTTTTCGTATTTTGACCTATGTTCCTTGGGAAAGTTGTTTAGTTTCATGGACTGATTAACCACCCGAGCTGTTGAAAGAGAGATACCTAAAGCCCTGTATATAAATGTAATAGTTTTTTGGCTGATTTTAAATTATTCCTTCTAGTCGTGTAGTCATAGTCAAGTGTGTAGCGATCTTGACTGACCTTGGTGCCAGAGTTTTCAAGCCGCCAATAAATGGCATCTGACTTGGTTTCACGACAGTAGTCAATCGACAAAAGCCGGAATCGATAGCTTAACGTGCCCTCCGAAGCACGGAAACGCTCGTGACAAATAGTCCGCTATAGCGACTCATCAGGTTCCCTGCCTGTATTGTAAATCAAATAAAATCAAATATACTTTATTGTACACACAAACAGAAAAATAACTAAAAATAATAATAAATTTATATAAACCCAAGGCATATACAATAAGGCGGCCTTATCGCTTTCAGCGATTTCTTCCAGGCAACCTTGTATACGTTACTTAACGTAATTGATCGGTTCAGATCAACGAGTGCTACTTGGCTACGAGCGGTTCTATTTATTAATATTTTGACGTATTTGTGTATATGTATGTCTTTGTATCTGTGTGTCTGTCTGTGGCATCGTATCTCCTAAATGAATGGACAGATTTCGATGCGTTTTTTTTCTCTGAAAGCTGACGTAATCAAGATTGTTCTTAGCTATATTTGGTCAAAATTGGTCTAGTCGTGTAAAAGTTGTAATTAGTTCAATAGTTTACCGCCCGTGACATAATTCGCCTAGTGTCACTCTCATTCAACTATCTCCAGCAAATTCTAACAAACATCAGCAGACATCGTGTCAAATGTCAAATTCGTGTCAAATGTCAAAGTTCGTATTCTGATGGCTGGTTATGTAAGAAAACATCATCAGAGTTCTATTACCTACGTGTCAAAATACATCGATATCCTTTTAGATTTCTTATTTTTTATTAGTTCTTCTTCTTACCAGCCCATATACGTCCCCACCGAGGGGCACGGGCCTCCCTTCGAAACACGAGGGGAATTTAGGCCATAGTCCACCACGCTGGCCCAATGCGGGTTGGTGGACATATCTTCTCGAAAATGAATTTTCTTGAAAGGGCGGGTTTCATCACGATGTTTTCCTTCACCGTTCAAAGGTAATTTTCTTTTAATAAATATGAATAAAAATTCTGGTGCCGGCACCCAGGATGGCAAAGGTATGGGTCCCATACACAACATTTTTTTTCATTCTCTCTCGAATTTTTTTTGTATTATACTTTAAAAAATTTGCAATTAGGTATACTGTAATTTAATCTCTCAAATGTTTGAAAATCGAAAATCGGGACATGCTCGGGTCTTAAATATTAAATTTTATATATAAAAAAAAATTACTTAAACATCCGCTAAAATAAGATAATGAAAACCATATACTCTAAACATTACGAAAAACAAAACATACATTTACCTTATTTTTGCATACTTATTTGTTTTAACCAATAGTAAGATTAAAAATAAAAACAACATTGCTCAGAGAATAGGTTAACAAATTGACACTTGCATAGTATCATCTCCATAGTGACACAGATAAAAAAGAAATGTTTAACAAAAGAACGTCTCTACAACATTAACAGACGAATCGTTATCATATCAGACGCCTGCTGTACAATAACCAATAATTTTATTTCTTTAATTAGCCATTTCTATGCAACTTTTCTGGTTTCCCCAATCTTGATACATAATTAAAAGAGTTTCTTATTAAAACTCTGTCTATATTAATTTTTATTGATCTTAACAGAACACGTGCCGAATTAATGCTGTATCTTTTGAATTTAGAATTCTTTGAAAATTTACAAAATTAAGTAATTATTAAAGGCATAATGTTTTTATTCGAAATCTTTTCATTTGGTTTAATAATCTTTAATTAAACTCTAGTCTTTGACTTTTTAAATACATCGATTATTATTATGACTTTTCATTAAATAAGAACTCACTGTAAACTAACTTTTTAAATTAAAGTCATAGAGCAAAAAGGAAATCGTAAATAGTTAAGTAGGTAGAGTTAGCACAGATGTTTTCGTCCATTAAGTTAATAGTTACCGAGGTGTTACTCGAGTAACTGTCGATTAGCTACGGCAAGGGCTTGGGAAATTAGGCTACATTTTCTTCTGCAATCACTCATTTATATATGTTAATCAAATTCCTAGGAATAACTATGAAATGTGTAGGCTTTAATTTTCTTGAATTTTTTCAAAAATATTCACCAAAAAGTTTCTAATTCTGTTTATTCTAAGTTTGAAAACTTTTGCAACTTCTAGTTTTATAACCACCAAGACTTTATTGGACGACTCACGCAATGCATTACCTAAGTCTACCTACGCGGGAATTCGCTAATCAAAGCTTAAATATATAACCTAAAATGAACATAAACACATAAGAACTTACTGGTATTAGATATCCATATCTGCGTCGAGCAGACAGCCGGCAGACAAGACGCTCCCAATCGGTAAAAAGTGAAATTTCTGCGACGAGTCTAATAAATTCACTTCGTGAAAAACGTGGACCGGCCGGCAGAAACGCCGGTTCGCGCCAACTATATTTAATTTTATTTTTTTAAACCACGTTTTCTTTTTTTTTTTTGAATTAAAAAGTAATGAAAGCAGTTCGTAAATTGAAAAGTTTTGTTTGTGTGAGAGTTCAGTATTTTGAGTTTAGAGTTCGAAGGTGGTGCCGGTGGCGGGTTCGGAGACGGGACGAACCAACGAGCGCGCGCCGCGGCGGCGTGAAGACCACTGGCGTATGGAAGCCCTGCGGACCGCGCGATCGCCTCTCTTCCAATTTTAAAACGTACGACTTGCGTTCGTTTTTCCACTAGATTCGATATTGGCGTATCAAACTGAGGCGCGGCCGCAGTTACATTTCATACGTTTGCATACAATGTGCAATTAGTTTTGTATTTACAGCTGGATTGGCCTGGACTAGGGCACGCTGCTACTCCAGTTAAGTATTGAGACGCGGCAAGGAATTCTGAAAAACACAATAATTTGTTTTACTTAGGACTTCAGAGAGGAAAGCATTTCAAAACTAAAGCCAGAAAAAAATATCCTCATTTCCCTGCGACAAACACATCTTTGAAACTTCCATAGAGGGACGTAATTAAAAAAAAAACAACGTGTTGCACTCCGAGAGTGCCGGTAGAAGTGAACACTTGAACATACTTAAATTACTTCCTTGCGGTCTAAGAAGTTTTTACTTCACCCTCCGTCTTACGAATTTCCGATCAGGGTCTCGTGATCCTGACGAGAGTTTAACATTTTTTACCCATCAAAAAAGTGCACAACGCCGCTAAAGAAGATTTCACTTCAAAAAAGCTGTCGATAACGGGGGATAGTTTTCTGTTGCAGCCCCTTTCTTCTACTGGCCGTCTAGACACAGCACGCACAGCAGGATCCGAGGAATGTAACAAGATAAGGGTGGTATACCAAAGACCCACACTAAGGTTTTCCCTTGTGTCGTAGGTCCATTGGAACATACACAAAGACAGGCATAAACAGTGAACACCCAGGAGCCAAAATTTGCTTTCTACACAAATGTTTGCTCCGACTGGCAATGAACCCAGGACCCGTCGATCGAGAGGCAGCGTCACTACCACTCGACCAAACAGGCCGTCGATTACATATACACTACAATCAGAAGATACAGTAAGTGATTGAAAAATATCGTTTTGGTTCACACGTAACAACTGTCAAATTAGGAACAGACCGCACAGACGAAAATGATAGAAATAAATCGGTCAAGTCGCAATAAAGCTCACGCAAAGAGGGTTCGGTGCTACAGAGTATACATTTTCTATGTAAGTTGCAGAAACTTGACCAAAACTCAGCAAAATCGAAACTCAAAATGTGTTTTTAATTTTTCAATAGATTCTTATAAAACTTAAATTTTCCTAAATTTTCCGACCTTATGGATAGAACTGTCTTCTTAACAGCAATCCTAAAATATATACATCTATCTATAATCTATAATATAATAAAACTGTTGAGGTCGAATTTCTGTACATAGAAAAAAAATGCTAAAAACCGAGTCAGGGGGATGTAAGAAGAGAAATAAAACAAATCCCGATTTTTTTAGATTTTTTTGTTTCTCTGTTTGTCTGTTTGTCTGTTTGTCTGTTTGTCTGTTTGTCTGTTTGTCTGTTTGTCTGTTTGTCTGTTTGTCTGTTTGCACGGGCTAATCTTCGTAACTGTTGGACCGATTTAAATGAAATTTTGCATGGTGGTACCTTATATCCCCGGTCAACATTTAGGCTACATAAAATCTCGAAATTTAGCCAGTAAATATAAAACCAACAACAAAAACCCCTGAAAAAATTCAAAGCTAGGTGTTTTTCAGTACATTTTACTCATAGCATAGAGATCAACGTATTTTTGACATATACATGGGCTAAAAGCATGGACATGTTGTTTTTTAAATTTCTCTTTCGAGAAAGGCAAAGGAATCTGCATCCATACAGCCAGGTCTTCAATATATGTATTTCTTAGCTATGTCTTCAATTTATATTTCTTTACTTCTCTCATTCTCCGTAAGCCGATAGTGTTTTGTTTACGAAGAACTATGGCGGCGAGAAACACTGCCGCTGGATCGGAGCGGATACACTGTATCACTTGAATTACTTTTTAACCGACTTCCAAAAAGGAGGAGGTTTTATGTTCGACTGTATACAGGGTGGAATTTTGTAATGCCACCTGAAGGGAAAGTACTCTTAATACTGTAGATAGAAAATTGTACTCAAAGAAAACATTCCTTTATTTTTGAAAAGAAAGAAAACTGCATTCAAGAATTTTTGAAAATTAGCTTGCCGCAACCGGGAATCGAACCGACTAAAATCTGTAAGAATACCCTGTACTTTTATTGCGTCGATCTTTAGGGTCAATTAAAAGGATGAAATCTTTCTAACAAACTTGGTAAATTAAATGAAAGGAAAACTACGAAATCTTAAACCATTGTATATCTTTATTTTATGTATGTTCACCGATTTCTCCGCCATTTGTGGACCGATTTTCAAAATTCTTTTTTTGTTTGAAAGAGTATACTCCAGAAGTGATCCTATTGTCACCAATTCAGGCTCTGATGGAATCCCATCAAAATCATAGGCACTTACAATGTTTCTCAAGTTCTTTCTATTATTTACGCCAAACATAGAAAAATATACACATCAACACTGTCCAGGGATATTGCATGATTTTTCATACAAAAGAGGTCTGTTTGAGAAGCTATATTACCACACTGGAGATACACGGAGTGATATAATTTTCAGATGAGCAAGTGCCGAACATGAATTTTCAATTTTTATCAATGAATTTAATTTTTCTTGAAATTTGTGAAAACGTGACTAAAATGAAAAAAAAATTGCGCTAATTCCACCATTTTCATACAAAAAGCAGAAAAAAGTGCATTTTTGTTTTCGTTTACGTCACGTTTTAAAAAAAATCAATTTGAACAAAATTCATTGACGGGAATTGCAAATTCAGGTTAAACACTCATCTTAAAATTATATCCCTCCATGTGTCTCGAGTATGCTTTTATAGCTTCTCAAACAGACCTTTTTGTATGAAAAATTAAGCATATCCCTAGACAGTGTTGATATTTAAATTATTTTTTCTATGTCTATGAGTACGTAGCATTTGATAAAAGGACCGGATTGAGATTTATGAGATATTTTGTATAATAGATCCTTTCTTAATTTTTTGTCGAGAAGTTTGGTTGAGTGGTAGAGTTACACAGCCTGTGAATCGACGATTTCTGGGTTCGGTTTCCGGTTTGGGCAAACAAACCATACGAGGGAAACTTTAGTGCAGAAAGTTACAGTGTGAAGTGCTAAGTAATTGATTTTATGATAGATAGATTGACACTTTATTCAATTGACATAAAACAGCACAACACAGTAATAGACAAACAACAAACATGCAAGTAAACATGAATCAGCAAGCAAACAATGAAGTAAACAGAGTAAGAAACAGAAACAAATAATTTCATAAAACTATTTTACCTACACCGTGTTATCTGTATCTTGCCAATCAAATTGGCGCTGACTCAGCATATTGCTGCAGTAGCAGACTGCAGCGCTGGTATTCTGCCATGATGTTACTTATTGAGTTTTCTTTGTAGGTAATAATAACCTTTTTCAAACTTCATAAATTCACCTTTAAAAAAGTACTTTAGATAGATGTTATTTTTAAGAGCTATCGTCGAATATGAGTCGGAAGAAATTGAAATTATTGTAACTGACCCACAAATATCCAAAAATAAAACAAAAACTTTTGTGCTGAACTGGCACTGAACAAAAAATTTGGAATGTACCAGCTGCCAACCAAATACATTGCATTGTTGATACAGAGGCCAGCGCATCAGGTTACTCCATTTTCATTGCAAAACCGCTCTTATCACAACAGCAAAGAGTGCACGCGTGTGGTAACCTGAGTTGGGGCCGTCCGTGCATTGCAAAATTTAGACAACGTATTATATACTCATATACAATATGCCATTTTTGAAATTTTCATGACATGTAAAGTTATGTGACTTATGTTACCCCAACGAGGATTATAGGCGTATAATATCTAAAATATCGAAACTTTTGTCAGCTTCCCCATTCATAGTTCGGCTATTCTGCACTTTTTTAACGAACCAAAACTAAATACTTAATACAGTGTTAATAAGAACGAAGTTGATTAAGTATTTAGTCTTCAAATCTTAATTCGGTCCTGTCGGAGAAACTAAATGACATTATTCAAGGATATTATCACACTTTTTTTTTGTTAATTTATCCCTTTCGGGAAAGGCAAAGGAAACTATGTCCATACAGCCATGTCTTCAGTGAAAAATCTTCTTTCTTCAACTTAACCTAAGCCCTAAGCTCCTCATGTTCTGCGTAAAACCGGATAGCGTCTGTTTTACGAAAACTGGCGGCGAGAAGCACAACCGCGAGGATCTTTGTCGGTACCAAACGGAGCAGAAACACTGTTATCATTTGAATTTTTCATCACTACACGAAATTTAGTCAATTTACTGCATAATACACTATCACTATTACACATTAAACAACTTTTTCACGCAGAAAACGAAAATTCACTTGACAAAGCAACCGCTCACGCCGAGTTCCCGCCAAAGACCTTATCACACTTTTTGAAAACAATAAACGGCTTATTTTTTATTTTTAAGCAAAGGAATTTATGGCCGTACAGCCGGTGTTTTCAATGCATTTCTTATTTTTAAAGGCGGGAAACTCAATAGAAACTGACAATTGACATTTGTTTCATTAAAACGGAATATGGTCTATAGGTTTGATCTATGGCTTTGATGTTCTGACATGAAATAAGGGCTATTTATTGATTTTTGATTTTAGTTTACATCAAACGTAGTATTGCGTATATAAGCCATGGATAAATATTATAATATTACTATTCTAATAAGTTTCTTAGTTTGGATCAAGCACTGACACCTTTGCTTATTTCTACAAATGTCCATTGAAGGGAAAAGCTTAGTCATTTCTATCTTAAATTTAATTTTTTATTGAATCATTTTTAAACAATTATCGCAAAGAACAATAAAAGCAGCGTGCTAGCTGAAATCTCAAATGCACGGGGGTTGTCTTAGATACTGACATAGGTGACCTGTTTTAGAAACTTCTATTCCTCTGAAAATCAAAACTAAGTCCGTATTTAGCACTTAGGAATTCGTGTGCCATTTATTGTACTTACCTAAGTAATAGGTCTTTCAACATACAATTTTCGTAAATTTTTTACTCCACATATTTTTATTTTATCAAAATTGATTTTTTATATAAGTACAAAATCCTTACGTTTTTCCATTGAAGTATTAGTTTTTCACAGAAACGCGAAATACAATATTAATTAAACCACTTTTTGTGGGATTGTTAAGACAACATAAAACTTTTTAAAGATGTTTTAGAGGCACCACTAAAGGAGACTCAAGTGTTAAGTGTTGATTGTCTATCTCTCTCAGTATCAAAATAACAAAAACGACTGCTACTTAAGTATAGATCAGAGTCTGAGTCGCGTTCTATAATACGGACCTTAGTCTATCAAAAGCAGTAACAATAGTATAGAAAATATAACCGATAGAGGAAACAACTATGTTTGAGCTTTGTTTTTAGATCCAAAGTAATGTATTAAGTATCAACCTTATATGAATTAGGTAGCCAAGATTTCAAATAAAAAATATTTTTAGAAATTGCTTTTCCTTATACGAACGAAATAGTTGCTATTCGTTCATATAACGAAAATATGAAAGAAATAGTTGCTTTAATAAAAAACGGCAATTCATGTATCTGTAGTTGTGTTTCAAATATATTTGAATTTGAAAGTACAAACTCGGTCTATAAAAATACATACAACACGCAGACGAAGTTGCGGGCATCAGCTAGTTCTATATAAGTACAAGGTGTTTCAAAAAAAACCAAAAAATAAATAATTCAAAATTAATTAAAATTAAGCTTATTGCACAGCTCTATTAGAAATCGACAAGTATAATTTATTAATTAAATGAAACTTTCATTTTATAAATGTCAAACGGTGCAACTGATTACTAGAGTTGCGACTATTTCACTTTTGAAATTAAATTTTGGAATTTCTTTTTTTTTTTTGGTTATTTTGAAACACCTTGTATACAAGAAGTATAGTATATATATTACGCACAATTTAATATAATATTTATTTAAATAGGGTGACTTTAAATAAGTTAGCGAAAATTGAGGATGCGAAGCAGCCGACAACTTTTCCCAAAAATCATAGGTCAAAATATGAAAAAAAAAACAACCTCTCCATACAACATGAGCGATCAGCTGGTTACGTTATTATGAGAAGTTTGAAAAAATTATATTTTTAGAATTTCATATGGGTTCCTTGGGGAAAGTTGTGCAGTTTCATTTGGGAAATCACCCCCCAAAGTTTCATTAACTAATTTGAAGTCACACCATAGATAAGTTTTCAAATATGATTATCATAAGGCCGCCTTGCTGTACACTATGATTTATGTTCTATTAATTGTAGTACACTATGTTTTATCATTTATTTTATTTATTTTAAATTTACAACTCGGACATCTGGGGCCCATTTGTTACTACAAAATAACTTAAAACTTTGTAGTACTTAGTCTAATCTTAAACCTAATATTACATTAACTACGCAAGTGCTCATTATCCCGAGTTCGGTTTAATGAGCACCTGCGCCAGATGCCTCCAGAGAGGCGAGTCGTACCTCCCCGCGGCCGTCCTCAGGATGCTGTTGGTGCTGGCCCGCAGTCTGCTGACCAACGATGCTGCTCTTTTTCGCATGATCGCGTAGAAATCGTAAGTACGCGCGAGCGTGAACATGTGCTCGTAATATGCATATGTAACACAAAAACAACTACAACAAACACAACAACGATAAAATTCCCCAACCCGGCTGGTCCCCGTGGGGATTACGACCATCACCCTCCAGAAACAACAAACACCAAACATACAACAAAATCTGTAACAACAACACCGAAAAAGAAGATCAGCGCTGCAGATGAACACCTACAGACATATACAGGTTGAAAAAGAACCTCCTAGCTTTATTGAAAATCCTGAACCAGTATCACTTACAGAACACTTTTTTTTTATTTATTTTTTTTTTTTATTTTTTATCGTTGGGAATTTTTTCCCTAAACGTAGACACTACTCGGGTGGGGTGCACGAGCGCTTCCCGTACCCCTCGCGTGCCTGGTGTAGGAGTAATGTCTACGTTTAGGCAAAAAATGAACTATTCCCACTGAAAAAATATTTTTTTTTTCATAAATGTGTTCTTTGAGTGATACTGGTTCAGGATTTTGAATATAGCTAGGAGGTTTTTTTTTCACCCAGTATACAAAAAAAAATCACCCAAAGATGAGATGGAGGAGGCCTATGCCAAAGGGCAAACTGTTGAACCATGATAAATATAAAAACAATTTGCAAAATTAAATTTATAACAGTGTGAAAGGGGTAATAAATAAAAAATTGTAGTGTATGTTTCTGTGTTCAAATAAAGTATATTATATTTTATGAATAGGCAAACAAAACCGAATGAAATAAAACACTCTTATTCCAACCGTCACGGAACCCTAAATTATTTGGTAGCTATTTGGTATCGTCCCCAGATTTATGGTGCCAATGGTGATGGTGATCGATGGGGTGACGTCAGCGGCGCCGGCTCTAATGGTGTCCCACTCCACATGCTAAGTAGGCCCCCATACACTTTGTAAGATTTTAAATTAGAGTTAGCGAAAATTGAGGATGTGATTCAGCCCACTGGATCAATGTTGAAAAATTCGCCTCTCCCTTCAATGAATCGTGTGATTTTAAAACAACACAAGTCACACTTTTTGAAAATTAAGTTTCTGAACGAATTTTATTCCTTAGGGGTCTAGTTGCTTATTGTTAAAACCATACATTATTTTGACGCTCTTGTTTAATAGTATTAGAGTGTAAAGACATGTGTGGTACTTTGACAATAAGTAGCTAGACTTAAAGAAATAAAATCCGTTCAGAACTAAATTTAAAAAACAGTGTGACTTGTGTTGTTTTAAAATCACACGATTCTAATATGCTGATTATTTGAAGGGCTGTTTATTTTTGTAATTTCGTATTATTGCCTGGTACTATTATTACCATTGTTATAATATTGGGTGCCTTTATACTTTAAATAACGTGACTTTAAATAAGCTAGCCAAAACTAAGGATGTGAATCAGCCTACTAAACTGAACAACTTTTCCCAAGGAACTTTAGAGAGATTCTGGTAATATGAGCCCGGAAATACAGACGCTGGCAGAGAATTCAATTCCTTAGCAATGTGAAAAAAAGTATATGAAGAGGAGCATTCAGTACGGATTCAAGGAATCTCGACATGGTAAGGGTGGAACCTCGCGATGCGTCTGGAGGTCCGGTACAAGAAAAGGGCAGTAAAAAAGCGTAGTACCCAATATTTTGTAGCGTAAATAGATACCTTTTTTTATTATAAGATGGGTTAACTCTTGACCTCAATCTTGACCAAGGTCATAAATGAGGTCGACGATGGAGCGAGTTAACCCAGAAAACGCCTATAAGGCACTGGTACTCCCACGCACCGACGGAACACAGCAAGCTGTTTGGCGTCGGACTTCGGTAGGAGGGTGGTCGCGAACCAGACGGCCACACCGCATGAGACCATAGGGCAACACCTCAGATTCATAAAAAAATGAGGTGTTGTTGCCTGAGATGGATTAATAGGAGGCAGGTCTCATTTGTGTTTCCTTAGTCGCCTCTTACGACACCCACGGAAAGAATGGGGTGGTGTTATTCATAAGCTTGAAGAAGTACATACTCATTCCTTAGTCCTATTGGGGTAGGCAAAGACCACAGATTGCCACTTGCTACGATCCAAGCAAACCTCTTTCGCTTCCTCTACATTCATAATTCGCTTCATACATGCTCTTCGGATTCGGGTACTCCTACCTAGCACGGCATTTTCTCAGTACATCAACGATTTGTATAGTGTATAGTTAAGCTTACGTATATGTGTGTTATGATACAAAAACCTTGAGACTATTAGGAACGTGATCCGGGAAACATTGGCAAAGGGCCTTTGAGCGTAAATAAACAAGAATTAACGGATTATTTAATACACTGCTTGCTGTTTGGGTTCAGACATCGTGATTTAGTTCCCAGCATGTCAGAAGGTCAGATACAAGAATAAACAATATTAATAGTCAATAATTTTAAGGCGACTACAGCACCCTATAAAGGCAGCACACATAGGAATAGTGCCATCTCCGTCTTTCAACAGGCCTGGGCCGGCAGTGCGAACAGTGTCGATCCACGAAGTTTACGGACTATGAAAGCGTGCGTGCGTAAAAACATGTTCGAAAGTTAGAAAAATGAGATTTATGGAAAGGTAACAGCTTAAATCGAAAAATGCGTTAACTACTTATCGAGAGTGTTCAATTACGAACATTTTGATAGCAAATTCAAGTTCCTCTGTGCATTTTACTATCGTTTTTACAGCTTAAAAGATCACAATATTGGGTATTTAGAGGTGACTTTGTGAGCTTTTTCTATCCAACCAAAAGTGCTGCATCATGTTTTCAGCAAGCTACTTATCTAGTTTATGTCCTGAATATTACCGTAGTATTTTTTTTCTTCGATTTAATGAAGTGCGTCATGCTTATCTACGCATCATAAAATCGTAATTTAGGTGCTGTAGTCGCCTTAAGTAAGTATTTATAATACAAACTTATGAAATCAAATCCAATTTAATTATATTTCTAAATAAAATCAGTGTGAATCAGCCCACGAAACTGAACAACTTTTTCCAAGGAACATAGGCGAAATATGAAAAAAAATTGCCTCTCCAATAGGTACAAAAATATTTTTTGAGAATTTCTTCATAGGTTTCTACGGGAAATTTGTTCAATTTCACGGGGAAAATCAACCCTCTGTTCCACTAACTAATTTAAAGTCGACCCATAAAAAGTAGCCAAGTTGGAGTCGGACACGTCACTAAAAAGGGTTTTGAATATGTACATTCGAGCAAATTAAAATGAATTTTCGATAGGTATTTCGGTATTTCAATCAAAGAAAAATAAATAACCGCGAAAATAAATAACTACTTATGGCAGCGCCTGGAAAATACAACCACGCAAAAGTATTGTTGAACTTTATCAATGAAGAAACGAAATACTAGTCATTCCCTACTACACACACACATCAACGCGGTCTAGGGATATTGTACGATTTTTCATACAAAAGAGGTCTGTTTGAGAAGCAATAAAAGCATATTTGAGATAGATGGAGGGCTATAATTTTCAGACAGGCAAGTGCTAAATCTGAATTTTCAATTCTAGTCAATAAATTTTGTTTTACTTGAAATTTGTGAAAACGTGACGGAAACGAAAACGAAAATGCACTTTTTGCCTGCTTTTTGTATGAAAATAGTCGAATTTACGCAAAAAAAATTTCATTTCCGTCACGTTTTCACAAATTTCAAGTAAAACAAAATTTATTGATTAGAATTGAAAATTCAGGTTTAACACTTGCTTTTCTCAAGATTATAGCGCTCCATGTATCTCGAGTATGCTTTTGTAGCTTCTCAAACTGACCTCTTTTGTATGAAAAATCGTGCAATATCCCTAGACCGCGTTGATGTGTATATTTTAAACACCCGACAAAAAAGATGGGTGTAATAAGTTTGGCGTGTGCACCTGTGAAAATAAAGAATGGCGAAGTCGTCAATATTAAGTAAACCCTAGGGTTATCCCTCGTCCGTTGGTCAGCAAGGTGCACCGCTAGCAGGTGAGGGAGGATGACGAGCACTATTAGATGTTCTGACCCCACACCCTCCCAGCCACAGTAACACAAGGGATTTGTGCGCTATTCTCACGCCTTTCTTCTTCTTTATTCTTTATTGTACACACAAATACATATAAAAAATTACACAAAGAAAGGACATGTACAACGGCGAGCTTAACTCAAGCAATGAGTTTTCTTCCAGCTAACCTATGTGAGAGGGAGAGGCAGTTGAAGTGGGCAAGGGTGTACCAAGCTAAAGTGAGATATCATGAGCCTTTGTCCCATTGGGGTAGGCTATTTTCTCATGGATCCACAAATTTGTCCCGAAGGAGTTTTATTTTTCGTAGACCCGCTCAAAGCACTGATTTACTAGTAGTTTGCGTGTCGCCGCCACTTGTCAATCACTCGCCACTCTATAATAACACAGTATGTATATCATATCACTCAATATACGACGGTAATAAGCCTCTTATGTCGTTAATTCTCGATAATCCCTCGCACGGAACCAATCGAGATAATTCTATTAACTCTGTGGGCGATATCTTTAGATTCTTAGAGCATGGAAAGGAGTTATCAGAATAAAGGAGGTATAAAATCAAAAGTTTTGACTGTAATAACGCATTTCATACTGAAGCTAGGCTTCATACATTTTGTAGAGACGTAGGTAATTTATGCAGAATGTAAAGGTCAGCTTAGCAAATTCTTAAATGGTGGAATCTACCCATAACTATGATCATCTTTAAGTAGTTCTTTTTCCCGTAAATGTCAAGTTACGGAGTTTTTGTTATTTACCTAGCTTGGCATAACGCGATCTCGGAATGCGATGTACATTGCTTGTTTTGCTGCGAAATGAAGTAAGTACTGCGGTTGCGAATGTTTGTATGTGTGTATTAAATTAAACGATTAAAATTCTAAAATTTTACTGATGAAAATTCCTTTGTAAGATCATTTAGAATGTGGTCCGAATTCAGGTTTTCAGTTTTTGCTCAGCTGTCCCTTACGTCCTGAATAATTTTGAACTAACTATAAACTCCATACGAATGAAGCTTCAGACAAAAAGCTGGCTTATTGCGAGTAGCGAGTTTTGTAGTAAACAAAAGTATGAAGAGTGTCATAACCATAACATAACACATCAAACGCGGCGCCACAGGAATAGCCCGGGCTTGTTCCACGGACTCTTATGAACTACTTTACTGTACGAGCTAGTTATATGTATGTATTTAAATACAGAGTGTAGGTACAGCTTAGCGAAAGCTGAAACGCTGAATTCAGGCCATCATCATTCTGTATGATTTTCCAGGTATTTTTTTTTTCATGTTTTTTATTATTTTCTGCTTTAAAATAAAATTACTCATTTGAATACACTCCGTTATTCAATAAAAAAACATCATAAAACACGGAAACCATCAATGTAAATCGTAGGGCGGGGTATCACATAACTTTGTGGCGCCAAAATAGGTAAACAACGATAACTCCAAAATCTGAAATTTCCGGAAAAAAAAATACATGTAGCCGATCATGTTCCACCATTTAAGTATTTGCTAAGCTGTCCTTTCGACCCTGTAAATTCTACATCATGTAAGCATGACGCCCACAGCTAGACACAGACCTCCCTCGAAGATCTCATGAGCGTAATTTTTACTGTGACATACTTAATATGCTAAACCGGGGCCTTTTTATCGACATAGAACTGTGTGTGTCCAGAAGTCCAGAAGGACCCTAAATATACACATCAGATGCCTGCTTGTTCTACACTTATTGTACCTATTTTGATTTATTCCTGTTTTTATTTTCTTTTACTTTATCTGCTTCCTTAGAGGGTGCACCAAAGGAGCCTCCTGAATGACAGACAGACAGACAGACAAAGAATTTATTCATTGCTTTAAAACAGACACACAACATTCAAAACAGTCAGAAGTACAAATACACATAAAAGGTTACAGAGTTATTCTAGTGTTGTGTGAATGATCATTAAGACTTGCAAAAATCAAGAAACGTCGACACAATAATTTTTATTTTTATTTCACTATAACTATAAAAAGATCTTGCGTTAACCTCCTTATAAGCATAAAATACACCTGTGCCAGGAGGTTCCGCTTTAAAAATTCATGTTGGAACAGTAATAAGAAAAAATTAAGCAAAAAAATCCTAAAACTCTTAAGCAGTATAAATTGTATTTATGAGTAGTACACAGAGTGGACTAGACAGATCGTAGCTCTCCCAATGATAGACATAATTGTAAGTGCGAAGAGAAATGAGTCACCGTCTCGTAGTCTAGTTATTTTCACTCAGTAATACTTCCGTGATGGCTAATAGAGCCAATCTACAAGATAAGCAATAAATATTAAAAAATATACCTTTTAACATATTCAGGGCTGTGAGATTCAAATGTTAATTGAGTTTATGTACCCGATGTTATGTTATGTGTTTTAATTATCGGGCGTTTTCTGCACTTAACCTCTCGATTGGGTTATTGTGCGTGATATTGTTTGGGCTAACTATCCTAGCCAGCCAATGTCCTTTCAGAAGCACGCAAGATTTCTCACGTACCTGAATGCATCTAATAGGAATCCCGGGTTATGCAGGATCTCTGCCCGTTGTGCTTCCACGCTGTGGCATTCTATCGTTACATGCGCTGGAGTGCGCTGGAGTTTCTTTTGTCTCCATGCAGCCGCGGCATAGGGGACTGTCTATACCCGATGCTTGTTACAGAAAACCTGCAGCTCAAGCACAACATAAAAACAAAGCGGTCGAATGTCAAAAAAGTGTGGAAGTGGCAACGCCAGAGAATAAGCAAGCCTTTGCGCGATGCCTTCGTGCAATCGAAGTGAAGTCTTACCAATATCGGAGTACCTCTACATTCAAGCGACTGAATTATAAGCATGATTTAATCCGTTTGAGTTACTTGCTACACTGTAACAACTTGACAAGCTAGCGAGAAGGAGAACTTTTAGAAATGTTATAATAACTTTAAAAATTTTAAAAAATCTTATCACCTTGATATTCATCGCTTACCTTTTAAACGGCTGAACCAATTTTATTGAAATATAGCTAAGAACCATCTCGATTGCGTCAGCTTTTAATCAAAAAACCGCATTATAGTCGGACTATTCGTTTAGGACCTACGATGCCACAGACAGACAAATACTCGTACACAAATACACTCGTAAACTCTTTTTTGTTGGAGGTTAAAAACCAAAAATCCATTCCATAGTCACTGACTCGGACCGAAACTATACTGTCATCTGTTTGGCGCAAATGGGAGATGTACAAAAGCCAGCGCAACAGGTTACCCCATTTTCATTACAAACCCGTTCTTATCTCAAAAGCACAGAGTGCACGCGTGTGGTAACCTGATGTGCGAAGTCAAAGTCAAAAAAAAGCTTTGTTTCATAGAACATACAGAATTTTCTTAAAATATCTCAAAATAGTGAATTACATTTGCGCCTATTCGCAAAGGTCCTCAGGAGAAGAATAAGCAAGTAACTCCGAGGGTCGCTCTTTTTAACTCAATCATTTAAATTTCCTTATTTCTAATTTTAATTGACTTAATATCTGAATAACTCTGGAGCTGAGCAATTTATTCCCATGGTTGCTTGTCTAACAGATAATCAGAAATGAGTTTAATTAGCCCTTATTACAAAGTTTTTGTTTAATTATTGCCTTAAATTTTTATAAAGGTAGTACATCCGATGTACATCCGATGCCTCGATGTATATCGTTCGTAGACCTACAAAAATAGGATGCCCAGTGTTGTCATAGTGTCAATTAATAAATTAACAGTGTTAGATTTGAATTAGTTAAAGGACACAGTACTACGTAGTCGACGGAATTAATGTAATCCCAGCTCAATCCCTTTAATTGGGCATGGCGCCATATTATGGTAGGTCCAATAATTGTATTTATTGCTCTCTTATGTTCCTAATGTTACTAGGAAAATAGGAGGAAATCGTAATAAAAATTTGCCGTGCCGTTCGAATTATAAAAAGGCTCAATTGGTTCCACCGCCGTGCCTGCCTTTTTTTAAAAACTTTTCCATGAGACACCAAAGTCTATAGATAGACCCTATATTCCGTGTGGTAATCAGTTGATAATATCACCATCCCATCTCTTTCGTGGGTATCGTAAGAGGCGAATAAGGAAACAATAATGCGACCTGCCTTCTCTTAATCCAGGGGTTCCCAAACTGTGCGCCGCGGCGCCCCTGGTGCGCCGTAGACAGTACAGAGGGGGGCGCCGTGAGGTATCTCTTTGTACCATACTCCGATCCGAAACCTTAGCGGGTACAAATCAATATTGCAACGCTTTAAAAAACGTGTGGAGATCATAAAACTCAACCTATCACATTGACTAGGTAGCAGTTTTTGTTTTAATCGAGTATTCTAATGAATAAATAAAAAGCTCGGCTTCATATTGTGAATGTTTAAATTTTTGTGCCTATCTACCTAACAAGCATCATTGTTCCTATTTTTTTCTATGCATTTAGACTACCTAACTAGGTTAGGGCGCCGAGACAACATTCTGAAGTTATAAGTGCGCCGCGGGCTGAAAAAGATTGGGAACCCCTGTCTTAATCCATCCTAGGCAACGACACCTTTTGATTTGAATCTATGGTGTCGTCCTATGGTCCCATGCGGTGTGATAGGCTCTGTAAAGGGCCGTCTGGCCAAACAGCTTGCTGTGTTCCGTTGGTACGCTCCATCATCGATCTCGTCTATAACCTTGGTCAAGATTGAGGTTAAGACTTCGCCTATCTAAAAATTAAAAAAAAAAACAAAATATGAAAGGAAAAGTGGATTAATATTTGGTTCGTTTTCTTTTAGAGATGAACGAATTGATAGAACTTTTAGATTCAATTATGCATTTCGTCTTGCAGGAAACATTTGAGTCCTATGTGGAATTCAGAATATAGTGATGTGGTGTAAGTGTAACAGCATTTTTGTTTAACTCTTGACCCCAATCTTGACCAAGGTCATAGGTGAAGTCGACGATGGAGCGAGTTAATCCAGAAAATGCCAATTAAGGCACAGGTACTTCCACGCACCGACGGAACACGTTACAGTAAGCTGTTTGGCGTCGGGCTTCGGTAGGAGTCATCTTAATAATGTCTAGTCTATTGGGATTAGTAAAGTAGTAGATAGCTGTGACGAAGGCACACGTAGGTGACCTTTAAGAATACATAAGTTTGAAGGAATACCTAGTCAAGAAATCTATTGTCCACTATTGTCAACTGACAACATTGAACAGTAAAAATTACCATGTAATACTTACGTAACACCCACTCTGAAAATGTAGAAAAAAGGTTATATATTTACTAGATTTCCGCCCGGGACTTCGTTCCCGTAGGAATAAGGGGATGTATACATTGTAATACATTGCTTTAGGGGTCTAAAGCCATCTTGTCCTTCTAATGAAACTGGTTTGGGGCATATCGGCTAGATTTTAGATGGTTCCAAGATTTGTTTAATTAGTAGCCAAATTTTTTAAAAGTAAATTTTATAAAAAAATTAACAAACCCGTATTTATTTGTTTTACACCGTTTAATTTCAAGCTAGATCGTCCGAAGCATAAAAATAAATTAAAATTTTTGTATGTACCTAAACAAAAAAATAGTACTTTTCAACACAATTTGTAAAATGCGTATTTATGCTTTTAAAAAGTTCACCTCTAAGACATTAAAAAGGGGTAAAGTATCCGAATCTGAAAATTTTCGAAAAATATTTTTTTTTCCTCAGATTTAGATTTTAAGACTCATTTGGTCCGTGAAGAAGAAATAAGTCTTAAAATCTAAACCGGCCACAGAAATCGCCTTAAAATAGGTATATGGTTTGTCAAGAGGGCCTATATTAATAGATGTATAAATTTGAAACGGTAACTCAAAAATTTAAATATGTCTTTGACTCAGAAAAACATACATACATACATACGCTCACGCCTGTAATCCCTAACGGGGTAGGCAGACTATCAGTGGTTCTAGAAAACCACTTAATGCCACGTTTGACACAAATGGTGAGGGTTATTAGATGGAACATGTTGTGTAATGGTATGAGAGGTTGACTCAAAAATGTAAAAAAAAAACACAATATGGTTACGGCGGCTTACGGTCATTAAGACCTCACTTTTAGTATATAAAATGGCGAAATCTATAATAATTTAACAAAGACAAACGGTAACCTTTTTAGTAATATAAATGTTCCCCGGGCTACAGATCCATTATTTGCACAAAGATACAATAAATAAGTTAGCAAGCTTAAACAGAAGTATTACAAACAAGCGGCTTCATAGTTACGTAGCTATTTGTGACTGTGTTTAGTAAAAGGTACGACTTTCGGAGACTTATTTACAATTGCTCATCACACTAATTGTGAACCTTAACGGCTATCACAATTGTACCTTTCCATTTTCACAGCGGTCATCCATAAATTACGTCACACGAATTTCATGATTTTTTGACCCTCTCCCCCTCCTTGTCACAGCTGGTCCCATTTGTAAGACTCCTCCCTCCCTAGCGTGAAGTCACATATTTTGCATATTTTCTATTTTGTGTAATTTTTTAGTAAATGCAGTACTTTCTCTTAACTCTTAAGTTGTTATTTTTTTTGGGAACTCATAACTAATTGTCTCAACAAAAGTAAAAACGTAAAATGAGTGATTGGGACCGAGGAGGTTAAGTTTATAGTTAATAGTTAACACGTTTTGATATTCATACCACATTTTGAAATGTGACGTCACGGAATTTATGACCCCTCCCACCCCCTTGTCACACAATGTCACACTTTGTCGACCCCCTCCCCTGCCCTTAACGTGTGACGTAATTTATGGATGGTCCCACAGTCACATTTCTTCCAAGCTACCAGAAGGAAGACTAAATTTTATAGAGATTTAAGATTTATATTCATTCTTCAACAATTTGAATCAGGAAGAGAAATAAACACTCCAGCCAGTAATAAACGCCTAGCAACGAGTAGACAGCCCTGGGGGCGATAAATATAAGTCACATGTCGCGATAAAGTGGGTGAAATACGCCGGCGGGTATTGCACTGCTAATTTTACGTCTCCATTCTCCATCCCGGTATAGGACCCGGTTCCAGAATGCCACGTATTTACTAAACACAATATTGGGTGAATTTAAATTGGGTACAATCGATTAACCGATGCGATTAGCTCATTGAACAAGACTTTCCACCAACTCAACTCACCAATTTTGCGCTTATATGAACCGAATCGATGGGAGTTTCACGCACGTACTTTCTTGATTCCCTACAAAATCATGCCACTCTTTCGTTAAGGCCAACAATTTCAGCTGATTTATAAATATGCTGAGGAGAACTTTTTGTTTAAGTACCAAAAGTCCACTTTACCAAAATAACAACTTTTTCATTATTGACTACATCTATGATCCTTAGAGCAACTTATTCACTGTTCAAGAACCACTCGAAGAGAAGCAGAGTCGATTAGTCGGAAGTTCTTGACTGAGGGCAAGTCTTGTTTTCCTTTGTATTATCATAATAAAGGTGGAAGCCGTTTTCGTGCGTGTCATACCCCGGAATTGGGAGAGTCACTATGTTAACGATAGTTAGTTAAATATTTTTTTGAGGTAAAACTTTTTTTTAGTGGCCTAATGCGTGTTGGTGGATCGCGCGCCTTTTCCGGATTTTCTTAGACGTGCGGGTTTCATCACAATGTTTTCCTTCACCGCTTAACAAGTGATATTTAATGAAAAAATCGCACATAAATCTGATGAAAAGACGACTTTAGTGGTACAGGCCCACACCACATTTTCAACCCGCAACCTTCCGGTTCAGGTCTGGCTCATGGGTAACTGGGCTATCACAGCTCTACCAAGTTACAAGCTTTTATTTATCTGCCCAAGACCTATAGCATACACAATAAGTAAAGTACTCGTAATATCAATTTCACGAAACAATTCGTCGGCATATTTCCCATAGTTCGGTGCGGGTGTCGGCAATGGGCCAAATTGTATGATTTAGCGGTCGCGACCGCGCAGGCGCCACCAGACGTGAGGCCGAATGAGTCTCACGCGACTATAAAGTAGACCATATACTAAAAATTACTAGTTAGTGCGTAAACTGACAAAAGACATCTTAAGATAAATAAATAAACTTTATGTGTAGAAGACCCTTTCCTGTGCAATATAAAAGACAGATACACAAATACTCAGACATACAGATACACACGTGAAACTTATTACACCCCTCTTTTTGTTGGGGGCTAAAAAGTACCTTAAGGAAAGGGAAAAAAGCGATCCGTCTTATGCGTACGGACTGTTTGCCAAACACTGCAATGAAGTCTTCGTCATCTGCATAGCTAGCACAGGCCGCTAAAAACTCGTACGTCACGTCACTCAGATGACGATGGAATTTCACTTTGATTGCGCGAGGGCACCGCGCACAGGTTTTCCGACACTCTGACATTGTAGTTTTGACATTTGACCGCGTTGTTTTCAAGTTGTGCTCGAGCTGCTGTTCCTGTTTGTTATAATAATTTGACTAGGCTTTTTTATTATTAAAAATAATGTGTTCATTCTTGACCACAAACAAGTTCAAGACAAACTTGTGATCGAGGATGTAGCGAGCTCACCCAGAAGAAGCCTATTCACTTGAACGTTAAAGATATTCGGGTTGTATAAGCTCGGCAATACAGACGCTGGCTGAGAATTTCACTCCTGGGCAAGGCGCAATATAAAAGATGAAGAATGGCGCTCAGTACGTATCCGAGGGGATCTCGACGAGAGAAGGGTGATACCCCGCCCCGCAGTGCGTCTGGACGTCCGATGGAAAAAAGGGCCAGGTGGAACGAGCTCATGCAGCTTCTGAGCACACTCCCTAAAGTACATCTTATAAAAAACACATAGGCGGACTACTTAATTTACGTCTATGAGTTATATTTTAGGTTTTCTTTCCCAAACATTTAGCAAAGACATTACTGCTTGGTGTATATTAGATGCGACTGGTGAAAAATTACTTGTACCAAGAGACAACGAACTATTTCCAACGTCTTGATCCATAATGGTGACATATGAGAATTACTGATGATAAAATTACGCTAGACTTTTTGACCTGAATAAGCAGTCCAGTAGCACTGTTTTTATTGTTTTACAAGTAGTTTTTAGTGTTTTTATTTTTTTATTGTTTTCATTGTTTTACATTAAGGTAACTACATTTACTCAGTAAGGACTGCGTAATATTATTTAGTTGGATGATTTGGTAGCAGACCGCAATATTATTACACTTAAAGTGGAAGAAAACTACAATTATAAGTAAATAAAAAAGCTGGGTTGCGACGTTTTCTGGTTTTTTTGAAACACCTTGTATAAATTTAGCTAAAAAAAAATAGTTTAGTATCCTGCAGGCCGAGTACGATAGTGACAGCGCCGCGACAACACCGCGGTCCTATGTCAAAATGAGAACGTTTTTTGACATAGGACAGCAATCCTTTGCGCGGGACCCTCGCGCATACAAAGTGAAGTTTCAGCGTGAGTCGAGCGCGAGTTTGTCGTTATCGTGCTAGAGCTGCTGATTCCAAAAGCCAGTGTTCGGATTGGCTTACGACGCATTTCCCTTCAAATCTTGCAATATTTTTACAAACTTTTATTTAACTTGCCTTGTTATTTTTACAATTTTTGCAAATTTTACAAACCCTTTTCTTCAACCACTTGTTGTTGTCTGATTGACTTGTACACATGTAAGTTCTATGACAATAATTGCAATGTTATTATGGTATCAAAGGAGATGGTCTGATGTCGGGTCCGCTGACGATGCAGAGAGTGGATGTTGTCAGTTTTGAGAGTGAGTGTGCACTTTTCAGAGTATTTCCGAGCAAAGGTTTCGTGGGTCTTTCACTGTACCAGAACGATATGAGGAGAACTTTTACGAAACGTAACGGTAATTTCATGTACCGGAACGGCGTTCCGGTGCGTTCCGATTCATTTCGAGCACTGCCAAAAGGGCAAAATTACTTACAAGCGCGACAAAAATGTCCAAAGAGCAAAACTTAAATTGCAAACGCACTTTCTGATTTTTGTATAACCACACATAAAAACGTGAGTACCCTAAATTTGTCACGTGTGAATCTACTACATACATTATTTAAAAAAATACAGTCCCTCTGAGTCATGATTTAAATCCGTCCTCACTTCAGCCAGTATTGTGTTTTATTGAGTCAATAGACGCCGACTGCTAGTCGGCATTTATTTACGTAAAATCTAGAGATTTTATTACGAGAGCTTTTTCAGATAACTTTTTAGAACTTTTTTATACTTACTATCTATGGTTTACAAAATTTAAACCCCCCCCGCAAAAAAGTAAAGCGGACATTTAAAAAGTAAAAAATAATACCTTTCGTTGAGCCATCAAATTCATTTCAGAAATACCTACATATATTTTAATTATCGAAATCGATGGATGGCACGATAGGGTTTGCTCATTTAAATGGCGCTATTATGTCGCGTCGGGGTACCGCTTTAGTGAATCAGACCCTTCATATGAAGGGTTCCGCTTTAGTGAATCAGACCCCGACGCGACATTATAGCGCCATTTTAATGAGCAAACCCTATCGTGCCATCCATCGATTTCGATAATTAAAATATATGTAGGTATTTCTGAAATGAATTTGATGGCTCTTACTTTTTAAATGTCCGCTTTACTTTTTTGCGGGGGGGAGGGGTTTTAAATTTTTAATTTAATTTTTATTTCAAAATTTTTAACTTATTTCAAGGATGTGCTAGTGTTCTGAATATCCTGGCCGCAGCATCAGCTCACCGTGTTGCCACCATTGCATTGTATGTAGAATCAAATACTGAACAAAACGAGTCGAAACACGACATATCTGCTATTATTTTTTTAAGAGTGTGCTAGTGTTCTGGATATCCTGGCTGCAGCATCAGACAAAGAGTTCCATAATCCTGCATAGTTATTAAGCATACACGAGTGTTTCAAGTTTTAGGTCACATGTATGTTTGAAAGTAAAGTAAATACACATTAAGAGTCTAAGAACCCTACCGCAGCTAACAAAAGAGCTGATGACCTTGAAACGGCTGAACCGATTTTGATAAAACGTATCTAAGAACCAGCGCTAAAAAACCTGCTTGTAAATAAAAAAAACGCATCCAAATCGGTTCGCCCGTTTGAGAGCTACGGTGCCACAGACAGACACACAGACACACACACACACATAGCGGTCAAACTTATAACACCCCTCTTTTTGCGTCGGGGGTTAAAAAAACATAGAAAGCTCATTCAGAAGATGCCTATTCACTCGAACTTTAAAAGATTCGGGTTATATAATAATATGATCTCGTAAATACAGACGCAATTCCCTTCATTGATAAAAAGCTGGTTACAAATAAACTACAAAGCCTAGCTCATAGACGCAAATTAGCTTGCCTATGTGTTTTTACAAGATTTACTTCGGAGAGTGTTCATAGGAGCTGCATGAGCTTATTCCGCCTGCCCCTTTCTTCTATCGGACGTCCAGACTCCAGACGCACTGCGGGGTATTACTCCTAACCTTTTACGCACCTTTGCGAATAGGCGTAGAGTCCATAGGGTCAAAAAAACGAATGCGTATGTATGTATTTAAATCGTTTAATGTATGTTTGTATGTTTTTCATTGTAATCTTGACTTGTTTTAAGTAACATCTTGAATGTCCTATAAAATAGATAAAGATTATTCTATTCTATTTTGCAAATCCCGCGGATCCGCACTGAGCGCTTTTCATCATCTTTTATATTGCGCACTGCCAAGGAATGGAATTCCCTGCCTGTGTCTGTATTTCCGAGCTCATATAACCCGGGCCTTAAAGTTCGAGTGAATAGGCATTTCTGGGTGAGCTCGCTTCATCCTTGACCGCATCTTCGCCCTTGTGCTAGATTGTGGTCAAGAGCAAACCCATTATAATAAAATATAAAATTAAAATTCCTTAGCGGAGCGTACCGTGTGGTGATCGGTTGAGAATAACACCACCCCATCTCTTTCCGTGGGTGTCGTAAGAGGCGGCTAAGGAAACACAAATGAGACCTGCCTCCTAGTAATCCATCCCCGGCAACGACACTTCATTTTTTTCTGAATCTGAGGTGTCGTCCTATGGTCTCATGCGGTGTGGCAGGCTCCATAAAGGACCGTCTGGTTCGCGACCACCCTCCTACCGAAGTCCGACGCCAAACAGCTTGCTGTGTTCCGTCGGTGCGTGGGTAGTACCAGTGCCTTTATAGGCATTTTCTGGGTTAATTCGCTCCATCGTCGCCCTCATCTTTGACCTTATGATCAAGATTGAGGTCAAGAGTTAACCCAACTTATAATAAAAAAAGCGCAAAATAAAAGATGAAGAGAAGCGCTCAGTACAGATCTAAGGAATCTCAACAAGGTAAGGGTGGTACGCCATGGTGCGCCTGGCTGGACGTCCGGTGCCCTCTTCGGCAGGTGGTTTAGCGATGCACGGCAAGGCACGGTAAAAATTTGACTCCTCTTGTCCCCTATGCTCCCATAACGAGTACATAGGAGGCAATCGTTATACAATTTAGCCGTGCTGTTTTCTATATCTATATCTATCTATATACATATTATAAAGAGGAAAGATTTGATTGTTTGTTTGTTTGTTTGTTTGCATTGAATAGGCTCCGAAAGACTGGACCGAATTGAAAAATTCTGTCACCATTAGAAAGCTAAATTATCCCCGATGGACATAGGCTACATAATTTTCCCAAATTCCCACGGGAACGAAATCCCGAGCGGAATGCTAGTCGAATTATAAAAAGACCCATTGTCTAGAAGTCAAGGCGAAGCAATGGAGCGTAAAAGTGGTACAATACCATAAATCCTCAGTACTGTTAACCGCAGTAAGTATTCCGGTAAAACGTTTTAAATTTAACTGCAGGCCTTCGTTAGAAATAGTCCGAGGATGTAGTGCGAATGTTAAAGAAAATTAAACAATCCATTAACGTATATTTATGAACGCGTAACGAACACGAAGGCTAAGCAAACAAACTTACATTTAAAGAAGAGCTTACATTGTAGAGAGTTATATCTCACTATCTTTCCACCCGGGATTACGATCCCATGGGAATTTAGGAAAATTGTGTAGCCTATGTGTTAATCCCGGGTGTCAGTTACCTCCATACCAAATTGTATCAAAATTTATCGAGCCGTTTGAGCGTAAAGAGTAACAAACATCCATACATTCTCACAAACTTTCGCATTTATAATATTAGTAGGAAGTAGGACTAGACCTAAAATATTCTGCCAAGCCTAATCCGTACTTTTTTAACCCTTGACAAAAAAGAGAGTTGTTATTACAAGTTTTTATTTATATTGCAATGTATGTACATACTTATGTTTGTTCGAGTCAAATCTTGCAACTGAACTTTAATGTAACCTGAAATCGACTGAGCTAAAATTTTGCCTACATGTTTAGTTTCGATAACAAATATAACCTCAATGGATGACAATGCATAGTTAAGCGACGTCATTCAAAATCCATGATGGCGGACTAGTTATTATTTTGCACTCCCATGCTATGAGTATCAATTGAAAAGATCGCGAAAATGTAAAATTTAAATAAAAGTTTCTTTATAAAAATGTGTTTTTTTAACTGGAAATCTTACAGTACTCACTCAACTTTTCAAACTTTATAAGCGAATCTTACAAAATAAATTTAATAACATAACATTTTTACCTTAGAAGGACCGTATAGTCAGCTAAATTTTCATACGTAGTCACAGTGCTGACCAATCTGAATAGTATAGTAAAAAATAGGGAAAGAAAAGGGAAAAAATAATTTAAAAAATGCTTAATAGACGAACTGTCAACGGACAAACTAACAAATACACAGAAAAGCCAATAAGTACAATGTAATCCAACTGTTATCCATGGCGCCATCGCTGCTGCAATGATTCACCGAGGAGCAGAGGCCACACAATGCACAGATTAAATAATAGTCCCACAGCGTACACACGAGGCGCCTGGCAATTCTCCCAATTAGCCAGATCGACGACACGATCTTTCATCAGATAAGCTATTATGACAGCCACCAGTATATTTTGTCTAGATCTTTAGTACTCTGAACTAATCTAGCAGGGTTAGCCTGCTGTGATATTTGGTCGTAATTTTTATGTTTTAACCCCGACATAAAAAGGGAGTCGTTGAATAAGTTTGTCATGTGTGTCTGCCTGTGGCATCTTAGGTCCTAAACAAATGAGTCGATATTGATGCAGTTTTTTTGTTTGAATGCTGACGTAATACAGATAGTTCTTAGTAAAATTGGTAAAACCGTTTAAAAGTTATAAGCAATCGTATAATTTAGTTAGAGTTATGTCGAAAAATCATTAAACAAAAATCACCTTAAACCTTCGCGTGCTTTTTGAACACAAGGTGTACGAGATTTGTATCGCACGCGGCGTAAACAAGCACGCGAAACAAAGGACTTATCACCTCTTCATACACATTTTAAATGCAGCTGAAAGCACTTTAAAATTAATAGTTCTTCAAATTGGAGGATTGAAAAAAATAAACTTAAAAAATGCATGTTAGATTAAGTAAAAAAATTATATAAAAAATGTTAAGAGCGCTATCGCCAACAAACTGCTTTGCAGTTTGGAGAAGAAAAATAATTGTAAATAGGTTAAGTTAGTGTGAATAAACGTAAAAAAAAAAGATTCCGAAACAAGACAAATTCTTTTTTGCATGATAGGGTCTATTTTATTAAGGTTTTTTTTAAGATCCATAAGATACTGGAGAAACACGTCTGATCAGTTCATTTATTTCCCCATCAAGGCCTCCCTTTAAAACAGTGAAGGGAGTTAAGGCAAGTCCACCAGACAAACCTAATGAGGATTGGTAGACCGCGGGTTTTTCGAAAACTAAAAAAGACTTAAAAGAAATTGTTACAGTCTCACTTTTCGAATTTCTATACAAGCAACCAATGAAATAAAGAGAATTTGGCAAAAAAATCTGGAAAACACAATGTGCAGCAAAGTTAATCGAAAATAATAGGTCGGTTCCTACAATCAACCTAATTTAAATTTATTTACTGATTTAATTGTCTATAGTAATTGATGGTCCTATGACCAGTAATAATCTTTATTAATAAGTGGACTCGCATAGTGGACTATTGCTGAAACGTTCCGTGAAAGTTTCAGCAATAGTCCACTATGCGAGACGGCGCCTAACAATTCTCCCAATTAACCAGATGACAGTAACTATTGACATCTCGACATTGTCAATCAACCATCATTGATAGGGGCAAAGAGAGTGTACCCGGAATAAAAGAGTAGGCTGAATGAGGTCTCGCGATGAACCATCATCATCAGAAGCCATCAATATAGACGGAGATCCCAGGGCCGCCAGACCTTACTTATGTTCTCATTAACCAATAATAGTGCTAATATATACTATTAACATAAGAATACCTGCTAGCCTGGGCCTACGGACAATTTTCAGCTACCAGGTGCTGAAGGTACTTCCAAAAATTACTCACTTGTCTTGAAGTCTGGCTGCTGAAATCTTATAGAATATAATTAGTTAAATATAAAAAATAATGATCTACAGCGCCAGACACTCTCCGTCGGTTGTAATTTCTGTCAGACGCTATACAGTTCGCAAGTAAATTATGCGATTATACCTACAATCTGAGCCGTGATTTTTTTTATATGATGTTCAGGGAACTATAACAATACATTTTATAGCACCCAGACTTCAAGGCAGTGAGAAATTTTTGGAAGTACCTTCAGAACCTGATAGCTGAAAATTGGCCGTCGGCCCAGGCTAGTTGGTATTCATATGTTAATAGTAGGTACATATTAGCACTACTCTTTTCCATACTTTTGGTTAATGAGAAAATAAGTAAGGTCTGGCGGCCCTGGGATCTTGGTCTAATAGGTGACATTATTTGGCAGATGCAGGGCATACTTGAAGAAATGGGGCTTCTCGAATATTAGGTTCTCGAATATTTTAGCCCACTAAATTCAACAACTTTCCCTAAGGATAACTCTAAAATTAAAAATGTTGTATCACCTCTGACATTCGGATACTATTTGTATTTAACGAATACTATTGGCTTGAAGTAAATGATTGATGATTGATAACTTTGAAACGGCTGAACCAATTTTGATCAAAAGTAGCTAAAAACCATCTCGATTACGTCAGCTTTCAAACGAAAAAAACTTCATTGAAACCGGTCCATTCATTTAGGACCTACGATGCGAAAGACATATACATAAATAAATAAAATAAATAAATAAATAATAAGTTTATTTGACACTACAAAGATAGCCAGCACATTAAAATATTTAACAACAAGGTTTGTCCACTGAGCTATATTATTAGGAACAGCAGCCACTTAAAATAGGTTTAATAAAAACCTGTGCTATAAGTGTCTGCTTTACAACTTAAGTCACAGTTTCGACACAGTACAGACATTTTATGGCTTAAGGCTACAGGCATTGATTTTAAGTTGGGCTATAAAATCGCAGTTGCACATGTCGGTGTTGGAGTACATGTGTGTGTGTGAGTATATGTGTGTGTGTGTGTGTGTGTGAGTGTGTATGTGTGTGTGTGTGTGTGTGTATGTGTGTATGCGTGTGTATGTGTAAGTGAGTGCGATAAGGTTTGAGTGTTGGTTTTCAGGGTAAGAAGTGTTGCAAGCTTGCTATGGAAGTGGACGGAGTAGGTTTTCCGTTTCAATGTAGGAGCATGTCAACAGGTACTGTTTAAGTACCTGCTTGCAAGAGTACGACATACAGATACACACGTCAAACTTATACACCCCTGTTTTTTTGGTTGGGGTTTAAACATAGGTCTAAAACGGTAAGAGCAAGTAATGCGTGTACTTCCCACCGATTTGGTCCATATGTGTAACCGTAAGATGGGTGGGACCCTGGGTAGGTGGAGGTCAAAAAGTGACAAAAAAATCGCCTCTCCATACAACTTGAGGGATCAGCTGATTGCCTGTAGTACTTACGAGAAGTAGAACAGTTTTTCAGTTTCATAGGACTAAACACCCCCTGAAATTGCGCTAATTTACATTCACCCCTTAAAAGATAGGGTCACATAAGACCTCAGAAGGAAGATATAGGTAGACGATGAGTAAAATCTACAAAGATAATCATGTATAGGTGCTGACAAAAGTACGATGATATTATAAAAGCCATTAGAACGACATCCTGTATAGCCTGATATGCTGCTGTGTTTACAATGCCAGCTTTTTACCACTGATATATTTAGATTCTTAAAATACCACGACTAATAAAATAATAGCGGAATATAAATGGCATGTCATCGTTGGAATTTTAACAATAAAGATATCTAACGCAGCGACATTGTTAGAAAATTTATTATTTTCCAGGGGCGATGAAAAATAACAAACGCTTTTAATTTATTTATGAACTGTGGACTTCTTTTCATGATTTCGTCTTTTATAAATTGGCGGCTATTTCGCTCATCAATGGCGTCTCGTTGGCAGGGGAATGACAATGGTGACCATTTATCCGTTCTGCACCCGTATTCGACAAAACTATATCCGTCAATGTCATCTAAATAGCGCAAGAGAGATATGCACTGAGATTTTCCGAGCGTCAGTATCAAATCAAATCAAATGGTGTAGAATACGTCTGTTCTCAGTAATACAATTAGCAGTTCAATAGGGATGTTGATAATTTTAAGCTATTGCATAGATTCTATCGCGGGCCTTGAGCGCGGGGACCGAATCCAGAAATTCCGTAACGAAAAAACCTAACGCTCCCCACTCCGACGGGCACGGAGGTGTGGCTTGAAGGCCGTGCATCGTCTAACGTCGTTTCAGTTCGGCAGTCTTCGAACTTATTATTATTATTGACGTTAGACGAACAATAATAATAATAATATAATCATAATAATAATAATAAAATGAAGTTGCTCCGATCCGGACGAAAATCGGTATCTGAGGGGTTTGGGGGTCGATGATTCCGAATATCGGGTCACTTTTTCGATTCCACCATTTTCCAAGATGGCCGCCATACAAGGAGTATGGCTGCGAGGCGAGGCCGTAGGCCGAGGCGAGCTGCGTAAAAAGCGAGGCCGAAGGCCGAGCTCCGCGTAGGGCGTAGCCCGGAGCGTCCCCCCCCCCAAATCCAAGATGACCGCCATACAAGTTTAGGCTGCGTTTCCACCAGAGATGTGCGAGGATGCGTAGCGAGGAATGTGTTTGTAAAGAACCAATAGAATCGCTTCATTTACCTCGCTAGTGTGTCTAGCGAGGTAAATGAAGCGATTCTATTGGTTCTTTACAAACACATTCCTCGCGCACATCTCTGGTGGAAACGCAGCCTTAGATTCTAAATGTGAGGCGAGGCCGAAGGCCGAGCCGAGCCGCGTATAGGGTGAGGCCGAAGGCCGAACTCCGCGTAGGGCGAAGCCCGGAGCGTCCCCCCCCCTAATTAAAGATGGCCGCCATATACAAATTTAGATTTTTAAGGTGAGGCAAGGTCGCAGACCGAGCCGAACGCGCGAGCCGAGGCCGTAGGCCGAGGCGAGCTGCGTATAGGGCGAGGCCGAAGGCCGAGCTCCGCGTAGGGCGAAGCCCGAAGCGTCACCAAGCATATTACCCGCCGACCGCCATCCGAAAATTTCATATCCGCCATCTTGGATTTTAGTTGGGGGAATCGTGGCGCGAAGGGCAAAGCCCGGAGCGTCTCGATTCCCCCCACCAAAAATCCAAGATGGCGGATATGAAATTTTCGGGCATACCGACATGGGTGTCGTTTAATAGGTTACATAATATTTAATGGAATATGTATTTTTAGTTCATTTTGACATTTTGAAATTATTATTGTTATCTTTATTTATTTTTTATTTTTTTAATTATCTCACATTTTGACATTGATTCTCTTCCTGCCTTGACATATGTGTTCCAAATCGTATTTTAATTTTAACCCTATTGCATACCATTCAAATGGTTAAATGTGTGAATCTACCTATCATATACCACCAATGTACTGTACCACATTTATTGCAAATAAAGAATATTTCATTTCATATTTCATTTCATTTCAGGGGTTCTGATTCCGAAAATGACATCCATTTTGAAATCCAAGATGGCGGACATGTATTTTTTGTAAAAAACCGTCATGGGTGTCGTTTAATAGGTTTTCGAGGGTGCTGATTGCGAAAATAACATCCATTTTAAAATCCAAGATGGCGGCCGTAAAAAACAAAAAAAATGGTAAACTTTTTTGAAATTTTTACATAGCATTTTGTATCAACTTATGCAATTATAATTAAAAGTAGAGGGCTACTTTTAATTATAATTGCATAAGTTGATACAAAATGCTATGCAATAGCTTTACCGCGGCAGTCCCCGAGTGCCACACGTCTATTTTTTTATTGTTTTTCTTAAATAGGAACTGAATCCAAAACCCAAAACCGAAATAATTTTTTGAAAAATATTGAGAAATAAAAAAGTTACTTACAAGCTATTAAATTTCAATAGAGGGGGAAACTGTCAAACAACGAAAAAGAGATGCACTTACTAGCACGTGACGTCACCGCCGTTTGTTTGCGTAGGTAAAAACGAGATAGCTAGCTAGCTCTCCCCACAAAACAATATAGCTAGTCCTTACGACAATATAAATGTTAGTAACTTGTTCATTTATAAACGAATTTTAATGCTGTTTTCGGATATTTATATATTTCTAGCATTATTTTTTTTACATACAATAATTCATAAAATCAAACACTGTCAACATCCCTATTGATTGTACTAATGAGACTTTTGATTTGCAAAAGTTCACAAAATTCGGAACTATCGAAAACGTTGACTACAACCGCCCCGATCAGCAGCGGAACCGCTAACTGTAAGTCAACTGCCATTGAGGTGCCTTGATTAGTGGAATAAACACCCGGGCCCCGATTCTGAAACTTAAGTTGCGTGTCGATGGAATTGACTTGAGGCCATTTTATCTGTTCGGGTGGCGACATTAAGAAGTATTAAATTTTCATATACTTGCTGACAACCACCCTGACCAGCAGCACCACCTCCAACTGAACGTAAAGTAATAAACTACCTAGCAACTGAAAATTCAGTTGGCGGTGGCGCCACCAGTCAAAGCAGCCGTCATTAGGTGTATGAAATTTGGATATTTCTATTTCGCGACCAACGGATAAAATGGCAACTTCGGCACACAACTTAACTATAAGAATCGAGGCCCAGGGTCTTTCGCTTCGTCTTCATTCATAATACATACGTTACTCTATGACAGTATTTTTCAAACTGTGGGTCGCGACCCCCAGGGGTCGCGAAGCCTTACTAGGGGAGTCGCAGGTAAAATAAAAACACAAAAATGTGTAAATCTTACACTAAACTAAGACAATTTCAGTGAAAAGGCTGTGCCTGTATAATGATGCCTTCCGCCTCCTTCCGCGTCTACCCCGCGGCAAACTCTTTCATTATGGGTTTTAAAATCTCCGAAGTAGTACATAGATTTAGCCTTAAAGGGTCTTAGGGACGTTAGGGGGTCGCCAGAACTTTATATGATCCAAAGGGGTCGCGAATTCTAAAAGATTGAAAGACACTGCTCTATGAATACTGCTTACTCTATGGTAATTGATAATACTTTCATAACACGCAAATGATTGGCAAAAAACGAGTTCACGATACTTGAAGAACTAGTTTAGAGTTCAGCGCCTCGCGGTCTGCCAGACAGCTCGCTAATTATTGCCTGCTTTTGATTACGTTTCAGTTCATTAGGTCTTAGTGCTAACTTATAGCCTAGGTACTTGAAACAGTATCAAAGAGTTTTAGAGGATTTTTTTATAGTAAAATGATAAAAAATACTTATACCAAACAGGAACGTGATTTTTCTATAGAGAATTTCCTGTAAATTCCTTAAAAATGTTGTTTAATTTCTAATCTATCCCATCAAAAACATAAATGTGAAATGAGAGCCAAGTTCAATATTATGAAATATGCCTTGGATCTAAATGGGTGCCAAGTTCAATGGTCAGTCCTGAAATTTATACATAACAACACTAGCTTTCCGCCTGCGGCTCCGCCCGCGTGGACTACAGGTTATATCGTGCCCAACTGTGGGATAAAATGTAGACTATGTCCATTTCAGGCTCTAATCTATCTCTGTACCCAATTTTCATCAAAATCGGTTCAGTAGTTTAGGCGTGAAAGACGGACAGACTGACAGACAGAGTTACTTTCACATTTATAATATTATATAAAATATAAATATAAAAATATAATACAATACTTAGTCTGGCCATAAATACTGTTACAATTAAAAATAAGAAAAATATTACATTTGAATTTGGAATCTGTCATTTTTATACGATTGCTCATTGTGTTTTCTAATTTTGGCGCCAATACATTTTATAATATTTTGCGATATTAAAATGGAGTGGGGTGATAAAGAGAACCGAATCGCTGCGATTGCATTACACAAATTTGGTATGGAGCCAAATGCAATTTTTAAAACTCTCCATACACTTTGTATTAGTCAAATGTTTGTGTACCGGCCTATCAATAGGTACAATGAGACCTCCTCTGTTAGTGACAGAAAAAGATCTGGCCGTCCACGTAGTGTTCGTACGAAAAAGGTGGTCAAAGCAGTAAGGGAAAGAATTCGCAGAAATCCTGTCCGAAAGCAAAAGATTTTATCTCGGGAGATGAAGATAGCACCCAGAACCATGTCGCGTATTTTAAAAGATGACTTAGGACTTGCAGCCTATAAGAGACGCACTGGTCATTTTTTAACTGATAATTTAAAAATGAATAGGGTGGTAAAATCAAAAAAAACTACTGAAGCGGTACGCAAAGGGAGTTCACAGAAAAAAATTGTTTACGGATGAGAAAATCTTTACAATTGAGCAACATTTTAACAAACAAAATGACCGTATTTATGCTCAAACCTCTAAGGAAGCTTCCCAATTAGTCGGCAGAGTGCAACGTGAACATTACCGACTTCAGTGATGGTTTGGTGGGGTGTTAGCTATGAAGGAGTGACTGAGCCATATTTTTGTGAAAAAGGTATCAAAACATCGGCACAAGTGTATCAAGATACCATTCTTGAGAAGGTAGTTAAGCCCCTTAACAACACCATGTTCAATAACCAAGCATGGTCCTTTCAACAAGCAAGACTCGGCGCCGGGTCATAAAGCTCGGTCCACGCAGTCTTGGTTAGAAGCGAACGTTTCGGACTTCATCAGAGCTGAAGACTGGCCGTCGTCTAGTCCCGATCTTAATCCGCTGGATTATGATTTATGGTCAGTTTTAGAGAGTACGGCTTGCTCTAAACGCCATGATAATTTGGAGTCCCTAAAACAATCCATACGATTGGTAGTGAAGAATTTTCCCATGGAAAGAGTGCGTGCTTCTATTGATAACTGGCCTCAACGTTTAAAGGACTGTATAGCAGCCAATGGAGACCACTTCGAATAAGATTTTTATATTTTAAATTGTTTTATATTTATGTATAAAACTAACACACTGTAAAAGTAATAAATGTTATTTGCATTAAAAAAAAATGTTTTTTCTTTGTGACAATATTTATGGCAAGACTAGGTAATATACTGGGTGAAAAAGAACCTCCTAGCTATATTCAAAATCCTGAACCAGTATCACTCAAAGAAAACATTTATGAAAAAAAATAATTTGCACCTCGGGGGGTGCACCCGAGTGGTGTCTACGTTTAGGAAAAATCCCCCCCCCAAAAAAAAAATAAACAAAAAAAATTAAAAGTGTTCAGTTAGTGATACTGGTTCAGGATTTTCAATAAAGCTAGGAGGTTCTTTTTCAACTTGTACATATATATATATATATCTATATATATATATATATATATATATATATATATATATAATATAAATATATAATATATATAACAACATAAAATATTCTCTAACAATTTAAAATATAATTTCTTTTTATAACTTAGGAGAAAATATTGAAGCGTAAGGTCTGACTTGGCTAGTTCACGTACACGAATTATATTAATAGTACTCTTCAACACAATTTGTGGGATTCGTATTTCTGCCTTTCTAAAAATGTATACCCTGAGATGTTTAAAGGGGTAACGGAGTATTAAATATTTAAACAGTAACATGTTTTTCGTATGTTTACGTTCTATCAACGATTGCGGTAAGTTTGAACGTGTTTGACGAAGCTATTAGCTCATGTTTCCATTGTATTCTAGAAAATTTTGCTATTGATTAGAAAGTCACTGGTCCGATAAAATTAGTATGAAGATGTAATTTTTTTCCAGGAAATAAATTCTAGAAATTAAAGAATTTTCTGAACTTAGTTAAATTCCTACATTCATAATCATAACTTCTATTCTGAATGACATAAAGATATACATATTGTACTGTACATCCCTATTAATATTATAAATGCGAAAGTAACTCTGTCTGTCCGTCTTTCACGCCTAAACTTCTGAACCGATACCGATTTTAATGAAATTTGGTACAGAGATAGATTAGAGCCTGAGAAAGGACATAATGTACATTTTATCCCACTGTTGGGCACGATATAACCTGTAGTCTACGCGAGCGGAGCCGCGGGCGGAAAGCTAGTATTAGAATATGAGAATAATTTTAGATCTAGACTGTGGCATAATGATACTAGATTGCGATAATGAACCTGAGGTTTTGCTAATAGCTTGAATCAACATGAATTTCACATTTTTCCTAATCATTTTAGTTACCTGGGTAATTGCCAGTTAATATGAAACGTCTAAGGATAGCTTGTACTACTCTATGCCCTCGAAGCCTGCGGTGCTCACTGATCTGTACTGATCAGTAAGGTTAAGCAGCATACAAAGGGGCAGGAAACCTAATTTGTGTATTTTTTTTCCTTTCTTTCCGTGGGTGTCGTAAGAGGCGACTAAGGAAACATAAATCAGACCTGCCTCCTAGTAATCCATCCCAGGCAACGACACTTAATTTTTTTCTGAATCTGAGGTGGCGTACTATGGTCTCATGCGGTTTGCTGGCTCTGTAAAGGGCCGTCTGGTTCGCGACCACCCTCCTACCGAAGTCCGACGCCAAACAGCTTGCTGTGTTCCGTCATTGCGTGGGAGTACTAGTGCCTTTATAGGCATTTTCTGGGTTAACTCGCTCCATCGTCGACCTCATCTTTGACCTTTATGGTCAAGATTGAGGTCAAGAGTTAACCCAACTTATAATAAAAAAAATAACAATAATGAAAATCCATTACATTCGTTGTAAATTTAAAACGGATGGACCGATTTCGATGCTGTTTTTTTTTTGAACACTCACGTTATCAAGATAGTTTTTAACTTTATTTTATATCAAAATCGGTTCTGCCGTTCAAAAGTTATACGCAAGAAATGTCGGGGTTACATTTTTTTTTTAATTTTAGAGTTATATACTTTTTTTTACAAAGTAGAATACAGTACAATTGAGCTTATGTCTAACTGAAAATTAATGAGTATACTAATATGCAGGTAGGAAAACCAAAAACTTAACCAACGATTAGCAGATAACCAGAGATTTGACAACGTCATTTACATACATTTTTTTTGACATATGTCTGATTAGCTTCTAACCGCGGTTTAACCGTTGGTTATATTATTTATTTATTTATTTATTCAAACAGTTTATTGTACACCGGAAAAATCACAAATATTACTGACAAATAGAAAAACGAACACAAAAGGCACAGCTTATTTCTTTAAGAAATTTCTTCCAGCAGACCTGGGACAGTGAGAGGCGTAAAATAAAGCAACAGATACATAATGTTCCTTTATTATTGGTGAACACGGGCCTAAGCTGACGTAATTAAGATGGTTCTTAGCTATACCTTTTAATCAAAATTGTTTCAGCCGTTTAAAAGATAAGCAATCGAATATCGGAGGTGATACAATTTTTTAAAATTTTAGAGTTATTTATTTGTCTTATTTATGATGAACTTGGTGAAAGCAATATTTCCGATTGATCTCAAATTCGTCATGCATTTCTTTTAAACAAGGGTGCCCAATGAAAATCACTTTGTCCAAAAGCAATGTATGGTGAATTTTAGATCACTCGTAATCAATTTCATCGTCTGGAATTTCACCATACTCTGTTAGTTAGTTAATCCACGATTAAGAAGTTAATCAGACGAAACGTCAAACAAAAAGTATGAAAATGACATTGTCAAATTTCGGGATAGCTGATAATCGTCTGTTATATAACTAACAGAGTATGGTGAAATTGGGTCTTTAGGCGACTACAGCACCCGATAAAGGCAGCACACATAGGAATGGTGCCATCTCCGTCTCTCAACAGGCCTGGGCCGGCAGTGCGAACAGTGTCGATACACGAAGTTTACGGACTATGAAAGCGTGCGTGCGTAAAAAACATGTTCGAAAGTTAGAAAAATGAGATTTATGGAAAGGTAACAGCTTAAATCGATAAATACGTTAACTACTTATCGAGAGTGTTCAATCACGAACATTTTGATAGCAAATTCAAGTTCCTGTGTGCATTTTACTATCGTTTTTACAGCTTAAAAGATACACAATATTGGTATTTAGAGGTGACTTTGTGAGCTTTTTCTATCGAACCAAAAGTGCTGAATCATGTTTTCAGCAAACTACTTATCTAGTTTATGTCCTGAATATTACTGTAGTATTTTTTTTTCTTCGATTTAATGCAGTGCGTAATGCTTATCTACGCATCATAAAATCGTAAGTTAGGTGCTGTAGTCGCCTTAAGAATCTGAAAAACCTGTCCCGGTCTTTACAACTTACTCCAGAGTACCTATGGTAAGTTAAAAGTTCCCGTGTTTACGTTAAAATCACGTACCTTACGCATTGCCTTACCCTACTTACAGCTACTTACTTTTTAGTACGTTAACGTTCTCTTATCGAACAAAATGTGGAACAATTTCAACGTAAGCCTGGGGTGCTATTCCAGATGCTGAAATTGATTACGAGTGATCTAAAATTCACCATACATTGCTTTTGGACAAAGTGATTTTCATTGAGGCTCCCTTGTTTAAAAGAAATGTATGACGAATTTGAGATCAATCGGAAATATTGCTTTCACCATGTTCATTATAAATAAGACAAATAAATAACTAAAAAAATTTAAAAAATTGTATCACCGATATTCGATTGCTTAACTTTTTTTAATTATTATTATAAGATGGGTTAACTCTTGACCTCAATCTTGCCCATAAAGGTCAAAGATGAGGTCGACGATGGAGCGAGTTAACCCAGAAAATGCCTATAAAGGCACTGGTACTCCCACGCACCGACGGAACACAGCAAGCTGTTTGGCGTCGGACTTCCTTAGGAAGGTGGTCGCGAACCAGACGGCCCTTTACAGAGCCTACCACACCGCATGAGACCATAGGACGAGACCTCAGATTCAGCAAAAAAATGAAGTATCGTTGCCTGGGATGGATTACTAGGAGGCAGGTCTCATTTGTGTTTCCTTAGTAGCCTCTTACGAAACCCACAGAAAGAGATGGGGTGGTGTTATTCTAAACCGATCACCACACGGCAAAAACACTTTTAAACGGCTGAAACAATTTTGATCAAATATAGCTAAGAACCATCTTAATTACGTCAGCTTGCAAACAACAAACCGCATTGAAATCGGTCCATTCGACTAGGAGCGACGATACCGCAGACAGACACACAGATATACAGACATACATAAACACAGATAAACACGTCAAACTTATTACCTACACCCCTCTTTTTAGTAAGGGGTTATATACCCTAAAATAAGCAAGCAAGATCACTGATCTTCTACTTAGGTTATACTTATACATCGTAAATACATACATATTATACATAAATATCTAGACTCTTCACAAATACACGAAATCATTGAAAATATGATTTTTCAAATATTTGTCTTGGTCGGGAATCGAACCCGCGACCCGCAACTAACCTATCAGTCCAGAATAACCCCCCTGGAGTGATTTTGGAGATATTTTAAGAGGCATACAGCACGCTATTGACCGCACAATTTGCGGGGAAATAGCTCTTGATGTGTGCTATAATCTTTGTTCAGGGTTACCAGGCTTTTGAGCTAACTTCATTATTATTATTATTATTATTCTTTATTGTACACACATAGTTTGATACTTATTTAATAAACAATGTTACAAAGGCGAGCTTATCTCTATAAGAGATCTCTTCCAGCCAACCCATCCGGTGTCAGAAAAGCTATAAATTACGGGCACAAAACTGTGTGCATTAATTATATACTTCACCATTTTAACTGCAATATTCTCTCGACTCAATCGAACTATTGCTTACTGAGTTGGCTTCAGCTAAGTTGAATTCTATTCTTGTATTAAAGAATTATTTTTTTACCCGCCGGGGTACACGGACCTCCCTTCGAAACACGAAGAGGATTTAGGCCATGGACCATCACGTTGGCCCAATGCGGGTTGGTGGACCGCGCGCCTTTCAAAAACGAATTCTATTAGACGTGCAGGTTTCATCACGATTTTTTCCTTCACCGCTGAGCACCAGGATTTAAACCCGCAACCATCCAGTTACAATTAAGTCTGGCTAATTCAAATTCAAATTATTTATTTCAGACCAGTAATCCATAGATACAATTATAATATGTTTAAATTTAATACATGTCACATTAAAGTAAAATAAAAAAATGTCATTCGAAATATCTATCACAATTTAGTTTAATTTAATTTAAGTGAAGCTGCACCCAATGACGTAGTAAGGGGGAGTCCCATCTATCTACAAAAACAGTCAGGAGACTGTTGGAGCTTAATTACCAACTGGGCTATAACTAACCATTAATTCTTTCAAATAGAATAGAATAGAATAGAAAAATCTTTATTTTATAGGACATTCAGGATGTCACTTAAAACAAGTCAAGATTACAATGAAATACATACAAACATACATTAAATGATTTAAATACATGCATACGCATTCGTTCTTTTGATCCTACTGACTCTACGCCTATTCGCAAAGATGCAGTCTTCCTCAGAGAAGAACAGCCAAGAAACTCTGAGGTTGCTCTTTCAAATAGCATTACAAATTTTCTCATTTACTCATTTTAACTAAATCTGAAATAACTCTAGAGCTGAGCAGTTCATTCCCATGGCTTCCTGTCTGATAGATAATCAGAAATTTTGTAATAGCCCTTTTTGCAAAGTTTTTGTTTAATCACTGTCTTAAATTTATCCAAATGAACTCCTTAACCCATCAGGATCAAAATCTTAAAACAACTGAGCAAAATGAGACAATTATTCAAAGGATGGCAACTCCAGACAGAAATTAGCCATTGTTACCATACACTTACCGGCGTACGTGCAGTAAATGCAAGGCAGGCGTGATGCAGCTAGAAATAGCGGCACGAGCTGACGTTGTTCATGGACGTTAGTGGGCGCCGTTTACTTGAAATACTTACAAGAATAAAATTAAAAAAGTAATAATAAATAAATAAACGCTACACACTCAAAGGAATGAATGAAACTAAATGTAGGAGACATAGTAATTTTTCTTAAATCTACACACTCAAAGGCCCACACTAAGGTTTTTTCTTGTGTCGTGGGTCCCTCGGAACATACGTAAAGACAGAAACGAACACCCATGCTCAAAGAACAAACATCTGATTTTATACAATTTGCTCCGACTGCAGCCCAACTAGCAAAAATGTCATATAAGTCGACTTGTACGACATTAAGTTAGACAGCAGATAACTACTAGGTCCTATACATGTCTTTAATTTAACTTTTTAGTCGTGCGAACAATATGTCATAATAAACTGGTCATAGCAACGTCGCAAGACGAAACTATACGACGTCATATTACAGTTTTTGCTAAATTTTTTTACGACAACAACGCTATAGTCATACTAACGTTACAGTCCATTAAACCTCGTTGTCATTCCCGTGGGAATTTGGGGGAATTATGTAGTCTATGTTAGTCAAGGACAATGTAGCATTCTAATGGTGAAAGAATTTTTCAAATCGGTCCAGTAGTTTCGGAGCCAATTCAATGCAAACAAACAGTTCAAATCTTTCCTCTTTATCCCGTCGCGTGCTTGTTTACGCCGCGTGCCATACAAATCTTGTACACCGTGTGTTCAAAAATTATAATATTATTACTAGCATTCTGCCCGGGACTTCGTTCCCGTGCGAATTCTGGAAAATTATGTAACCTATGTCCATTGGGGATAATGTAGCTTTCTAATGGTCAAAGTATTTTTCAAATCGGTTAAGTAGTTTCAGAGCCTATTCAGTGCAAACAAACAATCAAATCTTTCCTCTTTACGATGTTAGTATAGATTATTAGTATAGATAATCAAATAAACTTGTTGAATCTAAACTTGAAGGTTAAAATAACTTCTCAGTAATCAGGAAAACACGCAAAAAGCGTTTAAGTTTAAGCAGTTGAAAGACACATTGTTGTATTTCTGAGAAGTATTCTATCAGACGAGTGTTCATCAATACGACCTATTAAACACTGATTGACTGGCCCGTATCGGATATTACGAAAAAAGTCTGGGTGTTCACTGTTCACAGTTTTACGTACTGTTTAGTATGCAATCTCTTCCGCCAAGGAGATGCATGTACAAATGTTACTGGCCAGTCGCTCTGGGTGGAACGTTTTCATCGAACATCTATTTGAATTCATATATTTATTAATGGTGGTCCAAGATCGGAAATAATGCAGTTAGAAATTGATGCATCAGTGATGAAGGCAGGACCCAGCTTTTTTATGATAAAACTAGCTTTCAGTCTGGAACTTCGTTCCCCTGGAAATTCCGGGAATTAATCATGAAAACGTAGTTTTTGAGTTTATTGCGTTCAGACAGATAGACAGAGGGTTTTATAATAAGTGTCAAAACGAATTTTAGGAGTCTGATCCAAAACTGATGAATGATAAGATACTCTCTGTGATATTCAAGTCTGTAAAAATCTCGTTTGGATTTCCATTTCTCTATCAATAGGTAATAAACAGGGCTTTAGGTAAATCTCTTTCAACCTCTCGGGTGGTTAATCAGTCCATGATACTGAACAACTTCCCAAGGAACATAGATCAGAATACGAAAAAAAAAAAATTGAGTTCCTGGACATATGCACTTTTGTCCCGCGTTCTTACTGCACCAGGCTGGCTGGAAGAGATCACTATTAGTGATAAGTCCGCCTTTGTAAATTTTTTTTCTTATATTTTGTATCTCATGTTATCTTAGTGCAATAAAGGATATATACAAACTTCATCAGCATATAGCGCATTTTGTATGGGAGATCAATTTTTTTTTTCGAATTTTGACCTATGTTCCTTGGGGAAGTTGTTCAGTTTCATGGACTGATTTAGCACCCGAGAGGTTGAAAGAGATTTACCTAAACTCCTGTATATCTAAATATATAAAACAAAGTCGTGTTAGTTACACCACTTATAACTCAAGATCGGCTAGACTGATTTTGATCAAATTTGGTATGGAGGTAGCTGATACCCTGGATTAACACATAGGCTACATAATTTTCCAAAATTCCCACGGGAACGAAGTCCCGGGCGTAAAGCTAGTGTATAATAAATCTTTGACAAGGACACAAAAAGAAACTCTCACTTCCTTATTTCTTCACATCAATTCGTATGTTAATTTATATAAACGAGTTGGATCGCAGGCCATCAGTGAACAATTGCCAATTATTCTTGCTCTCATCCCGTATGTGCATATTTCAGAAAGTCTTCAGGCCGAGACGTTGGATGCATTGTATGCAACTCGAACGCTTAGAATTAAAAGTACGGAAGGATGCCACTGTGAGACTTTTTCTTATTTACTTATTAAAATTAAGACGGTGGAAAGCCTAATTTATCAAGATTTATATCAGGTTACTTTGCGAAAACACGGAAGAACATTCTCCAAAGACAGAGGTCGCATTACGAAAAAATAATTTTCCACGTTAAAAAAACGTATGAGTCACCGACTTCAATCGCAACAACAGTTCGCACAAAGTAGATAACAAGTATTTTTTGCAGACTACAATGCCTATTAGCAGATAACCACAAACGAAAATGTCACTCATTTATTTAGATGATGTTCTGTTTTGTAGTATTTTTTGTTTTTGTTTATTTTTTTTATAAAAAAGCGCTAAATCATTTTCGGTAAAATTTATATGGGACTACCTCTGGAGTATATTATATCTAACAAAAAAAGAATTTTGAAAATCGGTCTATAATTGGCGGAGAAATCGGTGAACATACATTAAAAAATACATACTACAGTCGAATATAGAACCTCCTCCTTTTTTGAAGTCGGTAAAAATTACGCCTCTTCATATAACTTGTGCGATCAGCTGCGACCTTTACAGAAGAAGTCGAATTTTTTTTTCCGAGAATTTAGGAAAGTTGAAAGTTGTACAGTTTCATGGAGATAGGATCACCCCCTAATGTTTCATTAACTAATTTAAAATAACCCCGTATATTTTTACAATTTACGCTAAGCACGTATATATAAGGTCCTAATTTATTAGTCACTTTCCTTCTAAGGCGTTATTGTATAGGTTGATAATATTCCAAAAAACAACATAAAAACTAATTATCTGAAAATTAAATTTTGTAAAAAAAATAAAAAATGAATTTTCCACTTAAAGATAAAGGAATGGTTCTCTTTCGATTATAGCCGTCCACTCCCCACTCGCCCGCTCTACTACTGCCATTATTATTTACGTTTGAATGGATGGGTTTATTCAACATAGTAATGAAAAATATCATAACAAAATTTTTCAAGAACTTTTAAATTTAATATTATGCTTTTGTTTTTTGACTCAAAAGATATATTTTGACCTACACAATAACGTGTTAAAAGGAAAGTGACTAATAAATTAGGACCTTATATAGCGATCTATCCTTACATGTCTGTCGCAGTTCAAACGAGTCAGAGAACGCACTAAGGTCGTTGATGCAACTGCTCCATTCATTAAACTGTTGCACAACCGGGCATTTGTCGCTTGTTTCAAAGTGCACTTCCATGTTGACATCCACGGAAGCTATGTTTGAGAAACGCAGAGATTTCATGGGGAGAAAGTAGGGGATAATTTTTTATTTATTACTAGCTTTCCGCCCGCGGCTCTGCCCACGTGGTCTACACGTTATATCGTGCCCAGCTGCGGTATAAAAAGTAGCATATGTCATATCTCAAGGTCTAATCTATCTCTATACCAAATTTCATCAAAACCGCTTCAGTATTTTAGGCGTGAAACCTAAACAAACAAACTTACATTCACATTTATAATATTAATATGGATTTCGACGTAAGTCCCTACAGGAAAGCTAATCAGCTTTCCCCATTTTGGAATAAGCGTAAATCTAGCATGGTTCTCAAAGACGTTGTATCAGCTACATACCTATAAAAGGGGAACTTTAGTTAGCGAAACAGTAGAGGCTGATTTTACCTATAAAATTGAAGAATTTTCCTTAAGGAACCTACACAGGGTAATTTTTTTACCACCATCCCAATTTTTTGTACATAAACTTTATGAAAATTTAACAGACCCGTATGTTTTTGTTTCTACGTTTCGTATAAATATTTCAAGCTAGACCGTCTGAAGCATGAAAATAAATCAAAATTTTTGTGTGGAAAAAAAAACATCATCCAATTAACTTAAAACTTTGTAATAGTACTCTTCAACACAAATTGTGTCACCCGTGTTTCTGTTTTTTACAAAATTCATTCTCTAAGACGTTAAAAAGGGTATCAAAATCTGAAAATTTTGGAAAAAACAATTTTTTCCTCCTCCTTATTTACGTTCTATCAACTAATGCAAACTTTACTATTTTGACTACACACTTTGAGTTAACTTTCAATTTATTTATTTAATAAAAAAAATAAAAATAAAACGCCATACACTCGTTTTCCCTTATTAAGGTTTTCCCTGGTGTTTGTGTCTGTCTTTATGTGTCTTCCCTCGGAACACACATAAAGACAGACACAAACACCCACGACCCGAGAACAAACATCTGCTTTTTACCCAAATATTTGCCCCGACTGGGATTCGAACCCAGGACCCGTCGATGAAGAGGCAGCGCCACTATCACTCGACCAAACCGGCCGTCGTATTTAGGTCAAATAAAATTTGAAGGGATACTGATTAGGGGCCTTACAAATTAAGCTTTTCATTGCTCTCTACACTACACACAGTTGGAAAGCTTACGCAAGCTTTCAGCCTTATCTGTGCTGTGCGATCTTGTTTATTAACTTTGATGCGTAGGCGCATAACTGCAAAACGGTTCTCCGAATCCATTGTTTTAAGATTAAACTGTCCCAAAACACTAAATCGTCTTGCAAAATGAGCGTCGGCGGGCAAATAAGCTCGGTTAATGATAGTCACCCACTACAAAGTATACAGTTTAAAGAAGTTGGTAGCGAAGGTTTCTTGTGGTGTGTGTGTGTAAGAAAAGTCCTGACAAATTTGTAGTTTTTTTTTATTTTACTAGTTTCCCGCCCGAAACTTAGTTCGCATCGGAATTTCGGGAATGAATTATACACATAAACCTTCTACTTGAATCACTTCGTCCGTCGGTGAAAACCGTATGAAAATCAGTTCAGTAGTAATAACTACTAAACTGATTTTCAATAGAGTTTATCGCGTTTAGACAGACAGAAACGGCGGAGGACTTTGTTGTATAACATAGTATTATAGGAAATACAATATAGAACTAAAAAAATAATCAAACTAGGTACTTAAGTACTTTTAGTTAGGTACTCCTTTAGTTACACAAATTTTTAGAAAACGTTCTATGGTGTCACTAGTACTTACTTATATACCGTTGAAAAGGTAGTATAATGATTCAGCACTATTAAAAAAACAAAAGTATAGAGACAAAGACTACACAGCAGAAAAGTGTTCTTAACCGAAGCTAAAATTGAAAAGGTAAATAGTGATACAGATATTTACCAGACAAAGTTGTAACACGATAAGATAAGATATTTATTTCATAAAAACTTAAGCCTAAATACAAAATGAATGAATGAATGAATGAATGAATGAATAAATTCTTTATTGCACACGAAAACAAAAACATTATGGAAAATTTACATTAGTGCAAAAGGCGGCCTTATCACTAAAAGTGATCTCTTCCAGACAACCCTTTGGCTGAAAGGAACCATTTTAAAAAGACTGAAGCGTAGTGCGCAGATCAAGTAATATATAAGTAATAAAGATATAAAAGTTTTCGAATAAAATAAATATACACAAAATAAATTAATGAAAAGTACATAAATAATACATAAATACATATGCAAGCATAAATATATACAACATAAGTACAACATAAGCAATGTATAATGATTAAATTTTTAACTTGTCAACTTAATTAAGTAGTCCATCCAAATGCTTGTTAAATAATGCTACTACTAAATTTTTATTTCAAAATAATTAGTAGGTCAGGTATGCTATATTGTGATACCTAAACTAGGTAAAATGTTTACTTGTAACATGGGTTTAAAATGTAAAATGTTTACTTGTTTAAATGTTTAAAATGTTTACTTGTTTAAATGTTTAAATGTTTACTTGTAACATGGGTTAGTAATTTTAAAATTAGTGCTTTAACTAACAATATTTCTGATAGAACAAACAATAAATAATTACAACTACCTACGATATACCTTATACGGTCTTTTAAGACACGGAGACGCAAATAGTTGGTCAACAAGCTTCATGGAATACCGAAGTACATATTTCATTTCAGGAAAACATTGAATTTTTTTGCAGAAATCCTAGCACACAACAAATCAAGTATAGTAGGTACTTACCAGTCAGTAACCATACTGCTTGCAATTTCAAGTTGGCGGTAAATAAAAACGCATTACAATATAAAGGATTGCAAATTATTAAGGGGACCCCACCACGTGCGCTGGAAAAAAGATTTTGGCAGTGTCATTATTTAGTGCGATGTTTGATAATATGGAAATGTAATAAGTACAAATGTATTTCCGTATCTTCTAGCGCTTTTCCGGTAACCAATGTTAGGAATCTCTTTGCAGTATTCTTTATTTTACTAAATATCAGGATTTGATTGATATTGTACCTTATATGAAAATGGTTGATGATGCGTGACGATACGTAAAAACATATCAATAAATTAAATATAGTATGTCGCTGTTCGACATAATAATATTGGCAGAAACACCACAAGTCCTGCAAGAAATGCTGCACAGCCATAACGCTGTTGGCCTTGGGATGAACTTGGGTAAGACCAAGGTCATGTTCAATGATCATGTCATGCCCAGGCCGATCTCTGTTGGCGGTGTTACGCTCGAAGTTGTTCAGGAATACATATACATCGGGCAAGCGTTGCAGTTAGGTAGAGGCAACTTCGAGCGGTAAATCACCAGAAGAGTGCAGCTTGGCTGGGCAGCATTTGGGAAGCTACGTCATATCTTTTCGTCGCCACTCCCGCAGTGTCTAAAGCCCAAGGTCTTTAATCAATGCGTCCTACCAGTCATGACCTACGGAGACGAAACGTAGAACATGACAGGAGGTTAGCCCACCCATTGCACGTCGCTCAGCGAGCTATGGATCGCTCCATGCTCGGGATCTCGCTAAGGGATAGAATCTCAAACGAGGTCATCCGACAGAAAACCGGAGTGATGGATATTATCCAAAAGTGTAGCAAGCTGAAGTGGCAGTGGGCTGGCCATGTCTGTCGCAGAACCGACGAGCGCTGGAGTAGACAGGTTCTCGAATGGAGACCACGTCTTGGCAAACGTAGTGTAGGACACCCCCCAGCCAGATGGTCAGATGACCTAAAGAAGACAGCGGGTAGTGGCTGGATAAAAAAAGCGGAGGATCGTGCAAAGTGGCGCACCTTGGGGGAGGCCTATGATCAACAGTGGACTGCAATAGGCTGATATGATGATGTCGCTGTTTCTTTTATACCTTATCAACCAACAGCAAAATCTGTGAGCAAAATAATTAGTATCCAAGACCCTCTAGGATGGCCATTCCACTAATTGTTGGTGTCTCAATGATGGTTGAATGTCAATGGTCGCCACTTTACCCGTTCAGGTGGCGAAATTGTAATTACAATAAGTCTTGCCATGAAAATGAAGTAGCCTGATGCACTGGCATCTGTTTTATGCCATGTGGTGATCGGTTGAGAATAATACCACTCCATTTCTTTCCGTGGGTGTCATAAGAGGCAACTAAGGCAACACTACTGAGACCTGCCTCCTATTAATTCAACCCAGGCAAGGACACCTCAATTTGTTTTGAATCTGAGGTGGCATCCTATGGTTTCATGCAGTATAGTAGACTCTGTGAAGGGCCGTCTGGTTCGCGACCACCCTCCTGTAGTATGCCTTACCTAATAGGCATTTTTCCGGGTTATCTCGCTCCATCGTCGACCTCATCTAGACCTTGGTCTGTGCCGTTGATAGAACAGACTTTTTTTGCTAACTTCATTGATTGAAAATTACAAGTAACTAATTATATCTCTTGTTGACTGAATATGTCAATAGAATTTTATCTCTTGTTGACTGAATATGTCAGTAGCATTCATTCCTGTAAAAAAAAGTTGTTTCCTGTAAAAAAAAGTTGGAATTGAAGATGTGGGTGAAGATTCCTAGTCCTAAATTTCTACAAACATAGAGAAAGAAATAAAAAAACTTTGATCTAATTGCAAAGATACATCTTCGGAGTTGTTCAATTGTTTTTAAATGCCATCGACATGTATTGATGTTGTTGTGTATACTACCCACAATGGATGATTGACAGTATCGATTTTTTGATCTAGAATATTTTAAGGCCCGTGTTCACCAAAAATATAACCAACGGTTAAACCGCGGTTAGAAGCTAATCAGACAAAATGTCAAAAAAAATGTATGAAAATGACATTGTCAAATCTCTGGTTAGCTGCTAATCGTTGGTTAAATTTTTGGTGAACACTGGCCTAAGAGGTAACCTAATTATATGTTTTATGCACGGCAAGGCGGCAACAAATATAAAGAGTCATAGCTCTCAAACAAATAAAGAATAGAATAGAATTGACACATCCAGAAAAAATAAACATAAACTAAACAAAATACGTTGTTAAGTAAACAAAAAATTTCGTTAAAGGCAGATATAGCTTTATTCTTCGTTAAAATACACCTTTACTTTATAAAAAAAATTTTTGGCTTAAAGGATGACATTGTTTAAAATTATATAATGGAATACACCCTAACACTAGACCAAGGCAGATTGCAGGTAGAGAAAACTATAAATTTGAGAAATTTGCCGTAAAAATAGGTAGGTCGTCATCATCAGCCCATATATTACGGCCCCACCGAGGGGCACGGGCCTCCCTTCGAAACACGAAGGGGTTTTAGGCCATAGTCCACCTCGGTGGCCCAATGCGGGTTGGTGCGACCGCTCGTCTTTCTAAAATTAATTTTCTTGGACAGGCGGGTTTCATCACGATTTCCTCCTGCACCGTTAAGCAAGTGATAATTAGAAATCCGTACATAAATCCGAAAAGACTAATTTGGTGGTACAGGCCCGCACCAGGATTTGAACCCGCGACCTTCCAATCACAAGTCTGGCTCATTACCAACTGGGCTATCACTGCCTCAATAGGTAGGTATACTAACAGAAAACTTAAATTTATACTGTAGAAATTGCGATTGAATTTCGCCCACCATCATCACAGGCCATCGCTAATTCAATTTAAGCCGCAAATTAGGTCCTTAGAACGAAACCTACGCTCAATAGTCCTAGCAACGGATCAAGGAAACTGACTCATGGTCATAAAGATAGTTCGCGCAATAAATTTCAATCTACTTAATATTCCGCAGCCGAGCTCGCAAATCATTCGGCGGAAGGACAGACGGACAGACCCACCGCTATTAGAGTTAATGTAGCTTCGATTTTGTCATGCTTTTTATTATTTATTAGTTTTATCCGGTGTGATGACACTTCTACGGAGGATTGAGGGCGAAAGCTAAAGATAGATTGCGCCATACTCGGGCTAAAATATTCGAAAAATATGTGGTGATTATTTTACAGTCACCCAAAGCTAACGCTTGCAAAGAAACTTTAATGAAAGCATCTATTATTTAATGAAAACTAGAAAATTTGGTTGATGTAATTAGATGTAAGTACCTACAATACTATCATTGTAGGTACAATACTATCAATAATAATAAGTATGAGCGGGTCAGTGTCAGGCCTATACAAAGTCAGATTCTGTAAGCGATTACCAAGATCGATAGTTCTGAAATTGACATGGATTGACCACGAGACTTTACTATTGTACTCGTATCTGTCAATAGGGCCGCCTTGTAGTACACTTTGTTCTATATGTCTTGTGTTGTGTATCCTTGTGTGCAAATAAAGTGTATTGAATTGTACACTTTTTATAATTTTCGTCTTTCTTTACCTGAAAGAATAAGACATTGTTTAAAAGTCTAGTGCCTTTTCTTTTCACGACATTAAACCAAAAAATAGAAGAATCCGGCGCAATCTTTTGCTCTCAAAAACCCGTGAAAGAAACTATTAAAGCTCCTATTAACTCTACAACCTTGTAACACCTTACACGCTGTAACTGCAATAACTGCACCCATTACGTCCTTACTAGTGTTTTGACGCGCAACATCCAAATTTAACTGGCTGACGTCATTAGACGGTTAAATCGAGTCTTGGGTTTCTAAATGGGTTTAAGAATGCAGTTAATTATTTTTTACTAGTTATAACTGGCTGGTTATCTGTCGATAGGGATTGAAATCGGTCGATTCTTAGGTTTATAGATTCTTTATTCTTATTCCGAACAATGTTCGCTTACATGAGATATGACTATTTCAATAATTAAAAACTAACATTCTAACATTTTGACATGGATAATTATTTCAAAGCGTTTAAAAATAGACCCCATAAGCTTTTTATATAAGTAGCTTCATTTTCCTAAATGAAAGAACTCAGTTCTTAAATTTTAATTGTGAAGTTGGAATATGTAACAGCGTTCTGGCTTTTCCCACCTCGGGAATTTAGCCATTTATTCATGTTTTATTAAGCGTAGAGGATAAAATTTATCTATAGGTTAGGACTACTGCATGTGACATTTTTCTTTAGAAAAAACTAAAGATAAAAAATAAAAACTTTTCTTAAAGATAATTTTAAGCATAAACACCATATTTATCCTCCCTCTCAGCCAGCCATTTCGCAAAAACAAGTCTTAAATCATAAATTTCATTTTATTACAATTCCCCTTAGCTCAGATCAGTGACAAAATGGTGGCATTTGCAGCATGTATCTTCCTGCTTTTGTCATTTTACGAAATCTCTCGTAATTTATTAACCCTAAAACTTTATAATGTGGGGCATTAAAATAGAATCAAAATAGCATAAATTATAAATATCATACTATTGAAATTGTTTGTGATCTGTTTAATATTCTTTAACATCAACCGCAAGTCACTCGTACATTTGCGTGTACACATGGCAGCATATCAGGCTATAATGACCTTGACTTCGCCCTTATCTTGCACGTAAAATAGCACCAGTTTTCGTAGTGCAATTGGGTAACCTGACGTGCTACTGTCTGTACTTTGTAAATTTTCAACTAGATTTGGAAAATTTGTCATACCGTGTGGAAGTGAGAGGCCTACCATAAGTACTGTAGAGGTTGTATGTCTCTATGGTAAAAACCTCTAAGGAAAGCTTTTTACTTTTAATTCCATAAACGAACTGATTTTCTGGTTTTGCCGCGCTATTTGTTTTTCTAATACTTCTCCGCGTCGGCCGCGTCAGTTAGGTTCCTATCTACACTAATAATTATTATAAAGAGGAAAGATTTGATTGTTTGTTTGCATTGAATAGGCTCCAAAACTACTAGAAAGATTTCAAAAATTCTTTCACCATTAGAATGCTAGGTAAATTATCCCTGAGTAACATAGGCTACATAATTTTCCCGAATTTCCACGGGAATGAAGTCCCGATCGGAATGCTAGTCAAAAATATACCTATTTCAAAGTGATTGTGCGAATTTTCTTCGATTCCATTATTATATCCTTGGTTGCTCCCTTACCTACGTCACAGTCCTTTCATCATCAGCCCAATAACGTCCTCAATAAGGGTCACGGGTCTCCTTCCTTCTACTCCTCCCACTTCAAGTCCTTACTTAGTTGTCTCCGATAACCGATGACAAGCGATATTTTTCTCATATATAGACCACGAGAGTACCAGTCAATGAATGGACTTGTGAATAGCATGATAAATGGATGAGTAGCCTCTACACATGACCCTCCCTTACAAAGGGCGGCGGAAGTTTGACCTATCAATTGATAGAGTGATTATTATCGTATCGTTTGTATTGACCGTATCAATGGGCAATGTTTATGATTCTATTGATTGTTAATAACCTCTGGCTTCGTGTTGGTCACGCATTGATGTAATATAGTTTACACTATTATACCAATGAAATACGCATCGAACTTTTAAAAGTATTTATTGTTTTTTGTCAATTTTTTTTAACGCGATACACTCAAGGTTTTCCCTTGTGTTGTGGGTCCCTCGGAACACACATAAAGACAAACACCCATGACCCGAGAACAAACATCTGCTTTTTACACAAATATTTGCCCCGACTGGGATTCGAATCCTTTCTGAAAAGTGTAACGTGCTTTCGGTGCGTTTTCTCAATAATATAACATTTTAGATCATAAACCAGTTGATAATGAGCCAGACTGGAAGGTTGCGGGTTTAAATCCTGGGACGAGCCTATACAACTAAATTAGTTTTTCGGATTTATGTTTGTATTTTTCATTAATTTATCGCTTTCTCAGCAGTGAAGGAAACATCGTGATAAAATCCGTACATCTAAGAAAATTCCTTTTTGAAAGGCGCACGTTCCACCAACCCGCATTTGTGGTGGACTATGGCCTAAATCCCCTTCGTCCTTTGGTAGGCACGTATAACTATTGGCAGCTGATTTAAAAAAAAATGTAGATAATCATGAATGATCATAGATTCATCATATATCAGCCTTAAGACGCAGACTGTCGGCTTCTCCCAAGTATCTCCACGTTGATCTATAGTGATTGTACCACCCGCATCCAGCTATTTCCTGCAATGTTCACCAGATCTTCGGTCCACCTTTGCGAGGCCTTCCTACGCTGCGCCTCACGATCTATCTTTGTCACTTAAGGCGACTACAGCACCTAAATTACGATTTTATGATGCGTAGATAAACATGCCGCACTGTATTTAATCGAAGAAAAAAATACTACGGTAATATTCAAGACATAAACTAGTGTAGTTTGCTGAAAACATGATTCAGCACTTTCGGTTCGAAAGAAAAAGCTCACAAAGTCACCTCTAAATACCAATATTGTGTATCTTTTAAGCTGTAAAAACGATAGTAAAATGCACACAGGAACTTGAATTTGCTATCAAAATATTCTTGAATGAACACTCTCGATAAGTAGTTAACGCATTTTTCGATTTAAGCTGTTACCTTTCCATAAATCTCATTTTTCTAACTTTCGAACATGTTTTTACGCACGCACGCTTTCATAGTCCGTAAACTTCGTGTATCGACACTGTTCGCACTGTCGGTCCAGGCCTGTTGAGAGACGGAGATGGCACTATTCCTATGTGTGCTGCGGTCCCACAGGCCGTCAGACCGTCATCTTTTTTAAATTCTAAAGCATTGCAGAAACATTACAGAAGCTTTTATTGTATATAATATCACTCTACCGACATTAGATCTATTTTAAGGTTCATTGACAATACAGTACTTGCAAGACAAAGCGATATTTATTGTAGCGTATAATTCAATGAACTGAGGAGTATTATCTATTCTAAATCAGGATATACAATATGTACGAAGGTTAAATCTGTATCAAACCAATACGTACGTTACATTACATACATTCACGTCTATAATGCCATACGGGGTAGGCAGAGCACCACGTTTGACATAAATTCTGAGGGTTAGTAGATGAAACATGATGTATAAGCTTTGTAAGCTGTGTAAGCTTTTTGACACAATTATTTAAAACACAAAAAACACATGTGACAAACATTCACGCACACACACATAAGCGCACACACACACACGCACGCACACACACACACAAACACACATACACACACATGCTGTTTAGTATGTAGTTTTAATTTTGTTCAGGGGTAGAAGACAAGAGACGTGTTACAATATTTGTATCTGTCTACTACGGTTTCAGTCTTCTTACCTTAACTTTGTTTGTAATTAGTTTTTATTGTTTGCCATTGTTTTTAACTGAGGAAGTTACTGCAGTCTGTAACACAGCTTTACCCAAAGCTAGCACAGGCTTCAGGGCTTCTTGTCTCCTTATCAATGTTTTAAGTTACAAGAAAGATTTATTTATTATTTATTTTATTATTATAGTGATGAGAGGTCAGCCTTTCGCCCACAATACAGCAAAACACTCGCGTCTCTATTACTTACTTTTACAGTATGCCTCGGAAGAGCTGGCAGCTGGTACATTCAAAGTTTTTATTTCACTCCCAGTCCAGCGTGAAATTACCAATACGTGAACAAGAATATATTTGGATTACTTTAGTTACAATTCTGTCTTGTAGAGACATAATGTAAGAGTGACTGAAATTTAATGAAGTAGACCACATCTACATCATACCCATTTGATGATGTAGGCTAAAATACAGGGTTACTTTTTAATCAGTAAATAAATAAATAAATAAATAAATCAGTACACAAATTTTTCTTACGGTGTCAGTAACGTTGATAGAACGTAAATAAGAAGGAAAACATTTTTTTTCCAAAATTTTCAGATTTTGATACCCCTTTTTAAAATCTTAGAGGATGAATTTTGTAAAACGCAGAAACACGGGTGTCACAAATTGTGTTGAAGAGTACTGTTACCAAGTTTCAAGTCAATTGGACGAAGTTAATTTTTTTTTCATACAAAATAAATGATTTATTTTCATGCTTCAGACGATCTAGCTTGAAATGTTTATATGAAACGAATTAAAACAAAAAAATACGGGACTGTTAAATTCTCATAAAGTTTACGTACAAAAAATTTGTGTACTTATTAAAAAATAACCCTGTATACTACTAAGTACATCATGTAGTATATTTTTAGAATCGGCTCAAAAATACTTTTAATTTGATATCATCACATACGATAGGTTTCAGAACAATAGGTTTTTCCCATACACAAAAAAGATGATGTCATAACTGTTGGAGTATGTATGGACACACAATTTAATTGTGACATGAGTGTAGAGCTTTATTTTCACTTGACAATGGCAACACTAGTTTTTTTTCATTCGCTCTCACTCTTCAATTTCCGTCTATCGGCGCAGGACGTAATTTTGTCTATTTTACCGAAATATAATGTTAATAGTGACTGTATTAATTGTAATAACATTTAAGTTGTGGTGGATTCTTGAGGAATACATTTTACGGCTTATCCCGGCGTTTTTTCTTCGATCTGCACCTCTTCCTACTGTTGTGGTGGTATGAGCGACCACTGTTGACGACCACGAGGCCTACAACAACAGGTTATTTAGCCCAGCGAGATAATCTGCAATCATCAACCGCTCATAAAGCCGTCGCGACGAGGATTGGTGCGAACCGCACGCGGCCAACATGCCTGCGACAGATGGCCCGCCTATTTCGACGCAGATGCTGTTGGGCGGCGCAGGCGCCATGGAGAAGCTGGAAGGAGTGAGTAACTACCACAGCTGGAAGTTTGCCCTTAAAATGGTGTTAAATCTAGAAGGGCTATGGGATTTGATTGACAGGACAAGCGACGAGGGCTTGGATGCCGCGCGCGATCAGCGTGCGCTGGCTCGCCTTTGTCTCAGCATCAAGCCAGCATTATTCCAGTATGTAAGAGAAGCTAAGACTGCTCGTGAAGCTTGGAAAAAGCTTGCAGATGTCTTTGAAGACCGTGGATTGTACAGACGAGTACTTCTTCTTCGTCAGCTGCATCATATAGAATTTAGTAGTTGCAGTGGAATGTCTGACTACATAGAGAAAGTTATGTCTTTAGTACACCAGTTGTCTGACATCGGTAAAGTCATAGAAGATGCAGAAATAGCTGAGATTCTATTGAGTGGTCTGCCGCAGGATTATGACTCTTTAGTTTCAAACTTGGAAACGTTGTGTATTTCTTCGAATCTACAAAGTGAGCTAGTAAGAACAAGGCTGCTTCAAGAAGCTCAGAGAAAACAAGAAAGCACTACTTCGACTACAGCATTTGCTGCAAGGAAACAAATAGTTTGTGCTTATTGTGGTAAATCTGGCCATATCAAGCCAAGGTGCTTCAAGCTTAAGAGAGAGAAACAGCAACAAAAGAAGAAGAAAGAAGAAAAAGAGCCCATAACTGCATTTTTGGCTCACACTTCTACACAACTATTCATCGATAGTGGTTCCAGTAATCATATGTGCAATAATAAGAAACTATTATCTAATATTAAAGACACTAGTGTTCAAGTAATCTCTGTGGCAAATAATCAACAAATGATGAGTACATGTACTGGAGACATGCATGTTTTATTGAACAAACAGGTGAGAATTTTAAAAAATGTTATGTTTGTTGAAAACTTGTCCACAAATCTCTTATCAGTCTCTAAATTATGTCAAGATGGTTTTATTTTACAATTTAATAATGAGGGTTGTTTCATATTTGAAAATAATAGTGATAAAGTTTCTGGCAATTTTCTAGCAAAGGCTATTTGTATCAATGGTATTTACAAATTAAATGGATGTATTTTTGAGGATAATTCGCTCAATAGGATGCACTCTTTGATCCTGCATGATAGGCAGAATACACCGAGTGCTGCAGTTGCTGCCTCTGCCTCATCAAGTACTGATATTTGGCATCAACGGCTAGGCCACTTGAACTTGGCAGGTATGTCTAGGTTAAGATTGCATGAGTGTGGTGTCGTGTTTCAGGATGAAAATCTACATGACAAATGTGAAGCTTGTCTCAAGGGGAAGCTTACGGCCGAGCCTTTCCCTACTGCAAGTACCAGCAAGACGACACAACCACTGCAGCTCGTGCACAGTGACGTATGTGGCCCCATGCCGGAGGTCAGCTGGGGTGGAGCGAAATATCTCCTCACTTTTACGGATGATTACACCAGGAAGAGTTATGGATACCTATTGAAGAATAAAACTGAGGTAATTGATTGTTTTATTAAATTTAAAGCCTTAGTCGAAAAACAGCTAGGTTTGCCTATAAAATGCCTTAGAACTGATAATGGTGGTGAATATTGCAGTATAAATTTTAAAAAATTACTTGCAAAAACAAGGTATAATCCACCAGACCACTGTTCCTTATTCTCCTGCTCAAAATGGTGTCGCTGAGAGACTTAATAGAACTCTTTTTGAAAAAGTACGTTGCATGTTGCAGCATTCTGGCCTTAGCAAACGTTTTTGGGGAGAAGCTGTGATGACAGCTTTATATTTAAAAAAAAAAAAAAAAAAAAATAGATCTCCCACTGCGGCTTTGTCTGGGCAAATTCCTGAGGAAATTTGGTCAGGGTCAAAGGTTGATCTCAGCCATCTCAGGGTGTTTGGCTGCACTGCTTATTCGCTTATTCCTGAGCAAAAACGTACCAAACTTGACGCTAAGGGGAAGGAATTTATTTTTGTGGGATATAGTGACACAACAAAGGGTTTTCGGTTGGCTGATCCCTTTAACCCCACTAAGGTCATTATTTCACGTAATGTGGCATTTTTAGAAACGAAATTTTATAACCCTAATTTTAATTGTTCTGCGCAAACTATTGAAGAGTTTAATTTTTATAATTTTGACTTAGATATGCAACCAAACTGTGATAATATTTGTAATGTTCAAAATAATAATGAAATTATTAATAATAATAATCAACTGAATTTAAATGAAATTAATAATTTTAATAATAATGAATTAAATGCAAATATTGACAATAATAAATTAAATTTTAATAATGAAAATTCCCAATTTAATTTAGAAAATGATCACAGTTTTAATAGTGGTTCTTGTTCAATTTCAGAAGGAGAGTACTGCACAGGCAGCGAGGATGAGTCCAGCTCCGCTGAATCGTCTGCGGGAGTCGTCGACGCCGCTGAGCGTCTGAGTGCGACGCGCGAGACTTCGGCTCAAGATGTAGCGCCGACTGGTCCTGAGACTGTCGATACGCACATAGGTCGTCCTATTCGCTCAACACGTAATGTACAGCCTATAAGATTTTCTGATTATGATATGAGTCTATTAGTGCATGATAAAAGTAACTCTCTTGTCGATGAACCACTTACTTACGAGGAGGCGATGAACTCCGCATGCAGCAAGGAATGGCAGCACGCCATGCAATGTGAGTATGATGCTCTTGTCGCCAATAATGTATGGGAACTAGTAGATAGACCCAAAGATAGCAATGTTGTTAAATGTAAATGGGTATACAAAGTTAAGTACGATGCGTCGGGGAATTTTGATCGTTTTAAAGCACGTCTAGTTGCCAGAGGCTTTACGCAGAGGGAAGGCATAGATTATAACGATACTTTCTCGCCTGTAGTACGTCACTCAACAATGCGAATATTATTTTCCCTTGCTAATCAATATGATTTAAATATAGATCACTTAGATGTAGCTACAGCATTTTTAAATGGCGACTTAAATGAAATAATTTATATGGAGCAACCTGTAGGTTTTTGTGACAAATATCCTAACAAAGTTTGCTTGTTAAAGAAAAGCATTTATGGTTTGAAACAGGCCAGTAGAATGTGGAACTGTAAGATACATAACTTTTTATCTGAAAATAATTTTGTTCAGTCTAAATGTGAACCATGTGTTTATGTTAAATACACTGATAATGACTTGGTATTAATAGCGTTATATGTCGATGACTTTTATGTATTTTCTAGTCAGAATAGCAATAATAAAAACACATTGGTTTCTATTCTTGAAAGAAATTTTAATGTAAAGAATCTAGGTACTCTAAAAAGTTGCTTAGGCATGAATGTTTCAAGAGATAGAGTTAAAGGTATTTTAAAACTTGATCAAAGTTCATACATTCGTAAATTGCTTGTTCGTTTTGGCATGGAAAACTGTAAGCCTGTTTCCACTCCCATGGAGGTTAACTGTAAACTTAAGAAGTCTGAAGGTAATGACTATTTACAGGATGATGTTTATAACTATCGTCAGCTGCTTGGTTCGATGATGTATCTGTCAGTTTGCACTCGCCCAGATATATCGTATGCTTGTAGCCAGCTTAGCCAATTCAATAACTGTTTCGATAGGACTCATTGGGTAGCCGCAAAACGCATTCTGCGCTATTTGGCAGGTACAATTCATTACTCTTTATGTTTTCATAAAAGTAGGGATTGGTGTTTAAGTGCCTATACTGACGCAGACTGGGCCAATGATATAACTGATCGAAAGTCATATACCGGTTTTGTGATAAAATTAGGTAATGATACAGTTAACTGGGAATCTCGAAAACAAAAATGTGTGGCATTATCCAGTACTGAAGCAGAATACTTAGCCATCAGTGATGTCTGTAAAGATATTTGTTTTATTCAAAATTTGCTTTCAGAAATTGTTCCTAATCATAATAAAAGTTTATCAAATTTAATATTTAATGATAATCAAAGTGCCCAAAAATTATTGTTAGTTAGAGAATATTGTCACAAACGTACAAAACATATTGACCTTCGTTATCATTACATTAAGGACCTTGTTAATAAGAAATTGGTTAATGTTAAGTACTTACCTACGGAAAATATGCTTGCTGATGTATTGACCAAACCTTTAGGTAGAATTAAACATGAAAGGTTTGTTAAAGCTATAAATGTAAATTAGTATTTTGCATGGTTTGAAATGTTAAAGACTGACTGTATTATATAAAATTGGTATAATATTATGTGCATGTCATTCATATTCTTGCTAGATATGTAGAGACTGATAATGCTATAACGTAGAGCCCCCTCAATATAAGATGTAGAGTCTATTCAATGTAGAGTTTTTGGTTTAATTTTTTTTTTTGACATTGAGTATTTCAATTGTGTGCCATAAGGGGAAGTGTTGGAGTATGTATGGACACACAATTTAATTGTGACATGAGTGTAGAGCTTTATTTTCACTTGACAATGGCAACACTAGTTTTTTCATTCGCTCTCACTCTTCAATTTCCGTCTATCGGCGCAGGACGTAATTTTGTCTATTTTACCGAAATATAATGTTAATAGTGACTGTATTAATTGTAATAACATTTAAGTTGTGGTGGATTCTTGAGGAATACATTTTACGGCTTATCCCGGCGTTTTTTCTTCGATCTGCACCTCTTCCTACTGTTGTGGTGGTATGAGCGACCACTGTTGACGACCACGAGGCCTACAACAACAATAACTCCTCTCCTTTTTTTCGTCTTTTTGGTGCTGCGGGTCAAATTGATTTATATCTCTAAAGATCAATAGTAATGATTTTAACCCCCAACAAAAAAGAGGGGTGTTATAAGTTGACGTGTGTATCTGTATGTCTGTGTATATGTGTGTCTGTCTGTGGCATTGAGCTCTTAATTTAATGGAGCGGTTTTTTATGCTTGAAATCTTTTTTTTAAATTATGAGATGGGTTAACTCCCCAATCTTGACCAAGGTCATAGATGGAGCGAGTTAACCCAGAAAATGCCAATTAAGGCACTGGTACTCCCACGCACCGACGGAACACAGCAAGCTGTTTGGCGTCGGACTTCGGACGCCACCTCAGACTGAAAACAAACTGAGGTGTCGTAAGATGGATTACTAGGAGGCAGGTCTCATTTTTGTTTCCTTAGTCGCCTCTTACGACACCCACGGAAAGAGTTCTTAGTTATGTTTGATCAGTATTGGTTCAGCCGTTGAATAGTTATAAGCAATCGAATATCAGGGGTGATACATTTTTAATTTGTGGGTATCACGCTTTTAACACCATTAGCAGTAATTTCGTGGTGTATACCACTGTAGTGTTAAGTTTTTTACCTATATTTCTTTGCTACAAGGGGCCATCCTTAAATTACGTCACACGAATTTCAAGATTTTTTTGACCCCCTCCCCCTCCTTGTTATTTTTTGGGAACTCAAATCTCGTTGTCTCAACCAAAGTAAAAACGTAAAAAAAGTGCTTAGGACTGAGGAGGTTAAGTTTGTCGTTAGTAGTTAACGCGTTTTAAATACTCATAACACATTTTGAAATGTGACGTCACGAAACTTATGACCCCTCCCACCCCCTCGTTACACAATGTCACACTTTGTCGACACCTTCTCCTCCCCTTGACGTGTGACGTAATTTATGGATGGTCCCTAATTACCTTACGGTTTGGTTAATTTGTTTGAGTTGGGAGCGTTCGACAATCCCCACATTTCACGGACCATTAGAAGTCGATTGAATGCACTTTCGCGATTGTGTGTGTCGGTGAAATGAAAATTATGACTACACCTATGTAAAAGTTAGATTGTAAACTTAAAAAGTTCACAGTTTCCACGCTGGTCGTAAAAGAAAAAGTAAAATGTGCTAGCTGCCAACTTTTCCCTATCATACTGTGGTATGCAGACCTTCATGGAGGATCTGGCATAACGCAACTTCTTTCTCATTCGGTCATTTCGAAGAAGATAATTCGAATATCACTTTAAAAGGTTTGAAATGGTATTCGATCTCAACATTCGAAATGATTGAAGATGATCTTCAATTGTCTAGATCATCTTCAATAATCTTCAATCATTTCGAATGTTGAGATCGAATACCATTTCAAACCTTTTGAAGTGATATTCGAATTATCTTCTTCGAAATGACCGAATGAGAAAGAAGTTGCGTTATGCCAGATCCTCCATGAAGGTCTGCATACCACAATATCTTTGAAGCTGGCAGTACCTAAGTGGGACGATAGGGTTTTTGCTGTATCGAGAGCGAAGGGCTTATCACCTATCACTATTTCACTTATGTTTCATCTAAATAACCCTCAGAATTTTGGTTATGTCAAAAATGGCATATGAACTAAATGTGTTCTGCCTACACAGGCGTGAGTGTGTTAATGGATGGAAAGCTCACATTAAGTTTAAGTTTCTTATATCTCTGTAAGACTGGTGCAATCAGCTGATTAGGTCGTCAGAGCGATTTTTAAAGATTTTTCACAGTGCTAAAAGATATCATTTATAAAAATAAAAATAAAATAATTTTCCACGTCAAAAACGTAAGAGTCACCGACTTCAATCCCAAAAAGACAATTTTTTCGAGAGTTTCCCTCAATTTCTTCAGGATTCCACCATCAGATCCTGGTTTCCTTACCATGGGACCACCCTTGGGATACTCCCTTTCTAACAAAAAAAGAATAATCAAAATCGGTTCATAAACGACGAAGTTATCCGCGGACATACATAAAAAAAATATATACGGTCGAATCGAATTGAGAAACCTCCTCCTTTTTTGAAGTCGGTTAAAAATATTTTCAGACCAATGATGACCACACAAATACTACACAACACATCATTACACACACACACACACACACACAGACACACACACACACACACACGCACACACCATAAAATTAAGTTCTATTATATTAATTTAAGTTGTTTGCCTATGTTGTTTAGTTGTTTTGAATCTTGAATCTATCTCAACTGTTTCTCCGAGCCATCACATTTACACTGTTTTGTTATGTACTTCATTTACTGGAACCTCCCAACACAAGTAAAACTTTAATTTGCTTAATGGTGAGTTTTCCTTAGACTAGGAATTAATGTATAAGCTGTTTGAGAAATAAAGATTATTTTATTTTTATTTTTATTTATTTATTTATTTAATGATCCATAGAATGTTAGTAACAATGCAACTTACTATGTTAGTAGAAAAAAAAAATAATAATAATAATAAGACAAAACACAATTAAACACAAAATGAGTGTAACAACCCCAGATTGGCTGTTATTTGGCTGTTGTCAGATTTGCATCACTTGTCCTTTAGACTTGCCACTTGGTACGGAGGGTAGCGCATCAGGTGACTCCATTTTAATTTCAAAACCGTCCTCATCGCAACAGCACAGAGTGGGTAACCTGATGTGCGGCCCTCTACATACTGGATTCACTTTGTTGGCTTATATGAATTAGATAGATACCTAGCTAGATAAACTTTTATTTTCTAAATGACTACACTGTTGGCCGCTGATGGCCTTGACAGCTTCGCCGAGCAAGTGACGAACCGCAGATGGCTCTCAGCCCAAAATTTTAAGTAACAGGCCTAAGGGCGCCCCCTGTGGGGCTCGAACCTCGGCCTAGGGCGTTACTGCGAGAGAAGCGTCGGACATACGTTTGTGGAGAGAAGCGGCCGGGTACGTACCGGGTACGGGCTAGATAAACTATAATGCTTCTTAACAATATGTAACATTTTACAATGTACTTATACAATTTAAAAAGTTAACGAAATATGTGATGCAGAAGCAAATAGGACACAGAACTCAGCATACTTGCTGTCCATGATAGACAACACACTGATTTTCAGCTGTGCCTAGAGATTTGATTTTTTTCGCGAGTAGGTACCTGCGTAATGAAGTACATAATAACTGATATTATCAGAAATGTGTACCAACATTTGTGTGCGTTCTAGTGAGATAGTGTAAGTGCGTGTGAAAGTGCGTGTAAGTGTTAGCTCTACAAAAATTATTTTTATGTATGAATATTTACTGAAAATTGTTTTTTTAGGCTAAAATAGGGCAAAATGAGAGACTAAAATTTAATATTATCATTATTATGCTGTTTATCAGGCAGGCAGTTGACTACAACTGGTAATTGCTTGTATCCCACTGATCATTGTTGAGTTTTCTTTTTGGTTGTTAAAATGTGCTTGTGCTTGTCCAGTCGATTCTTACATTGGTTTACATTCTCAGCTGATATAACATTCTCTGACAGTTTGTTCCACGCTCTGACCACTCTGTTGCTTAAGAAGTGCTTGTACGGGTTGTTGTGTGAGAAGCTAGTCCGTAGTTTTAAATGATGACCTCTTAGACGCTTGCTTTTGTCATATTCAAAGATTTTATCGAAATCTGGGAAGTCGTAGTGTCCATTCAAGATCTTAAAAGTTTCAATCATATCTCGGCGGTCTCTACGTTCCTTTAAAGTTGTAAGTTTCAGCATTTCCAGTCTTTTCTCTTAGGAGTGTCTTTTTACTTGTCTAGGAACTTTGGTAAAACTACGTTGCACTTTCTCTAACATCAATGTCCTTAACAAAGTATGGGTTCCACACCTGGAACGCATATTCTTAGATTGGTCGGATGAAGGTCTTATGGCTTTTTAACAACATATCTGGTGTAAGAATCCCAAAGGCTTTTCTAGTGAGGTATATTATGCTTTTAGCTTTCTTGGTGATTGATGTTATGTGCTCCTCCCACTTCAAGTCCTCTGTGATCTTTACTCCTAGGTCCATTTGCATTTTGACTTCCGTTTTGACATTTGACTTTTATATAACTAAAATTTAACATAAAATTATTGTTTTTAAACAGCAAGAATCAAAAACCCGATGACATTTTCACGTATTCCAAAGTTCCGATAACTAACAAAGCCAACCCATACGCGGAGGCCTTTAACTCATACATTAGTACATGTCATACATTGTAATATTTCAATTACGAACCTATCACGTACGAAATGTAATAAGCATTGCGTTACTCATAATAAGGAGCGATGAGCATAATTTCCAATCAAACATACATTGGCGTGTTGTAAGCACTTCTAATGGAAAACTAAGTACCGAAAGGGCAATGGATGGTGGATTATGTTTAAATGGCTCGTGAATAAACATAGCAGGCGCCAGCTCTCATTTAGATGTATGATGGGTGGTGTTGACATGACATCATTCTTTGAAGGGCTGTATGGATTTATTCAAGTATATATAGGTATAAATAATTATAGTAGATATTACGTCCTTCTCACATTAGAAACAGTGCTGTTTTCGTATATAAATCCTTACATAAATCCGATCCTTTCTCGCTGGACTGTAAGGGAAAGAAAAACTCAGAATGTGCCAGCTGCCTACTCCTCCCAGGCATATTGTAAAAATCAGTAAGGGACGTGATGGTCTTGCTGTATCATGGGCGAAAGGCTGACCACCTCTCACCATTACACAAGATGTTCCATCTAATAACCCTCACCATTTATGTCAAGCGTGGCATTGAGTGATTTTCTGGAGCCACTGATGCTCTGCCTACCCCGTTGGGGATTGCAGGCGTGAGCGTGTGTATGTATAAATCCGAAAAACGAATTTAGTGGTACAGCTAGTTGTAGCATAAAGATATAGTTCATAGTTCCTATAGTTCCTAGACCTAATACAAGTGGTATTAGGTGTCTATAGTTTACAGGCGTGAGAATTTGCTAAGCTGTAAATGAAAAAAACGGCACGAAGGCCGTGATTTCCCATAAGAGAGATACAAATAATAATAAATGTCTTTATTCAAGCATCACAGGCTCATTTGTTAGTAAAAAATAGTCTAAGACTTAATATTATGTTAGTAAAAATAAAGATGATAATTTAATTCAATTTAACTTAACATAATAACAGTGGTTAATAAATTACATTTAATTAATTCATTTATACTAATAACATTAACATTAATACCTCCTCCAAGCCCCCCAGTTGTCTCAATTTAATTTAATTTTGGATGTGATGGACCAAGATCATAATAGCGTTAATTTTTGCTGAGTTAACCCCTTTAAGGCGACTACAGCACACATAGGAATAGTGCCATCTCCGTCTCTTCAACAGTGCAGTGCGAACAGTGTCGATACACGAAGTTTACGGACTATGAAAGCGTGCGTGCGTAAAAACATGTTCGAAAGTTAGAAAAATGAGATTTATGGAAAGGTGACAGCTTAAATCGAAAAATGCGTTAACTACTTATCGAGAGTGTTCAATCACGAACAAATTCAAGTTACTGTGTGCATTTTACTATCGTTTTTACAGCTTAAAAGATACACAATATTGGTATTTAGAGGTGACTTTGTGAGCTTTTTCTATCGAACCAAAAGTGCTGAATCATGTTTTCAGCAAACTACTTATCTAGTTTATGTCCAGAATATTACCGTAGTATTTTTTTTTTCGATTTAATGCAGTGCGTCATGCTTATCTACGCATCATAAAATCGTAATTTAGGTGCTGTAGTCGCCTTAGTAGTTCAATAAGTAAATTACTATAAAAACTGTACATAAACGTCGTTATTAATCAAGGGAAACTAGATCATATCCATCGATGGACCTCACTTTAACGACGTCGTTAATTCAATGCTCCCGTGATTATGGGACTTGCAATGATTTCATTAGATCATAAATTATAAGCGTTCGAGACAAGGATGGGACAATTGCGGGCAATTGGTACGGAACGGCGCCTGTACTTGGTTCTGCCACAAAATAAAAAGATACAGAAAGACCAAGATATGAAAATGCCTGAGTCTTTGGCAGAGACAGAAATTAGAAAAGTAGACTCTTTCATGTTGGAGGGCAAGATCCACAAGCCAGCGAAGTAAAAAGACCATTTTTAAAGTGGACACTTTGGTGAGCTCTACAACTCTCGTTCATAAGTGTAAATCCAAATGAGAGTCAAAGAATTTACAGGATATAGTCAACAATAGATCGGTTCCTAGAGCCTCGTCTTCTACCGGCCTGTAATGAAGATTGAATGGAAATTATTCAACAAAATGCACTTTTTTTTCGCATTGCTTTTGTGTAGCGATGAGTTGGCTGCATGCCTTTCTATACCCGTTTATTTTGTGGTATTGCTGATGTCATCGACACTCCCGTATTTGAATTTTCACTTGCATTGCTTCTTTTCTTTATAGCTCTCAATCCTCGGTTCATTCACAAACAGTAAGGGATAAGTAATGGAGACGATAGTTGTGATGGATGGGGTAGATGGCATGAAAGCGGCCCTAATTGCTGACTCCTCCTTTAGTTCAGGGCCCGACTGTTTACAATGGAAAAAAAGTGCAAGCATTGGAGAAGCCAATTATATATTTGACGGCTGGGTCTCAGAACCAGCTTGCAGTCCAACTTATTGTTACCATTTGAATAATTCTAAAGTGCACTCTCTCCACGACCTTGCCCAGATGACAGCTGTCATCCGGTGTAACGTTTTACTAAATTAAACGTAATTAACTGCCTTCATAAACGTTCTTGGCTAGGATGCGACATATTTATAATATAAATATATTTTATTTTGTTTTTAATTGTTAGCCACCACCCGCTCTGCTTTATATTTTTTCCATTATTTTCCTACCCAAAGGTTGCCTGGAAGAGATTGCTACCTTAGCAATAAGGCCGCCTTTTTGTACATTTCTGTTTTCTGTTCTTGTCCTGTTATTGTAATGTTTTTGTGTTATCTATGGTGTGCAATAAAGTATATGTCTATGTCTATGAGAAGCTTACAAAGATGAATGCTTTTGTTTTAATTCAAAATGTTTGCACTGTCCACTGTAGTATTTTGTGTTTTGTCATGTTTTGTGCAACGGAAACTGCAGAGATTCTTTTACTGATAAATAAAACACTAAACTCACGGTGCAGAAGTCGCTATTCCGCTCAAAGTTTATCTAGACATTAGTCGAAACTAATTACAAAAGAATACAAGTTTTATTATTAAGGATTGCGGGATTTCGTTCACTTCCAAAAATAACTTAATAATTCTGAGTAGTTAGAATTGGCTCAAGAGAAGGGTAGAGTGTCTTAATCGTCCACCAATGGTCATCATTTTCGATGCCTATTTGCAGGGGACGTTTCATCTACCGTTTTTGCTTCATTCGTAAAGAAATGTAGAAAATACTGTAACTGTTTTGTGCACTTTTATTCACCCCAACATATGCAGGGGCAAAGGCAACCACACAATGATATTCTGAAGAACATGCAATCGTAGACCAATTTTTAGCAATGTACTTAGAGGTAGGAATAAAATGTATGTATGTATTTATTCTTTATTGTACATGATCAAAAGTTACACAAGACACATAAGAAACACACATACCAAAACATTTAATGTACCAAATTGGGTCCTTGTTTAAAAAAAACAAAAAAAAAACGCTCAAAGGCCCACATTAAGGTTTTCCCTTGTATCGTGGGTCCCTTGGAACACACAAAGACAGACACAAACACCCATGACCCGAGAACAAACATCTGCTTTTTACACAAATATTTGCCCCGACTGGGAATCGAACCCAGGACCCGCCGATCGAGAGGCAGCGTCACTACCACTCGACCAAACCGGCCGTCGTTTAAGTAAAATCAAGTAAGTAAGTATATGTGACGAACTTGACTAACCTTAGGCCCTTTTAAACAGGGAAATGTCTGAGCAGTCTAAGGTCTGTATTACAGAACGCGACTCAGACTCTGATCTACATACTTGAGTAGCAGTCGTTATCGTCATTTTGATAGTGAGAGATAGAGAGAGAGACAATCAACACTTGAGTATAGATCAACACTTGAGTCCCCTTATATAATATGGGCTTTAGTAGTGTAAACAGGGATATGTCTAGCAGTGTAAGACGCATTCCTGTTACCAAAATCTGTGTACTTACACTTTCGTCCAGTACATCAGGGCTCGTCATATTAGCGTTAATGGGCTAGTGCGAAGTTGATCTATTGCATGACACGATGCAATGGAGATGCGTCTGATGTCTGCCTTTGTTTAAGTGTGGAGGGCAACAGCATATTAAAGAGCCGTTTCTAGTTAGCTAAGTATAGTTACTCCAATACTTTGGGTTTTTTAGGCGAACTTCCTGACACCATCATATACAAAGAACCTTTATCATCGATACAAATAAACGTTAAAATCGAACATCAATAGTTTAGAAGTAGGTGTGGATAAGAGAAATATAATTTAGAGCAAGCGCGGTGTTTTTTAAACAACTACAAAAAATGAAGGAGGCTCTCCATTCGACTTTATATTTGTTACGCGATAACTCCGCCAACGATTGTCCGATTTTCAAAATTATTTTTTTTGTTTAAGAGAATATACTCTTGAGGTGGTTTCATAAAAAAAATTATCAAAATTTAGCGCTTTTTAAAAAACAACAAAAACACAATACACATTATGTTTAGCTGCTTTTTGGGTGGTTATCTGATAGGCATTGTTGGGATTGTAGTCGGTTCATTCTTACGTTTTTGGCGTGGACAATGACGTACGATTACGTTTTTGGCAATGGTCGCACATCAGGTTACTATAAGCGTGCACTTTGTGGTTGTACAATAACAACGGTTTTTCAATGAAAATGGAGTAACCTGATGCGCTTGGCCTCTGTACTATGTAAGTATTTTGATTTATGTCAAAATGGAAGCTCCGAAGGGCATCGCTCCCATCACTCAAAACATTTGCACCAATTGACTGGGCTCCGAAACCTGATCCCCATCACGCTCCTTCATAATTGGCCGTAGGTGCATGACAGTTAACAGCCCGTCTGATGTATTGCCACACTTTTAACGAGCTAACGACCGAGATTACTTTATTCCGCTAGCGGAGTAAAATCAGTTGAGAGAGACACAATCACAGGGACGGCTAAGAGGGCTACAAAAGAGAATTTTTGGTTTCTGTGGACCCTAGAGTACGAAGAAAATTCAAAAATCGAAACGTGGGTGAATTAAGAACTTAGATCCGTATTACAGAACGCGACTCAGCCTTCGATCTATTACTTGAGTAGCAGCCGTCATAGTGAGAGAAAGAGACAATCAACACATAAGTATAGATCAAGACTTGAGTCTTCTTCTGAAATACGGACCTTGGAATTAGAAGACAGACCTCAATCTTGAAAAATAGATCAGGTTTTCAAAAGTGGTAAACATTCTATCAAAATTACATTATGAAAATACTAGCTTTCCGCCCGCGGCTCCGCCCGCGTCCTAATTTTTTTTAAATAAAAAGTATCCTATAAACCTCACGGAGCCCGAGACCTTTCCAACGAATGCAAAACCGTGGAAATCGGTTCGTGCGTTCTGGAGTTATAGCGTCAGGAAGGAAAACCCGACTTATTTTTATATAATAAAGATAAGATTACCTTATCGATTAGGTACTGCGAAATCAGTTTTTTTTTGGATTTTTATTTGCTTATGATGATACAATTAATCAACGTTAGCGTTGGATTAGCTCTAGAAAGATTCTTTTTTCAGAAACAATCATGTTGGGGCGCTAAATTGTCTCACACCGGGCGCTCATTAGCCTAGCTACGGCTCTGGATAAATTGTGAGGTTTATTGTCATTTTTTTGAGAGATTCTGATTGACTAATGGATTTTCATCTTCTGGAAAATAAGATGATTCGATAATGTACTCTTTTCCGCTAAGTACTTAGCTATGTACACACGCGCACAGCTGAAAACCGTGTTGAGGCCTCGGCTTCAGCACCGCACGCTGAGCTGAGTCCTGTTTGACCTGGCATTACAGCATAAGCCACTATTTATATAATACATTATGTTGTCGTTTTCTGTTTGTGTTGTGTCCTGTTTTTTATAGTACTTATTTTTTTGTATTAATTTTTTGTGTCAAATAAATGTTTTGAATCTTGGAGGTTGATTGGAATTTCCTAAAAACATTAACATGAAGGCTAACTAGATTAGATCCAAAGAAGAAGTTGCACCAAATAAACCTAAATCTGAAAAGTACCTACTGCATGCATTTTGATGGGATTCAATCATCATATATCTGAACATTAAAATGATAAATTACGCACCTCTTCGTTTGAGCTGTAAGTGCAGTTCATTGCAGTAAACAGGGATGCAATTAGGGTTATGCATTTAAACCGAGGTTTAATGTTCTTTTAGGAGTCACGAATAATACCACCTTTCCTAATTTAACAACTTTATGTCTGATTACTTCTGTATCCTATAGTTCCCGCGCCCCCATTACTAGGTTTGGTCCCTTTACCTATAAAATTGCTGTTTTCCATACAACATTTTTGGAGGGCTACATCATTTTTAAGCTCCGACAAAATAGAGGTATATTTTAAGTTTGACGTATGTATCTGTATGTCTGTGTATCTGTGTTTCTGTCTGTTGGAACGATTACAGCGTTTTTTTTTTGTATAAAAGTTGACGTAATCGAGATTGTTCGAAGGTGAATTAGATTTTTAGTTCAGCCTTTTAAAAGTTTTAAAAAATCGAATGTGGGGGGTGGGGGATAATGCAAACTTTTTTCATTTTTTCCGTGTGTGGTCTCAGAGTAGTCCCCACCATCAATAGACAAGACGACTCTGATTTGAACCGAGGATGGCCCATAAAAGTAATAACAACATTACTGACATGTCATTAACTTGACTTAATATGGGTAAATAATATGCAGTTTAATGGTTGGACAGGCGCCTCTGCTCTTCAGCCAACGACCGTTCAAGGAAAAACACCAAATCATTTTTGTCGTTAAGCTGTAAGTACTTGTTCATTTTTCTGGTCTTTATGGTTCCTTTAACTTTTAGTTACGGCACCAATATTTATTTAGAGACAATTTTACATTGGTTTTATTTGGATACTTATAAAAGTTGTGTCACGACTATGGTTACTATGTATCCTTTCAGGTGGCGAAATTGAGAACTACAAACCTCACATATTTTATGACAACTAGGAAGTTTGCAACTTAACTTTTAGTTGGTGGTGGTGCTATTGGTTGGGCAGTTTTTTATTAGCCCATATACTTACGTCCCCACCGAGAGGCACGGGCCTCCCTAGGAAACACGAAGGGGATTTAGGCCATAGTCCACCACGCTGGTACAATGCAGGTTTGTGGATCGCGCCCCTTTCGAAAACGATTTATCTTGACGTACTTTCATCACGAAATTTTCCTTCACCGCAGAGCAAGTGATAATTAATGAAAAATCCATACATTAATTCGAAAAGACGAATTTAATGGTACAGGCCCGCACCAGCTTCAACCCGCAACTTTCCGGCTACAAGTCTGGCTCATTACCAACTGGACTATCGCCGCTTCTTTTACTATTTCGTCTAAACTCTTTGATAGCTCATAAGTCTGGCTCACAGCCAACAGCAAAGATTAAACGAAAGTGCATGTATCTATTTGCATTTAAAACATAACGTATACAGTCAAGAGCACATAGAAGTAAATATGTTCGCTCTTATCGCAAAGGAATACGGTCGCTTTCGTAAAGCTTGACGTGCTCTGGTTGTAACGTGCTGTGTGGTTTTGTGAGTTCTCTGGAGAGTTTTATTGCTGTTGCTAAGAGCTTTTTCACTGGAAGAGGAAACCGCAGGGGCTAGGACTCAAATAGAGGTTTAGAATATGTTTTCTTAACTCGTTTTCTGTCCAATACGAGTACAAGTACCTATTTTCATTGAGGGCAAGAAACATTATTCCATGGAGAATGGAGATGAGCTGATCCACATCCTTAATTTTTTACCTACATTACTGCTATACAGAGGAAGACCTCCATGCTGGACTGGGAGTAAAAGAAAAACATAGAATAGATAGGCCAGAAGCCACAACACACTGTGGTACTGACTGAAAATCAGCGCTTTAGTCTAGTGCTACAGCACATGCTGAGTCAGCGCCATTTTGACTGCTTTAGATAAGTTTTATGTTGTTCTACTTGTTTGTATTGTTTGGAAGCAGTTAAATAAAGTTATATCTATCTATTTATCTATCTATCTATCTATCATACTTTAAAAGTCAGTAACTGGGATGCTAGGGTTCTGCTGTATTATTGTGAGTGAAAGGCTGACGACCTCTCACCACTTACGTCATATTTCATCTTGTACGCTGGTACATAATACTTCAATGTTTGATACTCTGAATTTATGTCAAACGTGGCATCAAGTGGTTTTAAAACCACTAAAGCTCTGCCTACCCCAATAGGGATTATAGGCGTGAGCGTATGTGTATATGTATGTAAGAGGAAGACCGCAAATTTCTTGAATGTTTTGGGTAATCGACATATTAACCGTCGGCCTATTTCACTGTTTATTTATTTATCTGTTATCGATTTACTCTACAGTTATCACTGTCGTTTAAGCCAAGCCAGAGGCCATTTGGAAAAATTAAAATACCGACCATAACTCTAAAATTAAAAAAAAAACTATTACCCCCAACATTCGATTGCTTATATTATCTTTTAAACGGCTAAATTGATCAAATATGCTGAGAACCATCTCGATTACGTCGGCTTTCAAAAAAAATCACATCGAAATCGGTCCCTATGTTTATGAGCTACGATAACACAGACAAACACACAGATACACACGTCAAACTTATAATACCCTTATGTTTTGTCGGGGGCTAAAAATTGATAAAAGCTATTAGGTATGACAGTAAGTATACAGCGATAAGTATCCTCACAAACTATTCTTTCTCAAAGTAACCAGAACAAATGCTGGTGAACGTGCTCCCCTTTATAGACTAATGAATAATTATAATGAGCACCTGTACGAACTGGACCTTTTTCTATACTCTAAAAACTCATTCAAGAGCAAAGTTTTTAAACTCCTTCAGCTGCAACAATAAATGCAGATCCTTTCATAAGAGAATTATTTTATATTTTTAAACTCCATACCTACACCAAAATTATCACCCCCTCTGCGCCCTGCTTAGTGGCTATTTTAATTCCGATCCCAAGACCTTCTGTCGTAGGGCTAAGCAGGGCACTCTCACATTCTTCGGCTAATCGCAATCATATTTACACACAAATACACACTACACGACACTCACAATACTCTCATACATTACATACTTGCATGCGAATACTTTTTTAGAGTTCTATTTAATTTAATTTAAGTTAGTTTTACTGGTTTTGTTTTAACATTGTATATTGTAATCTGTGGATAACGGTGTTGATTGTACAATTATCCAACTTTGTTGTATACCTACTGTTTTAACCTCCTGTACAATTGTTTGTTTTCCCAAATAAAATAAAATAATAATAGTGTCTTTAGAAAGCCGAACTGTCGCCACGCCGATATTCCTGCTCTAATTACAGATTTGTACTAAAAACAGTACGAAAATAATTAAATACAATCACTTGCCTAGTTTACTAGTGAATGAATCAGCGGTTCAATGGCCGCCTATGGTTGGAGGCAATTAAAAAGTTTGGCGGTCCGTCAAACCACGCCGGACCGACCCATTTTTCGGCCAACGCATTTCGCGATGATCGGAAATAGACGAGTCGTCAAGAGTTCCGAACTACTGCCCGATATTTGATGAGAATCGCTATAAAAATATTGAGGAAGTCTGCAGTTCAATAGGTATTCTGATATTTCGATCCTATCATACATAAGTACTGTGGAGGTTCTTCCTCCATGATAACAATCTTTTACCGTGTGGTGATCGGTTGAGAATAACACCACCCCATCTCTTTCCGTGTCGTAAGAGGCGACTAAGGAAACTCAAATGAGACCTGCCTCCTAGTAATCCAACCCAGGCAACGACACTTCATTTTTTTCTGAATCTGAGGTGTCCTATGGTCTCATGCGGTGTGGTAGGCTCTGTAAAGGGCCGTCTGGTTCGCGACCACCCTCCTACCGAAGTCCGACGCTAAACAGCTTGCTGTGTTCCGTCGGTGCGTGGGAGTACCTGCCTGAATAGGCATTTTCTGGGTTAACTCGCTCCATCGTCGACCTCATCTTTGACCTTATGGTCAAGATTGAGGTCAAGAGTTAACCCATCTTATAATGAAAAATAAAAACTACTAGATCAGGGTTTCCCAAACTATATGGGTCGCGACTCACATGGTGGGTCGCGAGCGAATAGTGAGATGGGCCCTACCTGTAGAACGACATATACCGATACCAACATAAATTGGACTTATCAAACTCACTGCGCAATTAAAAGGAACTCGTGTTGAAGTTGATATCAAAACTCCTACCTAACTAAGAATTCGTTTTCGAAAGTTTTCGAAAGTCCACCAACCCGCATTGGGCCAGCGGGTGGACTATCTATATGGCTTAAATCACCTTCTTCTTTTAAAGGGTGGCCCGTGCCCCTTGGTGGGGATGAATATGGGCTGATAAAAAAATAATGGCTCTTGACCGCAATTAGCTAAAGGGCGAAGACGCGGTTGAGGATGTAAGAAGCTAACCCAGAAGAAGTCTATTCATTCGAACTTTATTAACGTGTTGTCCCATGTCAGAACGTTAGCAAACGACCTACTAATTCATGAAGACTGACTAACATGTACCTACTACACCCAATTTGTTCGGTAGATTTAAATCTAGATCAATCAAGTAAACACTAAAAAGCGGGTTCAGAGCACAACGCTCCAGTTTTATTTATATTTTATTAATCTTTATGACTCCGACCAGACGAGATCGAGTTTTGAAGACTGAAAATAAACATTATAGTTACTGCAAAACCAGACTCACTGGTGAAACTATAATTGCGAAATCATAAAATATATCAATACAATTGTACCCTTGACTTTTGCGGAGCTACCTTGAAAGCTTTGAAATCGAGTCTAAATTAAATTCTGTATTCTAATTATATTAAGTACAGTTCATGTGGTTACGGATTGCAGAGTTAACAAAAATAAACTATGAGTGGGACTTTTGCATCACAAACTGTACTTTGAAATTATCCTAGTAACGCCATCTCTCGTCGCGATCAGATAACTCATGACTGACGTTTTACTGACGTAACTGTTTACTCCGTTTGCCAGCTCCAGCTCTATGGTCTCTATGGTAAATTCCGTAAATTTGATTGGCTAATTAAAGGTATTCTGGAACGTTATTGGTGAATCACAGTCATTTCTTTCAAAATAAACGAATTGTCGTGAACTGTGTAATCGGAAACAAACCTCCTGCTAACATGGCGATTTTTCTTGGTCATCATTCATCGCGAGTCGTTTGATAATTATTGCGTGGCTGTTATGGGCATTTCCTGTCATCGTGCGTTGTTTTTTCTTTTTGAGAAATTTTCTTTGTTTTGTTCGCTGTAAAATTCACTAGTAAAGATGAGTGTTGACGCATATGGGCCGAGCTCTCAGACGCTCACGTTTTTGGATACTGAGGAGGCAGATCTTATCGGAGCGGACACCCAAGGGTCAGAATTCGAGTTTACTGACTTCACCTTACCGTCCCAGAGTCAGACCCAGGCGTCGCAGCACGACCATGGCCTGGCGACGTCCAATCAGGTGGGTAAACATGTCCCACATTTCACATTATTTTGATCTACATTCGAAACCTAACCTTATTTAGACGAACTATTCGTAATACTTTATTGTACTTTTATGATTCCCAACATGTTTTTGCATTATAGTATTGCATAACATTGTGGTATAATCTGTAATACTGTGTTTCTGGATACTACTGTTATTTGCAATTCTGTAGCACATGTTTTCAAAAAGTATTGCGTTTTTGTCTTCGTCACAGTTATTGTACGCCTTGTAAATGTTATAGACTGTTAAAACTATTGTTTGTAATCGCTGGCATGCCTCGTACCTAGTTCTAATAAAAGTATTAGTTGTAAAGTCTGTTGAACAGGTTATGTTGCATGTAACAAGGTCTCCGTGATAACAACTTACAGAAAAAGACCCTATTGTATGATAAGTTTATACTAAGTCCTATTTACAACAGAAATAAAAATAATTAATCTGAAACTGCTTTTGTTCGAGTAACTAAATGGTACTAGTACAGAGGGCTGCACGTCAGAAACAAAAAAACTATTTTGCAACAAAATACAGTCACCTTCATATGCCAACCTCGGTCAGAGGGTCATGTTAGACCTCTGCTTCTCGCTAAGTATCTAATTTTTAAAAAAATTAAAAATTATTATCAAAACAGAATTTTACAAATAACTCACAAAACTTCTTTGTTGGTTGAAACATTGGGTTAAATTATAAGCAAAAATGAAGGATATGAATCAGCCAAAGAAACTGAACAACTTTCTACTAGGTAAATTGGTCCAAATATGAAAAAAAGTTTTTTTGCCTCTCCACACAACTTGTGCGATCAGCTGATTTGCTTTTAGGTATATGAAAAGTTGAAATTTTTTTCATGAATTTCATTGAGGTTCTGTGATAAAAGTTGTTAAATTTTATGGGGAGAATAACTTCTTCAAGTCCCGATTCGCGGTACCGGTACGTACCCGGCTGCTTCTCTCCACAAACGTATGTACAACGCTTCTCTCGCAGTAACGCCCTAAGCCGAGGTTCGAGCCCCACAGGGGGCACCCTTAGGCCTGCTACTTAAAATGTTGGGCTGAGAGCCATCTGCGCTCGCCACTTGTTCGGTGAAGCTGTCAAGGCCATCAGCGGCCAACAGTGTAGTCATTTAGAAAAAAAAGAGAGCGTGGAGAGAGCATGGTGACCTGATCGAAACCTACAAGATCCTAAATGGTCACTATGATATAAAGGATTTCGACAAACAGATGCTTCGACGAGACCACAACACCCGCTTAAGAGGACATCACATTAAACTACATACCTGCTTCTCCTATAATAATCCCCACAAATATCTTCTCTAATAGAGTCGTGCAAGCATGGAATAAATTACCAGAAGAAGTAGTTTCGGCACCAAACGTCAACAGATTTAAAAATAATAAAAAAATTAACTTCTTCAAGTTTCGCCATGTTAAAAAAATGGTCCTGCCTTAGCATATGTCACAGCTCAGCTGTGTTGCTGGTATTACATTTAACTTTTTTTTAGGTGAATGGACTGGGTCGTTCAGGAGATCTGACCAATAAGATTTCAAGTGTGACAAATGCCATAGCTGAGCTGCAGTTTGAGGAAGAAGATGAAGCTCTGTACAGTAGTAAGGAGCTGCCGGAACATGCGTGTAAATACTGTGGCATTCATGACCCTGCCACTGTTGTCATGTGCAACATCTGTAATAAGTGGTAAGAGAAAGTTTTTGACTTATTATTATAAATTAATAAATATTGTGGACAACCTACCTTACAATTTGTACAGAGTTGGTGTTTCTACAAATTTTACTTGTGTACAGAGATAAGATCTAATATTCAAACAGCCATTTTTAAACTTTTTATTAATAATAGTCTGGCCAGGAACTTTCGTATTGTTTTTTAACATACTAAATTTGATATAAAATACTTTTTATTCATTAAACAGATGGGTGAAGGTCATTTCTAGTTCGAGTCCTCCACTATGAGACAGTATATTTTTAACTTCAGTAAAAACAAGGTCTTAATTACATTTTATGCAGCAACACTGTTGCTTTAAATCTTATTAGTATACAAAATTTTATGCCTTGAAACATAGTTTGTTTCCTTGATCTTTGGTCAAAGGTCTGATTAAATTTAATTGTAATTACATACCATACCGATATAGATTGTAAACAGACTGGTCAAAGGTCTGATTAAATTTAATTGTAATTAGATACCATACCGATATAGATTGTAAACATAAGTCTGTATTAAATTAATCCTCAATCACTGACATGAAACTTACATGCACAAACAGTGACTATACATGTCTGACAGATGGTACTTTAAATATTTCTAGTATAGGTATTTACTATAGCGGTGATAGCCCAGTTGGTAATTAAATGAGCCAGACTTGTAATCCGAAGGCCGCGGGTTCAAAGCCTGGTGCGGGCCTGTACCACTAAATTCGTCTTTTCGGATTTATGTACGGATTTCTAATTATCACTTGCTCAACGGTGAAGGAAAACATTGTGATGAAACCCGCCCGACTAAGAAAATTAGTTTTCGAAAGACGAGCAGTCCACCAACCCGCATTGGGCCAGCATGGTGGAATATGGTCTAAATCCCCTTCGTGTTTCGAAGGGAGGCCCGTGCCCCTCGGTGGGGATGTATATGGGCTGATAAGAAGATTTACTGCAAATTACAAAATGCTACTTCTACACTAATCTTAAAGAGGAAAGATTTGTATTTTTTTATGTAACAAATAAACTTAAAAACTGCTGGACCTATTTCAAAAATTCTTTCACCATTAGGATGCCACATTATCATAGGCGACATAATTTTCCCGAATTCCCACGGGAACGAAATCCCGAGCGGGATGGTAGTATTAAATAAAGAAAAAGAACTGCACCTGTAAAATACAAGATATCTGACACACAACACTTCAGAATAACTTTGTAACCTTTTGTTTGTTATATGTATTTGTACATGTGGTTGTTTTGTATGTTGTGTTGTGTGTACATTTTAAAGCAATGAATAAATTCTGTGTATGTGGATATTTTGCAGTCAAAATTTAAAAACTTTCAGAGATCAGCTGCCGGACTAAAAATCCTGCTAATGGCTCAAAAACTTGACTAATTAGTCTCAAAATAATCTGATGATTTTAACAAACTATGACAAATTTGGGTTAATGAATTCATTTTGCCAACAAACCAAACTTAACAAAGCCATTCTATTACACTATTTAATAGTTTCAAAGGTTTTAGAAGTTCCTAGACACTACGGAATCAATGTACAGACGTAAGGTTCTATCTATCTATGGAGGGGACGCCCGTCAGGCACAAGCGGGTGATCAGTCCACTTATTTAGGACCATTCGACCCAATTCCCCATAACAGCGCATGAGTTTCACCTCTTCACTGACAGTTCCACCTCTTTGAACCTCCCAGAAGCTTTAGCGAACCCTATTATTTCTTTTATGCTAATATCTTGTATGGACACTCAGTCAGGAAGTGTAGACTTGTTTCCTCGTCGCATTCAGGTTACATATTTGTTCTACGAAAGCCAGCTATATTACGAGTGAAATAAAGGCGACGTAAAGGTGAACATGTGTAGCCTGATGTGCTGCCCTGTGTACTTATTAAGAATGATTTTAAAAAAATATTTATTTAACATACAGTCGGTCCAAGGACCATAAGCAGTTATTTAACAGCATAATAAGACATGTAAGGTTCCATTGATTGGTTGCCTTTCCGATTACAGAACATGAGATTCCTTAGGTCTGTATTACAGAACATGACTCAGTCTCTGATCTATACATGAGTCGTCTTTGTCATTTTGATAGTGAGAGAAAGAGACAATAAACACTTAAGTATACAGGGCTTTAGGTATATCTCTTTCAACCTCTCGGGTGGTTAATCAGTCCATGAAACTGAACAACTTTTTCCCAAGAAACATAGGTCAAAATACGAAAAAAAAAATTTGAGTCCATGGGGACTCAAACCCCCAAACTCGGAAGTTTGTATGGACAAACTTCATCAGCATAAAGCGTAGGTATTTTGTATGGGAGATCAAAATTTGTTTTTCGTATCTTGACTGATTAACCACCCGAGAGGTTGAAAGAGAGATACCTAAAGGCCTCTGTCAAATTATCCCAGGTGTGAAATTACAAATTTTTTTTTAATTCTCAGGTTCTGTAACGGCCGAGGCAACACCTCTGGGTCCCACATCATCAACCACCTGGTCCGTGCTAAGCACAAGGAGGCAGCCTTGCATCGCGACGGACCCCTCGGAGAGACCCTACTCGAGTGCTACTCTTGTGGCGCTAGGAACGTGTTTGTTCTTGGGTTTATACCGGCCAAGGCGGATTCTGTTGTCGTACTGTTATGTCGGTAAGTTTTCTTACCAACTATATCTATACATATTATAAAGAGGAAAGATTTGATTGTTTGTTTGCATTGAATAGACTCCAAAACTACTGGACCGATTTGAAAAATTCTTTCACCATTAGAACCTACAATGTAGGACCTACATTATCCGAGATAGACAAAGGGTACATGATTTTTCCGAATTCCCACGGGAATGAAGTCCCGAGTGGAATGCTAGTATTAAATATTTTACTTGTCTTACCCGGTGTAGTGACAGTTTGGCAAAAACTAAAACTCGGAATTCAGTTAATCATTCTAATCAAATAAGGTCGCTTCGCTATCAAAATGCGATGAATAGAGGCCAGCGCATCAGGTTACTCGATTTTCATTGCAAAACCGCTCTTATCACAACAGCACAGAGTGCACGCGTGTGGTAACCTTAGTTGTGGCCGTTTTCGTGTTTTACGTAGTTATCGTGGTTTTTTATTGAAAAATGAAGTGTATTTGATTTTTTACAGAAAAAGTTTAATTTTAAAACAGAAAATATTTTAAAAAAGAAAAATTTTCCTGAGCTAAATTCAATTGCAAAACTATTCAGAATGACTGAGTTCAGGTTTTAAATTTTTGCTAACACCCTGTATTTGTTAACTGGCGTCAATATTATAACCACCTTATAATGATTTATTTTTTCTTTCAGTCAACCTTGTGCGGCGCAGAGTTCCCTAAAAGATATGAACTGGGACCAGGAGCAATGGAAACCATTGATTTGTAAGTTTCTTTTATATTCAACTAGATTTCCGCCCTCGTTGACTACACGTTATATCGTGACCGGCTGTGGGATAAAAAGTAGCCTATGTCCTTTCCCAAGGTCTAATCTATCTCTGTACCAAATTTAATAAAACTCGGTTCAGCAGTAGGCGTAAAAGCATAACAGACAGACAGAGTTACTTTCGCATTTATAATATTAGTAGGGATTGACAGATCGTCATCAGCCTGTAGCTGGACATAGGCCATAGGCCATTTTAGAGCCTAAATGCGGAAATAGGAGGCATGCCATGGATGCGTGATGTAATAGGCTAGACGACCAAAAATTAATCACTACAAAACCGATTAGGACGTATTTTTTGCTCGCATGCGCTTGGGCACCAACATAACACTCGTGCATTAATAACTCACTTTGCGCTCGGTGCAACAATCTACTATTAGTCCATCAGTTATATTTTTTTTTCTCATAAACGAAAATTTCGTGTGACGTCACGCCTAGGTAAATTTTTTACTTAGAAGTGACGTCACAAGCCCCCACTCCGGAACTTTGATGCTTTTTTTCAAGCGAAAAATAAGTGTTCCGTATTGTTGGACGGTTTAACGCACGGACTAAACAGTCGTCATCCCTATTTAGTCATGTCGATGTTCTGCCTGTTCCGTATACTGACGCTTTGCGATAGAAAGAGAGGACGGAACGAGATACATACGACAAAATTATGTCACGCGTCCATGTTATTCGGAAAAATAACCGAATAACAGACGCCTGGCATAGTTTTGTGAGGAATTCGGAAAAGGTTGTAGCCTATGTCACTCGCTGATAAGAGAGCTTTCTATTGGTTATTTTTTTTTAATAGTTTTTGAGTTTTGTTACAAACATACAAAAATACAAATATTTATGCTTTATGAGAACTCATTTTGAGTTAAGCTCGCCATTGTGTATCCTGTTCTCTGTAAAATGTATGTTTAAAACTTTTGTCTATACTAGTATTATAAAGGAAAGATTTGATTGTTTGTTTGTTAGCATTAAATGGGCTGAATTGAACAATTATTTTACCGTTAGAATGCTACATTATTCTTGAGTAACATAGGCTACATAATTTTACCGAATACCCACGGGAACAAAGTCGCGGGCTGAATGCTAGTACAGTATAATATTAGTGTAGGTGTCACCCATTTTTAATCTTAAAAATGAACAGCTAGAAAGAGAATCATCTCTTCTTTTTTTGTCTATTTCACAAACTTAAATCAATTACCGAATTGCCCGATCAATTATCTTATCTGTAATTGCTCACTTTTCTTTATCGGATTGAGTTTCGGTAAAATCTATCACAAATCTAAACGGTTGAATGTGAAATTGTAAATACAACATCAAAATGAAATGCAACGACTACAAATTGAGGCTATAAACAAAAAAAAATCGCCTCTATACATCTTGTGCTATCGATTGATTTGCGTATGTATGGGAATTCGAAAATTTTTTTGTAAGGTAGAGGCATGATTGGTTCTGGGGAAGATTGCACATTTGTGAATAGGCGTAGAGTCAGTAGGGTCAACAGAACTAATGCGTATGTATGTACATTGTAAATGTCACCGGAAAATAATAAGAACTAGCGGAAAATCATACACGACAGTTGAAATGTATTATTTACCGTATACATTTCCGGTGATTGATCAATTTACGGCGACTCGCGGTAAAATGATCCGACGAACGCGAGAGGTACGCTGATTGCTTGAAAACGCGAGGGGTACCCTGATTGGTTGAATGTCTCACTTGAAACTGCGACAAGTAGGTTTGTTAGTAGCCGAACCCAACCAACCCGATAAGGGTTTGTTGGGTTACATTAGGTTAGAACTGCGACCCCCAAAGCACGAGCCGAGCGAGCGTAGCGAACGTGTCGCGGCACCGGCCAACGAAGTGCCAGAAACGACTCGACTGTGGTTGCGTTAAGCGGTTTAATAATAATAATAATCTTTATTTCCTCTACAATGGGTTCTTAAAAACTAGTCACAGGTGCCACCCATTAAGCTCATCGCCTGTGTCGGGTAACACCGCTCTTCTTATAATTAAATTACATACATTGTATGAAAAAAAATGTTTTAACGTTCTAAATTAAAATTAAAGAAATAACAAAGTGCAACTACATTTTACAATACAGTATCAGGAATAAGATGTTTTCACAGTATGCCAAGTGTGTATATGTGTGTGTGTGTGTTTAAGTGTGTTTGTCTGTGGGTATGCGCGGTTATGTGCGGTGCGAGGGTATATAATTACTTAGGTGAGTATAAGAATAGGTATGAGTAGAGTAGTTTTGTGAATCAGTGCTTATAAGTTGGTTTAATACTGCATGTGTGTGAATGGATAAAGTGTGTCATGCCCAAAGTCCTGGTTGAATGAGGAAACCCCAGGTGCGCAGCCTTACGACTGTGTCTTAGGATCGGTAACCATGCAATGTTCCACTACACATCTAGCATGTCCTCAATCTCCCCGTATGACTTAGACTCTAGCCATTTGGATATAAGTTTTTTATTTTCAAACACTAGCTTTTCGTATCAACCAATCAGAGAACAGTGTATTATAATACGTAAAATGAACACTGAGCAGCCATTGGTCCATTCGTGTATGATTTGACGTGTGGCAAAATCGTTAGTTGATAAACTTACAGCCAGGCAGCGTAAGTTGATCAATTAGCTAAAATTTATTGCGTTAAATAATACATTTCAACTGCCGTGTATGATTTTCCGCTATTTGATTGGCTACCTCGAAAATTAATCAACTTACAATTCTTATTATTTTCCGGCGACATAAATAAATAACATTGAAATTATTCCAGCGGACCGCGCCTTCCTCTCATGGCTGGTGAAGGTACCCTCGGAAGCTGAACAGATGCGAGCTCGGCAGGTGACTCCGCAGCAGATCGGACGGCTCGAGGAGCTGTGGCGGGATAACGTGGACGCCACCTTCCAGGATCTGGAGAAACCGGGCGTGGATGAGGAGCCGCATCAGGTCTTGTTGAGGTATGTGCTCTTTTAACGTAAGGAAACGCCGCTGGCGCGTGCACTCGCGATCATTAACACATTGGCTACAGATATAATAATAAATAAATAAAAAAACATTGATGCCCGTAAATATTATAGTTTACCAGCCGAAGACCGAGATAAAATAAAATAAACCCGATAATAATAATAAACGACATATATTTTTCCATGAAAAATTACAAACGTTCCAAAATATTACATTGCAAATATACAGAGGACACAAAACGGTGTGAATGTGACATATTGACACAGGATGATGGACATTTTGGTATCGGTATTAATATGGAAGTTGATACCGGTACCAATTAAAATAAACGATACATCGTTAAAAAGGTAATTTTCTGTAGAATGAGAATAACCGAAGCGCTAGCTAGATTCATTGTCCAATTAGAGTAATCCTGCCTTGAAAGTTATTTTACAGCACTAGTATATTAAAGCTGTGGTTTCAAAATGATTGTAATCTTATTTATGTGTTATTGATATATTGTATAACTATCGCATTGGGGAATATCCTATAGAAATAGTTTTAAGTTTTGAAAATAAAATAAATAATATTTGAGCTTCTTTTTCAGCAAATAAATCTAAAGTAAATATGTATTAATTTGACTCTATATCTCCGTTATATGGCCAAGGTGTTAAATAAAAAACAATTTTAGTAATAGCTGTTCAATCTAATAAATTAAGAATAATATAAAGCTTGAGAAAAAATCGGTAATTTCATAGGTAAAGACCTATTATAATTAATGATGGGTGACTTAAAATATTCTTATTTTTTATTAGCACATATGCATTCCCACCGTGGGGCAACGGACATCCTTTCGAAACACGAAGGGGAATTAAGCATCACACTTTTACATTTCAGATACGAAGACGGCTACCAATACCAGAACATCTTCGGTCCCTTAGTGAAGTTGGAAGCCGATTATGACAAGCGTTTGAAGGAGTCTCAAACACAGGAGGGCATTGAAGTACGTTGGGACGTCGGCCTTAATAAGAAGACCATAGCGTACTTCACTCTGGCCAAGACGGACAGCGACATGAAGCTTATGCATGGAGACGAGCTGAGACTCAGGTAGGTTTTTTGTTGTAGATTTTACGACTTTTTGTGGAGATTGTCCGTGGCTAACTGGTTGGATTAGGGAGCGTGAGAATTTTCATCCGGAAAATGTTTAAGATTTTTTTCATATTTTCTGCTTTAAAATTAAATTATTTCTTCAAATATATTCCATTTAATAATAATAATAACAGCGTAAACGCGAAAAACAGAAAAGTACATAGCATTCAGTTAACGGCGTGGCGCGGTTTCGTGGTACATTACGTATCGCTTAAGGCGACTACAGCACCTAAGTTACGATTTTATGATGCGTAGATAAGCATGACGCACTGCATTAAATCGAAGAAAAATAAATACTACGGTAATATTCAGGACATAAACTAGATAAGTAGTTTGCTGAAAACATGATTCAGCACTTTTGGTTCGATGGAAAAAGCTCACAAAGTCACCTCTAAATACCAATATTGTGTATCTTTTAAGCTGTAAAAGGATAGTAAAATGCACACAGGAACTTGAATTTGCTATCAAAATGTTCGTGATTGAACACTCTCGATAAGTAGTTAACAGATTTTTCGATTTAAGCTGTTACCTTTCCATAAATCTCATTTTCCTAACTTTCGAACATGTTTTTACGCACGCACGCTTTCATAGTCCGTATACTTCGTGTATCGACACTGTTCGCACTGCCGGCCCAGGCCTGTTGAGAGACGGAGATGGCACTATTCCTATGTGTGCTGCCTTTATCGGGTGCTGTAGTCGCCTTAACGTAAGAAGTTAAATACGTGTTAAGCGTGACATATAGTAGTTAAATAGTCACTTGTACAGAGGCTAGTACATCATCCCAAATTAATTGAAAAATCGTTGTTATCGTAACAGCACAAAGTACACTCATGGGTAACTTGATATGCGGCCATCTGTAACATTTAAGTATTTTCTTCGCTGTCCATTATACCCTGTGTAGTAAAACAAACGGATAATTTTGAATAAATGAAGTTTATACTTTGTCGTTGCTGCTCCATATTCCATGATTTTTTTCACTAGTTCCATATGTTTATTTTATGTTATTTGATGCGACCGGTTTCGATTATATAGTTTTCAGGCGTGTCATAGTTTTCACAAAATTTAGGGAGTATGTACTTAAAAAACTAATATTAATATAAAAAACTGATATTTTTAAGTACTCCCTAAGTTTTGTCTTTCATCGGTAATAATCCGTTCTAAATATAATATCGGGAAAGGATATACGCTTCATTTTATCCCACAGCCGGGCACGATATTACCTGTAGTCCACGCGGGCAGAGAACTAGTTTTGAATCAAAATAAAACGTGATACCGTTGTGTCAGATACGTGGGCGAGATGCACAAGGCGTGGGCGGGCGTGGGCCACGTGATCAAGGTGCCCGACAACTACGGGGACGACGTGGGGCTGGAGCTCAAGTCGGGCGCCGGCGCGCCGCTCGACGCCACCGCCAACTTCGTCGTCGACTTCATCTGGAAGAGTACTTCCTTCGACAGGTATGTACCCGTAACACCGTTTCATTATGGATCACAGACCTATATCGAGATAGACGGTAAAAGTTTACCTACCTTGCGTTTAGAAAGTGTGATCCACGGTCACAGCTTTGCCCGACTTAAGTCAGTCCGCTTGAGACCTATGCCGTAAATGATAATCGATTTTAATTAAATGCCTTTGAATCGTTTCCGCGCGGTCTTGATTTCCCATTACTAAATCTCGCTCGTGACTTTATTTTAAGTACGAAAAATTCGACACGCTAGGTTCTCACAGTTTGAAGCGCTCTTTTCGTCTATCTCACTCGATATAGGTCTGTGTTATAGATAGATAGGTAAATACTTTATTGCATACTTCACAAGGTAATAAGATACACTACACGCGCGGTAACTATATACGCGTCAGCGTATGTATGTATGAGTTAAACAGAGTTTCTTGCCTACTCTTCTTTCGAGGAAGACTGCACCTTTGCGAACAGGCGCAAATGCTAATTCTCTACTTTTTACTTATCTATATACTAATATTATAAAGAGGAAAGAATTATTTGTTTGCATCGAATAGGCTCCGAAACTACTGGACCGATTTGAAAAATTCTTTCACCATTAGAATCGTACATTATCCCCGATGAACATAGGCTACATAATTTTCCCGAGTTCCCACGGGAACGAAGTCTCGGGCGGAAAGCTAGTTTTAAGTAAAATTCTGAATGTTCTGTGAAATGAAGCTATTTTTGACTTTGATACATGTAGTGTAATTCGTCATCAGGATGCAACTAGCGCTGCGTAAGTTCGCGGTGGACGAGTCGTCGGTGTCGGGGTACATCTACCGGCGGCTGCTGGGGCACGAGGTCGAGGAAGTGCTGTTCAGGGTGCACCTGCCGAAGCACTTCTCGGCACCCAACCTGCCTGACCTTAATCGCTCGCAGGTAACTACAAACATCACTAAAACGACCCTAAACATAACTAACGAACAACTCAAAACTTCACTAAAACAATTCGAAACATCACCAAAAGACAACTAAAAATATCACCAAAAACAATTCAAAACTTCGCCAAAAAACAACTTGAAACATAACCAAAAACAACTCGAAACATCATCAAACATCAACCTAAAAACAATTCGGAACATCACCATAAACAAGTCGAAACATCACAAAAAAAACAACTCGAAACATTTCCAAAAACAACTCGAAACATCACCATAAACAAGTCAAAACATCACCAAAACAACTTGAAACATTAACAAAAACAACTCAAAACATTACTAAAACAACTCGTAACATCACCACACCAAAAACAACTCGACACAGCTCCAGAAAAACGCGGGTGACAGTAACAGGGGCGCCAAAATCACAGTATAATTATTTTATTTTAAAACTTTACAAAGCGCCATGCATCCAGCGCGCTGTGGTCTAACAATTATTCGTTTTATTTTAAAACACTCACTTGAGTTTTTGAACCTTCAAACAGCTGCAGATAATCTTTAAAATTTTTTCATCGTTAATTATTTGCTAACTGTGAAAAGGCTACGTACACTTTAACCTACCTAATTTACCCCATTTGGTCAGACTTTTTAAAATTGGTATAACATTATATCTTACATGGTCACCCAAGTGTAAAAGATTTAACCCGTCGCGCGCTTGTTTACGACATGTGCGATACAAATCTGCACACGCATGAATCGCGCGAGGGTTTAAATATGCAAGTGATTACACCACACACTGGGGCAAGTGATTACACCACACACACACAAGCTTCTTAAAAAAAGGTGTTTAAACAAAAGCTTATTACCATTACATATTTCAAATTCTTGTTTGTTGTGGCTTTCGCAAGAAATAACAAGAACTATATTTTGTTTCAGGTATACGCTGTAAAGCATGCTTTACAACGTCCGCTCTCACTGATCCAAGGCCCGCCCGGCACCGGCAAGACTGTGACGTCAGCGACCATAGTCTACCAACTAGTGCGACAAAATGGCGGCCCCGTACTGGTATGTGCACCCTCTAACACAGCCGTCGACCAACTTACAGAGAAGATACATCGAACTGGTTTAAAAGTCGTCCGTTTATGTGCGAAGTCGAGAGAAGCTATGGAGTCTTCGGTTTCGTTTTTAGCGCTTCATGAGCAAGCACGAGCGCTCGGCTCGGCTGACAGCGAGCTGAGGAAACTTACCAGGTTGAAGGAAGAGGCTGGAGAATTGTCAGCTGCTGATGAAAGAAGGTACAGAGCCTTACGTCGCGCCGCAGAAAGGAGGCTTTTAGACGCAGCGGATGTTGTTTGCACGACTTGCGTAGGCGCGGGGGATCCAAGAGTGGCGCGGATGAGGTTCCAATCCATTCTTATCGATGAGGGCATGCAATCCACTGAACCGGAATGCATGGTGCCTGTCGTCTTAGGAGCGAGGCAGCTGATCCTAGTTGGGGACCACTGCCAATTGGGGCCCGTCGTTATGTGCAAGAAAGCGGCCAAAGCCGGCCTCAGTCAGAGCTTGTTTGAGCGTCTCGTGGTACTAGGCATCCGCCCCTTCCGTCTCGAAGTCCAATACCGTATGCACCCGGAGTTATCTCGTTTCCCGTCGGATTTCTTCTACGAAGGTTCGCTACAGAATGGAGTGAGCGCCGAGGAGCGTCGTCTCCATAAGATCGACTTCCCATGGCCGAGGCCCGACCGCCCTATGTTCTTCTACGTCACTCAGGGGCAGGAAGAAATCGCCGGGTCCGGTACCTCCTATCTGAACCGAACTGAAGCCGCTAACGTCGAAAAGCTCACTACACGGTTTCTCAAAGCTGGCGTACGTCCCGAGCAGATCGGTATCATCACCCCCTACGAAGGCCAGCGGTCTTACCTCGTTCAGCATATGCAGTATCAGGGCAGTCTCCACGCTAAATTATACCAGGAGATCGAGGTGGCCAGCGTCGACGCATTCCAGGGCCGGGAGAAGGATATCATCATAATGTCGTGCGTACGCTCCAACGAGCACCAGGGCATCGGCTTTCTGAGCGACCCGCGTCGTCTCAACGTGGCCCTAACGCGCGCTAAATACGGCCTCATCGTCGTCGGTAATCCAAAAGTCCTCAGCAAGCAGCCGCTCTGGAATCATCTACTAGCGTTTTATAAGGAGCGTCGCGTGTTGACCGAAGGTCCGCTATCGAATTTGAAGGAGTCGGCGATACAGTTCGCGAAGCCGAAGAAGTTGGTGAACGCGCAGAATCCGGGGTCGCACTTCATGTCGACGTCGATGTTCGACGCGCGCGAGGCCATGGTCCCGGGGTCGGTGTACGACCGCGCGCGGCCCCCCCGCGACCCGCTGGCCTACGTGGGCCCCGAGCGGCCCCCGCTGCCGCACGCCGTGGTGCCGCCGCACGCCTTCCGCGCCCCCCGCCGCAACCCCCCGCCCCCCGGCCCGCCCGCCGCCCGTCGCCGCCCGCGTCTCTCCCAGGAACCTCTATCGCAGGGCCCGGCGCTGTCTCTGTCTCAACCCGCGTCTCTGGCAGACTTCAGTCAGGAGTCGGCCGCCCCCGACTGCCCCTCGCAGCCCGACGGCTTGCTGTCGCAGGACTCCACGTATCAAGGCGGGTTCCGCGCGCGCTGTACGCACTACTGAGGCCGCACGACGCGGCACGAGCGGCACGAGCGGCACAGGCGGCACGGAGCGGGCGAGCGGACGCCCGGTCTCGCTCGCACTACACACTCGAGATCCCACTACAAACTGGACCCGCGCGGGGCCGGAGCGGGGGGCGCACCGCACTCGCGAGACATCACACTTTTCGTTCTATTTGATTAAATTAAGCCGGTCAGTGGAGTATTTCGTTTTAGGCGATACTATAAGGTTTGTGTTCATCGTAGGAGGTTCGCATTGTCTTCGTTGTCGTCGACGGTGGCGAACGGTGTCAGATTACAGAGCGCCGGAGCGTTTTCGCAACCGAAACGGAACTTTAAATCTGAGGTATAATATTGGAACTAGTCATCCCGTAGTAGCAAAATTTAAACTTTTACAAAAATTTATCATATTTAATAAAAAAAATATTGTAAACTAAATCGAAACGTGACTGAACGAACGGAAAGACATTGAAAATTAGAACATGAAATCAAAAAGTACTAAAATGCAATACTGTTTCGAATGTGAAAAAGCTCTCGGAACCAATATTATATTATCGCGACAACTTCATTGTTTTTCCTTCTCAATCACAAGCTCAAACTGAAATTATTAAAAGTTAATAAGATTGACATAAAGGAATTTTCTTTGTGATACTAACTTGGCTTTAATATTCACCGATGTAAAAATATTTTGAATTGAATCACAAACAAGTCTTCTGAAGAACATCTCAAAGTATTACAATACCTAAATGTAATAAAAAACAACTTAAAAACGTATTAATACGTACATATAATTAAGACATCAGTTGACCTATTAACAAAGAATGTTGAAGGTAACTAAATAATCAGATTAACGCAAGGTTAACGGTCAATAACAATGTAAAATTGGTTGACAACGATGTAGCTTTTTACAAGCTTTTTCATTAACTTGCAATGTATTTATATTTCTTCGGTTCAAATCTTGCAACTGAATTTTAATTCAGTTACTCTCAACCGATTGATCTGAAATATTGCATACAAGTTTGGATAACAATGCATGGCTAACTAAGTGACGTCATTTTAAATGCAAGATGGCGGACATTATTTTGCAATCCCATAATATGGGATTTAAATGAAAAGGAGCAAAAAACATTTAAATAAAAGCTTGTTTTTAAAAACGATTTTTTTTACAATTAACGTATAATAACTGTTATATTTATTTTTTGTTTATATATTTCAATCCATCGTTCGAGCATATTTGAGCCACTCTACAATAGTTGTTTTTTTTTAAATTTATTAAAGCTTAGGCTACAAGGCCATCAGCTTAAAAGCAAACAAAACTGACAATAGTCGCGGTCAAAATGACAACGCCAAAGAGTAAATTGTGTAAAAAGAAGTGTAAAGAGTGAGTTAAGTCAAATTTGTCAAATCAACTAAGTGCCTTGTCTTTCAAAGAGTATGTAATCAGAATGCTTATTTAAAGATAGAAACTTTTTTTAAAGTTTGTTTTCGCGTTCGCTTGTCGCTGTCAGTGTGAAGTTTGACCGCAGACTGTTTTTTTTTAAATTATAAGATGGGTTAACTCTTGACCCAAATCTTGACAAAGGTCATAGATGAGGTCGACGATGGAGCGAGTTTCTGGGTTAAAATGCAAATTAAGGCACTGGTACTCTCGCGCACCGACGGAACACAGCAAGCTGTTTGGCGTCGGACTTCGGTAGGAATGGTCGCGAACCAGACGGCCCTTTACAGAGCCTACCACACCACATGAGACAATAGGACGACACCTTAGTCGCGCAATTGTACCAGAGCTGCTGAAGTCGCTTGTCAAAAACTTGTTTCATATACTATTTTCTCTGTATCCTTGTCTCAGTTGTGATTGATACGCCAATTTATGTTGTAAGACATATCAAATTACTTAAAATTAATGCATTGTAAAGGTATTGAATTAATGTTGCCCTATAACACTTACTTTCGCTATTTGAACAAATAATTTTATACAAAAACGGGTCAAAGGTCAAACGGCGGGAACAGAGGTAACTTTTACTCTGTACCTTTTTCTATAGTTGGTGTGCAATAAAGTTTATTTATTTTAAAGGTAAAAACTTAATATAATACGCGGATTTAGACCCGTTTTAGTATTTAATTAATGTTGCCCTGTTTGAGGCCTAAAACTATCGATAGATATGTTCACTCCGTGGCCTGAGCATTTCAGTACGCAAGGGGCTTGTTTTGTTTACGAATGTCAAATTGTAAAAGCGAAAAATGTCTCACAATGTGGCGTTAAGTAGTTCCAAACCACACGGTGCTCTGCCTACCCCAACATGGCATAATACCAGTCAATCAAAATCGGTTTATAAAAGTTGTCAACCAAATTATTTATTTCTAATCTGTGTGCTAAGAACGGATTTCCATGATGACTTATTTCAATTGATTGATAGGCAAAATTGGATTGTAAAATGAAAAATCTGTTGTATTGTTGGATCAGTACTTTATGTGTTATTTTATGTGCAAAGAAATACTTTAATCAATGTAGTAAATGCATTATTATTTGTTGACATACAAATTTGTTATATTAGTACAGTTGAAAATGTATTGAATTTAGACGAAGCTTGACCAAGCAGGGTTACTCATTACAGTAGCACGTCAGGTTACTCATTTGCGCTATTAAAGCCGACGTTATTACGAGCGAGATAAAGGCGAAGTCGAATATATAGCCTGACGTGCTGCCGTGTGTACTTAAACTATTATTTTTGCTTCAGAACCATTGGCCAGGTTTCGCTCTTAGTGAATAATATAACTTTATTTACAAAAATACAAATAAATTAGCTGAAATATACTGATTAGAAAAATAAATCTGTTGCTGTCATTACATCCGATTTAATTGTTTTTTTTTCTACAGACGAATTTCTGCTTTGTAACTTCTGTTTACATATTTTTTAGTTTTTGTTTTTGAAGGAAAACCAATAAAGAATTTGTCATTGACAAAACTGTTCTTTTATTTGATAAAAAATAAACCACATACATACACTGTCGGCTTTTATAGCGCGATTAAACGAGCCACTTAAAAAAACTACTCAAATTTTCAAAAACAATTTATTTTCAAAATTCAAAGTAACAAACATATGTATTTTTTATTATTACAAATTATTTTTAGTTGTAAGAAGAAAACCTTATTTACTACTTAATCACTTATATACAAGGTTGAAAACTACATTTTTTTCCGATTGTATTTAATTTCCACCTTGTATATGAGGTGACTTTTTTTAGTAAAACCTTAGGAATTGATTCTACTCAAGAAACTAAATAACTTTCCTCAAGGAATCAATATGAAATTCCCAAAAAATATCGTCCACTTTCCGTACTGGAAGTCGGTTGACTCGGTTGATCGCACCAGATTTTTTTTTAATTTATCGTCCCATGTACCTTCTAGAAAATACACACACCGGCAAATTAAGCGGAACAACTTATGTTTTTCATACAATTAAGTCAACTTTAGAGTTTATAAATTGAGATTTTTAATTGATGCTGTTATTAAAATTTTACGCTTAGTTTAGGCCAAAATGTTTGTCTGTTAAAATCAAATATAAAACAAACAAGAAGTTTTCAAGAATGTGCCGCAAGGCCAAAAGATAACATTGCAAAAACCTTTTCATACAACTTCGTATGAAAAGTTTAAAGAGTTTTTTTTCTATTGACTACATGAGAGATTTTAGGCTTTTTGTCAGTTTTTGTAAAAAAAAAGAAAGAAGACCATTTAAAAAAAATATTTGCATAAAAAACAGTGCAGTTACACGTAAAACGTATATTTTTAGAATTCCCAAGCTAAGTCGATTGTATGAAAAACAGAAGTTCCGCTAATGTGCCGGTGTGTGTAGTTAAGTTTCATGGCGAGATCATGTCCGTATTACAGAACGCGATTCGGACTCCGATCTATACTTAAGTTGCAGTCGTTTTTGTCATTTTGATAGTGAGAGAAAGAGAGAATCAATACTTAAATCTATCTTGATCTATATCAAGACTTGAGTCTCCTATAATACGGGCCTAAGTTTCGGAAGCTAATTTAATCGCCCCACGTGGTTGATTATAATTATAATTAATAAGTCTAATTATTCGTAAATAAATCACAGATAGGAATTTCATTATACATTAAAAACAGTGTCTTACAATCTAGCACGACACCTTATCTGATAAGGTAATGGTTACAAGAGGTTGAGTTTGGAAGTTTTAAAGACTCCGGGGCGGGTGTTGATGATCGCTGTGTTAGCGCGCGGCACCGGCATGCTACCCAGACGGTTGCCGGCTGAAATAAACATACTTACTTCAGGGGATAGCGTTTAAAAAATTAATTATAAAACATATTCATTGAACACTTCTAGAAAACCTATAAAAACAAAAGTAAATACAAAATATCCTATACCAGCGGTGCCACCCACCAACCTAATTTGGTTACCAAGTTTGTTTTTGCTTTCTTAACGTCGTCGAACGGATCAATGCAATATTTTGCACAGGTATAGTTTGAGAACTCGAGAGTGACGTAGGCTACTTTTTTTCATTCTTCTTCTTATCGTTTAGGTATAGTCAAGTGTGTGTCGAACTTGGCTAACCCTGTATCAGAGTTTTCAAACCGCACAATAGCCTCTGACTTGGTTTTAACGGTAGTCAATTGACAACAGCCGGGACCGACAGTTTAACGTGCCCTCCGAAGCACGGAAACGCACGTGATAAATTGCCACTTTGGTCACCCATCAAATTCCTTGTCTGTGTATGGACGGCCGAAACTCAGGGTACCACACGCGTGCACTCTGTGCTGTTGTGATAAGGGCGGTTTTGCAATGAAAATTTAGTAATCTGATGCGCTGGCCTCTGTACCACAGAATAAATAATAGTACTAACGTACAGAAGTCTCACTCCCTAACAAAAGTCAACTTTAGGCATAAAAATTTGCCTACTATTGCAAGCGGCACAGGCTTGCAAGAGAAATTGAAACTTATAGTCGGCCGCTAGCGTTCATATTCTATTGCGCACCGCCGACTCGATGCCGCGTTCGCGACGAGAGCTCAGGGTCAACACTCGCCGCCGATTTAGAAGTAAAATTATTATTGAAATTAATTAAGTAAGTTATCAATGCTTATAAAATCAAGAGTAACTTTAATTAGGAAGTGTAGTAAGTAAAAACATAAGTTAACATAACCAACCATGTTATTTGATACCTAGCCTACATACCTACTAACTACAGACACCTACAGACTATTGTGATGGCAAAACGTGTTTCTGTCTGGTTTTAATATTGTTAATAAGTAGGTACACATTATTTTGTTCAACACGCTCGCGTTGCGGCTCACGCGCGCGCGGCGAGTAGCAGCCCGCGCTCGCTGCATACTCAGTATGCCCGCCGCAAGAACATGCCTAAACAAAGGAGTGACACCCCCCTGTCTGTACATTTCTAGATCTCACTTATCGGTTGAGATCAGCGAGCGCCTCTGGGCTAAGAGCTTTTTTTTCCATAGATAATGGGTTCACCATAATCTAGCACACGGGCAAAAATGTATTCGAGGATGTAGCGGGCAGAAAGCCAGTTACAAATAATGTACGTACCTGTAGTGTTCCCCCTGGCTGCACTAGCCCCCCCCGCCCCGCGGCCGCGCGCCCCCCCGCGGGCCCGCTTGCGGGGGGAGCGGCGCTTGTACCTGACAACATTTACAAGTTTGAATAATTTTAAGATTAAGGTCCGTATTACAGAACGCGACTCAGACTCTGATCTATACTTAACCTTTTCACCGCTAAAGTCTGATATATCAGACGTTTAAGTTTCGTGCCCTCGCCGCCAGTCTGATATATCAGACAAATAAATTTTACCAATATAACTGTATTTTTTCTAATTATTGGCGTGTGGTGGACGCCACGACAGTAATAATTAATTTTTAATGTCGTGGCGTGTGGTGAACGTTTTTGACTAACACTCTTGGCGCTAAAAAGGTTAAGTAGCAGTCGCCTTTGTCACTTTGATAGTGAGAGAAAGAGACAAAAATCAAGAGATGTATTTTTGAAACAATAGAATTCCAATTCGCATACGAATTGACAAGATTTGTATGGGATTTTCATGCGAATCTTGTCACTTCGTACGCGAATTGGAATTCTATCGTTTCAAAAATACGTCTCCAAGTCTTGAGTCTCCTTCTGTAATATGGGCCTAAGATTGTAACATTTTCTATTCTATTCTATTCTAAACAGAAGGTGGAGGCCTGGTGATCCAATGATACAAGATTTTATTCTAATATGGACACCAGACTCTCACAAAGGTATGTATGTTGAAGATTAAAAAAAAATAAGAGCCCGTGAAAGTAGTGGCATGATTCCCCAGCAGCTATAACGTACAACAGGGTGTAAGGGACAGCTAAGGGTATTTTTAATATCATGCGGATTTCATCAGGCAAGCGGGAATGCCCCGCATGCGTGACACCCGCAAGTGTCTTTTTCATACAAGTTTTTATCGTAGACAAATAGAAAATGAAAATTGACACGGAACTTGTTATAAACGAAGTACATCTGCGACCTAGCTTATGGTTTAAATCCCGTAAATTATATAAAAACAGAGATGCTACCTAGTAGGAAATATTAAAGGAACTAGCACTTTTCCACATTAATAATTTTCCATAATGTGACAAAGGTTCCAACAAAAATTTTGTTTACAAATAACAGGCTATACTGTGATTTTGCCTTCTTATGTTACATCTTTTGTAAATTAAGTTTGTCGTCCATTGTACGCAACCACAATGCATAGCAGCCCGCAGAAAACTAGATCGAAGACTAGCGTGTCTCACGCTGCGTGAAATTTTCCGCGTGCGTGATGAAATCCGCACGATATTACTTAGTCAAAACTAAAACCCTAAATTCAGACTATCATTCTTAGGCTGTTTTTAATATCGTGCGTATTTCACGTATTAGAATAAATATTTGTATGGAAAAGACACTTGCGGGTGTCAAGCATGCGGGGCAATCCCGCGTGCGTTATGAAATCCACCCGATATTAAAAACAGCCTTAATGATTTTCCTGTTACCCAAACGCACTATAACAAGATGCATAGGGTGAACTAACCTCTTCTTAACTCCCCCTCCCCTCCAATTCCTCCCCCTACTGCTGCCGGCAGTAGAAGTGCTGGCCTGTTTTCCAAGCGCGCTCCAATCAGTATCGGAGTGAGACTCTTCATCTTCTTCAAACACTTTGTCTTCTTTAGCCTTCTCTTGTTCTAGCTCGTCCTCGTATTGCATTAGTAGACCTGCAAAAGTAGTTTTAAAAAGATAGAACATTGTTTTTTTTAAACACCTATCTAAGGCCACTCAGGTTTTTGAGACGAATCAAACGATAACTTAAGTGTCGAAATAGGAAGATACGAGGTAATAAAGAAAAGAAACATACATACATACCAGATTCGCGCGAAAAACATAACCCTTCCTTGGGTGTCGGGTACTAAAAAATTTACAATTTTCTTATTGTCTCCCTTTTCCATACTGATTGCAGAAGATAAATAGAGAGGCTATTTTTATTTCATTTGTTTAAAACTAAGACACAATTTGAACTAAGTATTAATGTTTCATGGGAAAGTTTCCATAATGATGTTCAGAAGTTGTTTATTGTATTGTATTATGGGCTTTCAATCACTTCTACATTAAGCCTGGTGCACAGATACATTTACTCGTTAAGTCAGGTGTACAGATACACTGATCCATTAAGTCAGGTGGAAAGATACACTTACCCATTAAGTCAGGTTTACAGATACACTTACTTAGTCAGGTGCACAGATGCACTTACTCATTAAATCAGGTGCACAGTTACATTTATCCATTAAACCAGATGCATAAATACTTACCCATCTTCTCAACAGCATAAGCAAAGGTGATCTTGAGTAGTTCGATGCCATATTTGTCGTAATTGGCGCGCGTGACGTGCGGTAGTGATAGCATGTCGGCCGCCGACTCGGGCATTCTAGTCGCCATGGCCTTGAGAGCCGCGACTGGCGCAGATATTCCTACTCTTTCAGTTAGGTGCACAGGTACTGTTACCTATTGAGTCAGGTGCACAGATATACTTACCCATTAAGTCAGGTGTTGAGATACACTTATTCATTAAGTCAGGTGCACGGATACCCTATTGAGTCAGGTGCACAGATACACTTACCCTTTACGTCTGGTGTTGAGATACACTTATTTATTAAGTCAGGTGCACGGATACACTTACTCATTAATTCAGCTGCACAGATACACTTACCCACTAAATTAGGTGCACAGATATACTTACCTATTAAGTCAGGTGCACAGATACACTTACCCATTAAGTCAGGTGCACAGATACTGACTTAATCCTAATAATTTTTTTGCACATATACACTTACCCATCTTCTCAACAGCATAAGCAGAGGTGATCTTGAGTAGTTCGACGCCATATTTGTCGTAATTGGCGCGCGTGACGTGCGGCAGTGATAGCATGTCGGCCGCCGACTCGGGCAGTCTGGTCGCCATGGCTTTGAGAGCAGCCACCGGCATTACAGCCGCTAGGGATGCGCCGCGAGCCTCGCCCATCTCTCTGTAGTTACAACATTTCATAACTTTAGCCCAGTTGCGTTCGCTGATCTCAACCGATCAGTGAGGTTAAGCAACGTACACAGAGACAGGGAACCTGATACCAAAGTGGCAATTTATCACGAGCGTTTCCGTGTTTCGGAGGGCACGTTAAGCCGACGGTCCCGGCTGTTATTGATTGACTACAGTAGTTAAAAACGGAGTCAGAGGCCATATGTGCGGTTTCAAAACTCTGACACTAGGGTAAGCCAAGTTCACCACACACTTAACTATACCTACACGATAAGAAGAAGAAGATAGCTTTATTTTATAGAACATTCCGGATGTTACTTAAAATAAGTCAAAGTTACATACAGGGCTTTAGGTATCTCTCTTTCAACCTCTCGGATGGCTAAACAGTCCATGAAACTGAACAACTTCCTCAAAGAATAGATAAAAATACGAAAAAAAAATTTTGAGTTCCCATACAAACCTCATCAGCATATAGCGCATTTGTATGGGAGATCAACATTTTTGAAGTGAAAACTTCTTTAACGGCGTTGAGCACTTTTAGTATGGGGAAAAAAATGTTAAACTCGCGTCAGATCGTCAAATGTCACGAAACCCTGATCGAGAATGCGTAGGATAGGGTTGCCACCTTTTTTGGAGTGAAAACTTCTTTAGCAGCGTTGTGTACTTTGAAGTATGGGTGGAAACCCGGACGGATGGCAGCCCTATGGTAAAATTATCTCTGTGACAGATGTCAACGATTATTCGCACATAGTGCGCAAAACCGATAGACTATTTACTGAATTGAAGGTTTGGTCGAGTGGAAAAGTTGCCAGATTGTAAGCAACAGGACTCTCTTCCGTTATTCTCTCAGGATTTTTTTTTCGTATTTTGACCTATGTTCCTTGGGGAAGTTTCATGGACTGATTTACCACCCGAGAAGTTGAAAGAGATTTACCTAAAGCCCTATATATGTCACCGGAAAATTATAAAAACCGTAATATTACAATTTGGCTAGTAAAACTTTAAATTTAAGGGCCACCTGCATAAAATTAGAATAAGTTAGGCTTTGAGAGCAGCGATTGATATTACTGCAGCGAGGCACGAGCCGCGAATATTTCATTGACTACTGTATTGTATATCCCAGGGTTTCTCAAAATGGGGTACGCGAACCCCTAGGGGTTCGTCATTAGTCGGTAGGGGGTTCGCGGCAAGATGCCGAGTCAGAATTAAGGTTAAAATTGTCCAAAATTACTCCTAAAATTGATTCAATTTGCGACAAGAAACAAGCCCACCCATCACATTAATATTAAAAAGATATTTCTTTTGATGTTGTATTTGGTAAGTACCTTTTATTGAATAAAAAAACATTTCCTTCAACAGTCAACTTTAAGGGGTTCGATGTCATCTGGAAAATTTAACAGGGGTTCATGGAGCCAAAAGTTTGAGAAACCCTGGTATATCCTGTTTCGAAATAATTGACCTAAATGTAAATAAAAACGACGCCAACCATTTGACACTTGTCATACTCTTTATTAGCTATCGAAGTTTAGTATGAGTCCTTGTAACCTTCTCGTCGCACTGGAAGATATCGCCTTATTGGATAAGTCACTTTAGGTGTTTTAATCAGACTTCTAATTTTTGTTGTACAATATTTTTTAAAGGATTTTACATATGTGGATGCGTGTTTATATTCGTGTACTTGCGAATTTGTGTGCGTACACATGCGTGTTAAAGTGAGTGCATGTGAGTGCTTGTACTAGCATATTTGCGTTCAAATGTATGTACACTCAAGAGCTCGTCAAGCTTGACACTTTGGACCGGCCCTGTATTCTATGGCACGCAGTATAAATCAGAGCTCAACTTAAATTGGTAGTGTAAAGCGTAACCTGCTTTTGATTGTATATGTATAAGTCATAATTTGATTCCCTCCCTGGACTAGTCTGCTCGGTGTCTCAATTATTATTTACTGAAACTTAGATTATGTGGATAACTATAATTGGCTATTAGTGTGTAAGTTTTGAATGCAAGATAATTGTGTTAAGCTGTTATTCTAAATAAAATAAATATGTACGCACTTAGTTGTGTGCGTGCGTGCATTGTACGGACGGCCGCAACTCAGGTTACCACACGCATGCACTCTGTGCTGTTCTGATAAGAGCGGTTTCGCAATGAAAATAGAATAACCTGATGCGTTGGCCTCTGTACGTACGCTAAAGGTATAAAAGGTTACGAATAATTTACCCGCAAGCTTTTTCAAGATCCGCGTAGCACCATTCCTCGATCCTTTATAAGCGCAGCTGAAGCTTCTTCTTGTCGCATTTCATCAGGTGAAGGAAAACATCGTGATGAAACTCGCCCGTCCATTTCATTTTCGAAAGACGAGCGGTCCACCAACCCGCAGTAGGCCAGCGTGGTGGACTATGGAGCATGGACTAAATCCCCTTCGTGTTTCGAAGGGAGGCCCGTGCCCTGAGGTGGGGACGTATTATATGGGCTGGTAAAACAAAATTACCTGCAAGCTTCGACAAGATCCGCGTAGCATCGTTCTTCGATCCTTTTGATGAGTGCAGTGATGGGCTTGTCGTCGTCGGCGGCGGCTGCGGTGGCTGTCGTCAGCTGGAGCTTCTTCTTGTCGCATTTCATTGGGAATACTATCCGTAACGCACCGGACATTAGCCTGGGAGTGACAAAGAAATGTTAAATGAAAAGGATGATGGGCATTTTGGTATCGGTCTTCTTCTTATCGTGTACGTATACTCAAGTGTGTGGCGAACTTGGCTAACCCTGGTGTCAGAGTTTTCAAACCGCACAATGGTCTCTGACTTAGTTTTAACGACTGTAGTCAATCGACAACAGCCGGGACCGACATATCGGTATTAGTATGGAACTTGCTACCGCCACCAATTGAAATAAACGATACATCGTTAAAAAGGTAATTTTCTATAGAATAAGAATAACAGAAGCGCTAGTTCTGATTCATTGTCCAATTAGAGTAATTCTGTCTTGAAAGTTATTTATGTTTCATCATTTATTCATTTTTTCTGCGAAATTATTCTTCATTTTGGCATAGTGTTTTTATTTACTATATTAGTTATGAATGATCATAATTAATTATTATCCATAATTAATCATCCTTTATTAAATGATTCAAAAGTATCAGTTAAGCAAGTACCAAATTATTGGGATAAAACATGTTTTTGGTAATGTTAGGTAAATTTTGTAAAAGTAACCCACTAATATTATAAATGTAAAAGTTTGTGAGGATGTATGGATGTTTGTTACTCTTTCACGATCAAACGGCTGGACCAATTTTGATAAAATTTGTTATGGAGGTAGCTGACACCCTGGATTAACACATAGGCTACATAATTTTCCCAGATTCCCACGGGAATGAAGTAAAAAGCAGATGTTTGTTCTCGGGTCATGGGTGTTTGTATTTGTCTTTATGTATGTTCCGAGGGACCCACGACACAAGGGAAAACCTTAATGTGAGCCTTTGAGTGTGTAGCGTTTATTTATATTAAATTCTATCAAAATTTGTCGAGCCGTTTGAGCGTGAAAGAGGAACAAGCATCCATACATACATCCAAACATCCTCACAGACTTTCATATTTATAATATTAGTATGATTATAAATATTAGTATGATTATAAATATTAGTAGAATATGGTTACCTGTCAACCTGAGGTCCCAGTATGACGTATGCGCTGGCGATGTCGTTGGTGACAACTAGTTTCTCAGCCAACAGCCCGCGGACAACTAGTTGACGAAGTAACCTCTGAGGGTCCCCGCGCTGCCATGACTTGCAACTGTATTAGAAAAAGTTTCATTGTATTTATTTCACAAAAAGTCTATAAACATTGTCATAACAGGTATACACCTAGGGATGCCTCGATACGCCTTTTTGCCGATACGATACCGATACTGATACTCTTATAAAAATATCGGCGATACTGATACCGATACGCTTATTGAATAAAAAAATGAAAGTAAAATAAATAAAACATAAGTCAGGTTATTTTTTTTAATTAATATTAAAATATAGACAGGTTGAGATTAGTTAATAGATTAACTGCCGTACTCAGAGACGTCAATTAAAGTTAAGAAGTAATTAAATGTCATGCTATCCTTGTTTATATCAACAAGAGTAAAAGAGACAACATCAGAGTTTAATAGTACTTAACTTTAATTGACGTATCTGAGTACGGCAGTAAGACCCAATTTCACCATACTCTGTTAGTTATTTAGTGGTCGAAAGGGATTTGACAATGTCATTTTCATACTTTTTGTTTGACGTTTTGTCTGATTAACTTCTTAATCAAGGATTAACTAACTAACAAGGTATGGTGAAATTGGACCTTAGTAATTAAAATTAACACTGTTAAGATTTTTGCTTAAAAAACAAAATATTTTTAAGCGAGGCCAAAGCGGGCGGGCGAAACAAGACACTGAACAAAGCGCGGGGTTTTCCCGAGCATAGTTAGTTCGTGCCTCGTTTGCAACGAAATAGACGGGACAACACGCGCGTTTACATTACATTTTTAGAGCGCGAAATTTGAAAAGTATCGTTGAATCTGTCATAAAAATATCGCCGATGCCGATATATCGGCAAACCCGAAGTTTTGCCGATATATCGGCATCCCAAATACATTACAAACATGTCATAAATAATAAAAAATAATTCATTCTGTGATAAAATAAAACTTAAGATTAGTAAAAATTAAGACAATAATTAAACAAAAAGTTTGTAAAAAGGGCTATTATAGAATTTCTGATCATCTGTTAGACAAGCAACCATGGGAATAAATTGCTCAGCTCCAGAGTTATTCAGATATTCAGTTAAAATTAGAAATTAGGATGTGATTGAGTTAAAAAGAGCTATCCTCGGAGTTTCTTACCTATCCTCTATCCGCAAAGGTGCAGTCTTCACCTTTGCGGAGAGAGGCAAAGTTAAAAATGCTAATGTAATTCGCTACTTTGACTCGTTATATTTAATTTTGACGTAATTAAAGTGAGTAAAATAGAACTAAACACATTTAAAAAATATTCACCAAGATTAAAATTGATATAAAAATTAAATTAAATTCAGTGGGAAAGAAAAAAAATAAATTAAGTTCATTTGACGGCCTGTTTGGTCGAGTGTGGCGCTGCCTCTTGATCGATGGGTTCTGAGTTCGAATCCTAGTCGGGGCAAATGTTTGTGTAAAGAGCAGATGTTTGTTCTCGAAACATGGGTATTGTGTCTGTTTTTTTTAGGTATGTTCTAAGGACCCACAACACAAGGGAAAACCTTAGTGTAGGCCTTTGAATGTGTAGCGTTTCAAACAATTAATATGATTCGTCATCAGCCCATTTACGTCCCCACCGAGGGGACGGGCCTCCCTTCGAAACACGAAGGGGTTTTAGGCCACATTCCACCACGCTGGCCCAATGCGGGTTGGTGGACCGCTCGTCTTTCGAAAATGAATTTTCTTGGACAGGCGGGTTTTCATCACGATGTTTTCCTTCACCGTTAAGCAAGTGATGATTAGAAATCCGTACATAAATCCGAAAAGACGAATTTAGTGGTACAGGCTCGCACCAGGATTTGAACCCGCGACCTTCCGATTACAAGTCTGGCTCACTCCCAACTGGGCTATCAAAGCAATATGATTAATTAAATTTAAAAACATTCAACAAAAGTAAAGTACAAACTGACCGTCCATGTATAGCGTTCTTCTGCAGCGCTTGCAGCCGCTGCTGCATGGACCCGCGCAGCGCGTCCGCGATATGCAGCAGTGTATAGGGGGCGCGCCCGCCGGCGGTAGCGTCGCGGACACAACGCACTATCAACTTGCACTCCTCTGTCACGTCCACTGGCTGGCGGGGGAAACGTTAACTTAATGAGAAGTTTTACAGAAAGGGTTGGATTCAGACCGTCAGAAAATTACCTTAATATACTGGGTGAATAAGAACCTCCTAGCTATATTCAAAATCCTGAACCAGTATCACTCAAACAACCAGTGGCGTGCATTCCATACAGGCAGAAAAGCAGTGCCTACCCTAGGCTTTTCATGGCAAAAAAAATACAAAAATTAAATATTATAATGTACACCAACGATCACAGATGTTTGTGAAACGAATAAACGTTTTCCAAAATGACGCCATTTTCATTTCTCTAACCTTTAACTTTTCAAAACAGCGCCATCTAAACTTCTAATACTGAACTAGTAAGAGCCCTCGTAGGAGCGCGGATTTGCCTTTCTAATTATTCGTTAAAAGCACTCGTTTGAAATGCCTTTTTTGTTGAGGTTTTGTGTTGAAATGGGGGCTTCTGATTGGCTGTTTCGCCTCCCCCGCCAAATATTAACAAACTGATTGTATGGAGAAAAAAGCTCTGCCTATAAAGCGATTCTACCAAATTGAGAAGTGTCAATATTCGGTAAGTTTGAAATGGCTGTTATAGATTTTTAATTTTGCGGCCTTTTTGTCTTATTGGATGCATTCAGCCATATTGGTTTGTTTTTGTTTTGCAACTACGTAGGTACGAAAACTTTTGCAAATTATTGTTTTATCAGTTTATAGTGATTGTTAGATATTTGTTTAGAACAAAATGAGTGCAATAAGTTGTGAAAAGTGTGGTGATGATGTTTGTTTGCCTAAACTGCGTAATTTTTCAAGTTTACCTTTTCAAAAAAAAGTAAACATTACTTATCGCAAAAGGCCGATACGTGGATTTGACGCAAAAAAAGGTACCGCAGTAAGACATTACTAAAATATACTATATTCATTATTGGTTCACGGGTTGTGTGCATACTAACCGCTTAAGTATTTTGTTTTCTGTGCATTTTGTTTTCAAACTGTTTTAAAAACTTATGGAACGGCGCAGGGTTATTTTGATTTGAATAACCTTAATACAGCGATTAAAAAGCATGAGCTTTCTGAAAAACATCTCAAAGCTAGGTACGTTGAAAGTTTTTTCGTTTGTCAAAAGTCGCATAGAAACGAGTTTGAGCGGTCAATTAAAACTAGACAAGTTCACTGCCTACCCTGCCTAAAATGTCTATGCACGCCACTGCAAACAACACATTTGTGAAAAAAAAATAATTTTTTTTAGATATTTTTCAATGGGAATAGTTCATTTTTTGCGTAAACGTAGACATTACTCCTACACCAGGCACGCGAGGGGTGCGGGTAGCGCTGGGGTGCACCGGAGTGGTGTCTACGTTAAGGAAAAAAAATCCCCTCACCCACAAAAAAAAAGTGTTCAGTAAGTGATACTGGTTCAGGATTTTCAATAAAGCTAGGAGGTACTTTTTCAACTTGTATAAAACAAAATCAGTTTATAAATAAAATTATCCAAGGAAGTATCCTAGCTAGGAAAACAGAATAACACAAAGGCTACATAATTCTCCCGAATTCCCACGGGAACGAAGTCCCAGGCAGAAAGGTAGTTGTCTATAATGATGAAAGTCATACTCAAAAATTATAGTTAACTTTGTTTTTTCAAGGACTTTAAAGTAAAATTTATTTTATTGCTGATAATACAATCACAATAATAAAATATAATCACTGGGCGGCGCTGAAATATGAACTTGAGTTTTTTTTAAGAATGCATTTATTATAATATCAACCAAAATATACTCCGGCACACTCTCCCGGCTGAACCTCTCCCCGAGGTAGGCTAATACTTGTGACCTACACTCAGTCACATTCAGTCACATACCTTATACTCCTGCGCGTTGAGACAGTTATCGCAGGCGGTGAGTTTGTTCCGAGCGCACTCCTCCCGGCTGAACCTCTCCCCGAGGTAGGCTAATACTTGTGACCTCCGGCACTCCGTCACACTCTCGCATACTTCCACCATTCGGAGTAAATTCTCTTCGTGAACTCGACGAGCTTCTTGCGTTGCAGTGCGGTCCACTGGAAATTAAAATACAATAATTTTATTTTCTCACACAAAACAAAATTGCCTATCCCAATGGGACAACAGCGTGAGCTTATGTTCAAAACAAAATAACAGCAAGAGATGACTGAAACTGTACGTACGAGTAGTACACGAGGCGTATTTCCCTTTCCGTGTTCAACTGGCGACACCGGTCTCGCAAAATCCGCACGCTTTTGTATTACTACACAATTCAACCAACCCGTGCTTAGATCGCGTCATTTGGGCACGCTTTTGCGATCAAGCAACGTTAAAAGAGGTTTTACAAAACAGTGTACAATTGAATTTAACACGGTTTTTTATTTGATCTGTTCAATACAAATCCGTGCTGATTAAGCGCGTTCGTACGTGTTCGGAATAAATCTTGTGAGCTCGACGCGTTAGATGCCCGAATTTTTGTGTCGATTATGACAGACGCTACTGCGATAAGTAGGTTTATTAGTAGCCTAACCCAACCAACCCGTTAAGGGTTGTTTGGGTTAGGTTAGGTTAGAACTGCGACCCCCAACGCACGAGCCGAGCAAGCGAAGCGAACGTGCCGCGGCAGCGGCCGGCGAAGTGTCAGAAACGACTGTAGTTGCGTTAAGCTGTTGACAACTTGACATACATACATACATACATACAATATACATACATACCTTACAATCATAGGAGCAGTGGTGGTGATAGCAGCAGCAGTGGTAACATAGTGAATGTAAGCAGTACCTCACCTAATACCGTCGCTTATTCAACACGCTTTTAAAGACTCAAACAGCCAAGTCAAAAAAGTGTTCAGTTCAACTAAACACTATTTTGTAAAAGCTCTCCCACTGCCACTAGATCACCAGTTGATGCGAAATGAACACGGGTTAGTCGAATTCTATAGTAATACAAAAGCGTACGGGTTTCGCACGACCGGTGTCGCCAGTTGAACACGGAAAGGGAAATACGCGTACACGAGACATAAATAATGGTTGCACTAGCCATAGTGTCATATAGGATGTTATAATATAGTTATATGTCATTTAGGTGTTGTTATGACTGTAATATATATATATATATATATTAGATATATTGCTGTACTATCGCATTGAGGAATATCCTGTAAATGAGTATTAGGCGAGACATATTAATATGCAAGTACTCACTGGACAGTAGTCTCCGGTATCGCATGACGTCACTGTACGAGTAGTACACAAGGCACGTGGCCGGCTCCCCGTCGCGGCCCGCCCGGCCCGCCTCCTGGTAGTACCCCTCCACTGACTTGGGCAGGCTGTGGTGGATGACGTAGCGTACGTCCGCTTTGTCCACTCCCATGCCGAAGGCGATTGTTGCGCAGATCTGTAAGCAAAAATTGTTTTATTAATCTATACTTGTTGTGATGAGATGGCGGGGAAAATGAAACGGCACGGCCTTAGTAACAATTTGCGTGTTTTTCGGTGTAAAAAAGAGATAATTTTTATAATTTTAAAAATCCTACTGGAACGAAGTCCCGGGCAAAAATCCGGACTTTTTTGGACGTTTTTATAAAAAAAAGTTAGCTTCCCGCGCGGGACTTCGTTCCCGCGGGAATTCGGGAAAATTATGTACCCTATGTCCATCCCGGATAATGTCATCAAACAAACAAACAATCAAATCTTTCCTCTTTATAATATGTATAGATAATTATAAACGAGTCCATCAATGTGAAAAAGAATGGGACAGTTCACAAAGTACCGAGAATTTATAATCTTGCTAAGTCAACTACAATATTATTTATTTAATTATATATAAGGTCCTAATTTATTAGTCACTTACCTTCTAAGGCGTTATTGTATAGGTTGATAGTATTCCAAAAAACAACATAAAAATTAATTATCTGAAAATTAAATTTTGTAAAAAAAATAAAAAATGAATTTTCCATTTAAAGATAAAGGAATGGTTCTCTTTCGATTATAGCCGTCCACTCCCCGCTCGCCCGCTCTACTACTGCCATTATTATTTACGTTTGAATGGATGGGTTTATTCAACATAGTAATGATAAAATATCATAAAAAAAATTTCAAGACCTTTTAAATTTAATATTATGCTTTTGTTTTTTGACTCAAAATATACTCAACTCAAAATTGTCAAAATATATCATTTGAGTCAAAAAACAAAAGCATAATATTAAATTTAAAAGGTCTTGAAAATTTTTTTTATGATATTTTTTCATTACTATGTTGAATAAACCCATCCATTCAAACGTAAATAATAATGGCAGTAGTAGAGCGGGCAAGCGGGGAGTGGACGGCTATAATCGAAAGAGAACCATTCCTTTATCTTTAAATGGAATTTTTTTTTTAATATTTTTTTTACAAAATTTAATTTTCAGATAATTAATTTTTATGTTGTTTTTTGGAATACTATCAACCTATACAATAACGCCTTAGAAGGTAAGTGACTAATAAATTAGGACCTTATATATTAAGAATTCGACAAGGTTGAGGTGACATACACCTCGATACTGTTAAACTTACCACCCTAAACTTATCGGCGACCCACCCCGTCTGCACGGCCTCTCTCTTCTTGTCAGTGAGCCCGGCGTGGTAGGCAGCTGACTGTGTGTGTGTGTGTGTGTATTACTTACCACCCTAAACTTATCGGCGACCCACCCCGTCTGCACGGCCTCTCTCTTCTTGTCAGTGAGCCCGGCGTGGTAGGCAGCTGACTGTGTGTGTGTGTGTGTGTGTGTGTATTACTTACCACCCTAAACTTATCGGCGACCCACCCCGTCTGCACGGCCTCTCTCTTCTTGTCAGTGAGCCCGGCGTGGTAGGCAGCTGACTGTGTGTGTGTGTGTATTACTTACCACCCTAAACTTATCGGCGACCCACCCCGTCTGCACGGCCTCTCTCTTCTTGTCAGTGAGCCCGGCGTGGTAGGCAGCTGACTGTGTGTGTGTGTGTGTGTATTACTTACCACCCTAAACTTATCGGCGACCCACCCCGTCTGCACGGCCTCTCTCTTCTTGTCAGTGAGCCCGGCGTGGTAGGCAGCTGACTGTGTGTGTGTGTGTGTGTGTGTGTGTATTACTTACCACCCTAAACTTATCGGCGACCCACCCCGTCTGCACGGCCTCTCTCTTCTTGTCAGTGAGCCCGGCGTGGTAGGCAGCTGACTGTGTGTGTGTGTATTACTTACCACCCTAAACTTATCGGCGACCCACCCCGTCTGCACGGCCTCTCTCTTCTTGTCAGTGAGCCCGGCGTGGTAGGCAGCTGACTGTGTGTGTGTGTGTGTGTGTGTGTATTACTTACCACCCTAAACTTATCGGCGACCCACCCCGTCTGCACGGCCTCTCTCTTCTTGTCAGTGAGCCCGGCGTGGTAGGCAGCTGACTGTGTGTGTGTGTGTGTGTATTACTTACCACCCTAAACTTATCGGCGACCCACCCCGTCTGCACGGCCTCTCTCTTCTTGTCAGTGAGCCCGGCGTGGTAGGCAGCTGACTGTGTGTGTGTATTACTTACCACCCTAAACTTATCGGCGACCCACCCCGTCTGCACGGCCTCTCTCTTCTTGTCAGTGAGCCCGGCGTGGTAGGCAGCTGACTGTGTGTGTGTGTGTGTGTATTACTTACCACCCTAAACTTATCGGCGACCCACCCCGTCTGCACGGCCTCTCTCTTCTTGTCAGTGAGCCCGGCGTGGTAGGCAGCTGACTGTGTGTGTGTGTGTGTGTGTGTATTACTTACCACCCTAAACTTATCGGCGACCCACCCCGTCTGCACGGCCTCTCTCTTCTTGTCAGTGAGCCCGGCGTGGTAGGCAGCTGACTGTGTGTGTGTGTGTGTGTGTGTGTATTACTTACCACCCTAAACTTATCGGCGACCCACCCCGTCTGCACGGCCTCTCTCTTCTTGTCAGTGAGCCCGGCGTGGTAGGCAGCTGACTGTGTGTGTGTGTGTGTGTGTGTGTATTACTTACCACCCTAAACTTATCGGCGACCCACCCCGTCTGCACGGCCTCTCTCTTCTTGTCAGTGAGCCCGGCGTGGTAGGCAGCTGACTGTGTGTGTGTGTGTGTGTGTGTGTATTACTTACCACCCTAAACTTATCGGCGACCCACCCCGTCTGCACGGCCTCTCTCTTCTTGTCAGTGAGCCCGGCGTGGTAGGCAGCTGACTGTGTGTGTGTGTGTGTGTGTATTACTTACCACCCTAAACTTATCGGCGACCCACCCCGTCTGCACGGCCTCTCTCTTCTTGTCAGTGAGCCCGGCGTGGTAGGCAGCTGACTGTGTGTGTGTGTGTGTGTGTATTACTTACCACCCTAAACTTATCGGCGACCCACCCCGTCTGCACGGCCTCTCTCTTCTTGTCAGTGAGCCCGGCGTGGTAGGCAGCTGACTGTGTGTGTGTGTGTGTGTATTACTTACCACCCTAAACTTATCGGCGACCCACCCCGTCTGCACGGCCTCTCTCTTCTTGTCAGTGAGCCCGGCGTGGTAGGCAGCTGACTGTGTGTGTGTGTGTGTGTATTACTTACCACCCTAAACTTATCGGCGACCCACCCCGTCTGCACGGCCTCTCTCTTCTTGTCAGTGAGCCCGGCGTGGTAGGCAGCTGACTGTGTGTGTGTGTGTGTGTGTGTATTACTTACCACCCTAAACTTATCGGCGACCCACCCCGTCTGCACGGCCTCTCTCTTCTTGTCAGTGAGCCCGGCGTGGTAGGCAGCTGACTGTGTGTGTGTGTGTGTGTGTGTATTACTTACCACCCTAAACTTATCGGCGACCCACCCCGTCTGCACGGCCTCTCTCTTCTTGTCAGTGAGCCCGGCGTGGTAGGCAGCTGACTGTATGCCCACCTTACGCAGGTCATCTGATAGATTCTCACACTCTTTGCGGGATAGGCAGTACACTATGCCCGAGTCTCTTTTAAAAAATTACATTTTATTTTGTATGTAAACTCTTTATCTCGTAAAGACTAATGAAAAAAACATAGCTATTTGCAAAGGCGGACTTATCCCTGAAGGGATCTCTTCCAGTCTACGTCAAAGATGTTAAAAGAGAAAAAGATGCATGTAAACAAAGTCGAAAAATAATTTCATTTATAGGACTTATTGATCGGTCCATCATATATATATTATATCCATGACAAATTGAGGTTTTCTGAAGCATTTCAATTTATTCATTGCACGAACCGAGTACTTAACCAATTTAGAGCGATCAGTTTCTCACAATACCTCTTTGATTTTACACAGATATTGGTAAAGTAACGCGCGGTTACGCCACTAGTTCCATCTCTCTCGCTCTCACAAGCAAAATAGCCAATGTGTATAAAAAGGCCATCAATGTGAAAAAAAATGGGGCAGCTCACAAAATACCGAGAGTTTATAATCTTACTAAGTCATTTTACAATATAACGGGTTTGACAATGTTACGGTGACATTACCAACCTGAAGAACTTTTCCTTGATGATCGTAGCAACTTCCTGATTAACGCTCTTTGGTTTCTTCTCCAGTATTCTGTACGCCAAGTTTGGCCGGTTGAAACTACATAAGAACCACTTGCACTCTTTGACCTATGGCGAAATAGATAAAACAAAAGTTATTACTTCCACGCTGGACTGGAAATGAAAGGAAAACTAAGAATGTGCCAGCTGCCAACTCTTCCCAGACATACTGTAGAAATCAATGAGTGGGACGTGAGGGTTTTGCTGTATTGTGGGCGAAAGGCTGACAACCTGTCACCATTATACTCATGTTCTATCTAATAACACTCAGAATGCATGTCAAACAAGTGTTTTCAGAAACCTTCAACATCAACTAAAAAAAACTAATTAAGCGAATGAAATACAAATTTAGTGGATGCTTCCAAGATGATTTGATATCGCTCGAGAAACGTCGGGAACACAGAGATCAAATTTTTCTTTATAAAATTATTAATAATATAATTGAGTCTCCCTATCTGCTAAGTAAAATAAATTTTAGATGTCCAAGATTGAGTGCTCGTACCAAAGATGTTTTTGCTCCACCATTATGTAAAACTAACTATGCAAAAAACCGTTTTATTGTTAGATCTTGCGAAAGTTTCAATCAGAACTATAATGTCGATATTGATGTATTTCATATGAAGCATCACCAATTTGTTAAAGCAATTAAAAAACAAACCCAAACCATAAATTTAAAACCCATCGATATGTGTAACGAGTTATAAGATATGTATGTTTCTTTTTATCTTTTTATCAAAAATATGTATACTATTTAAAACTTAAAACTATGACTGAGTCTGGTTTCGAAATTGTAATAATCATGTAGAACTTAACAATGCGTAACTTAGACGGTAATGTAATAGATTTTAGTGGAAACTTTGTTGGCTTCTGTGTTAATTAAGTTGTTTTATGTCTAGTAGATTTACTTAATGCTGTATGTTTCCCAATTTGTTAAAATAAAATAAAAATCAAGGTCAACATGTAGCCTGATATGCTGCCGTGTGTACTTTCTATAAAAAAATAGTTTTTCTCTCGTAGAATGGAATTTGCAGCTTTCAATGAGGGATTTTCTTTTTATTTTTTTTTATTTTTTCCCCAGTCGCCGGATAGATGGCGCTAAACTATGTACGTTACTGCAAGGAACGGAACGTTAAATTATTTTTGATTAATTCACTTGAACGTAATTTTGAGATCATAAAACGAAACGTTATAGTCATATCACATCAATATCACGTCTACCATACGTAGTTAGGCGATTTTACGAAAACAACGAAAAAAACAAAACTGAATTATAACAAAGCGCGAGAAAACTAGGATGATTGGAAAGCCAAAACAAACTCAGAATATTTGATGCAATGTTTTTCTCCAAGCCTTTTGGCTTTGGCACCTAGTAACGGAGTCAGTTCAGCGCCATCTAGAAAGCTCTGGGGAAATACTTTTTTTTTTAATACCCAAAAAGAAAACCTCCCATTGTACTTTAAGTGTGGTGTTATTCTACACGCGCGAGTGTTTATGTTGCGTACGTATGTGTGTATTTGCGTATGTGTGTTTACGTATGTGAATATGGGGTGTCTTTTCATAAGGGAAACTTTAGGGGGTGATTCTTCCTATGAACCTAAACAAGTTTTCCCAACGAATATAAATTTCCAAAAAAAATTTTCCATGATGAAGCGATCAGCTGATCGCACTAATTATACGGAGAGACATTTTTTTATTTTACCCTTTGTTCCTTGGAGAAATTTGTTCACATCCTTAATTTTCACAAAATAATTTAAAGGCTAATTTAATAAGGTAAAGTTCTATTTGCGTAAATTTATACTTGCGTATGTGTTTATGTATTTGCGTATGTGAGTGCGTGTGAATGTTTTAACTGGTGTCAAAAGATCTGAAGTTACCTTCAACTGGTGCAATATGTCCATCCTGACGCGAGGCGTGGCGGTGGCCGTGAGCGCCATGATGGTGGTGTTGGGGAAGCGCTCCCTCAGTATGTACAGCCGCTTGTAGTCGGGCCTGAAGTCGTGGCCCCATTGGGACACGCAGTGGGCCTCGTCTATTACAAACCTGTATATAGAAAAAAAATGTTGCAAATATGTGGTCACTTTAATTTAGTATTAAGTAAACTTTAGGGGGTGTTTACAAGGAGTTTCGAAAAAACCCAAAAAAAGAAATTCCAAAGTTTATTTTTAATAGTGAAATAGTCGCAACTCTAGTAATCAGTTGCGCGGTTTGACATCTTTCAAAATGAAAGTTTCTTATAATTAATATGACATACTGTTATATTTGTAATAGAGCTACGCAGTAAGCTAAATTTTAATTATTTTTTAATTATCTTTTTTTTTGATTTTTTTTAAACACCTTGTATATGTATGTAAATCTTATCGTACAATAAATATTCAGAGGAACAAAATATGGTACTTATATTTAAAATAAATTTAAGGTACTAAGGCGGACTTATCCCACTTCCAGTCAACCTTATTAACAGTAAGAAGAAATCCTGATGAGTAGGCGTGAAGTGCAAAAGGATTAGATAAAATTAATAGAATATAATACAGAAAAACAAATAAACTCTTAAGATCAACTAAATACAATACTTACATAAAATATCTTATCTTTTAACCCTTAGACCGCCACACTATGAATGAAGTCACTATGCTTTTTTTATATTATAAGATGGGTTAACTCTTGACCTCAATCTTGACCATAAGGTCAAAGATGAGGTAGACGATGGAGCGAGTTAACCCAGAAAATGCCTATAAAGGCACTGGTACTCCCACGCACCAACGGAACACAGCAAGCTGTTTGGCGTCGGACTTCGGTAGGAGGGTGGTCGCAAACCAGACGGCCCTTTACAGAGCCTACCACACCGCATGAGATCAAAAGAAGACACCTCAGATTCAGAAAAAAATGAAGTGTCGTTGCCTGGGATGGATTACTAGGAGGCAGGTCTCATTTGTGTTTCCTTAGTCGCCTCTTACGACACCCACGGAAAGAGATGGGGTGGTCTTATTCTCAACCGATCACGCTTTGTACGCCACGGAGAGAAAAATTGAGAAAATATTCTTACTACAATAAAGATAACGAATCAATTTAAATACCATAATGGAAATTATTTTTTCGAGTTGAATGTTGGTCATATATGACGTTGGCGTGTGAGTGGATGACTGGATGACTGTGGTGGTTAAGATACATTATAGTTAATACAAGTTCATTTCAAGATTCAAGACATTTATTTGACACAAAACACTAAGAAAATAAAATAACATACAATATAAAACACAGGACAAGAAGACATACAAGAGACGACAAAACAAATTGTGCTCATTTACTCATTTACTGTACTAAGGTAAACATTTTTAATTTACATTTTTAAACGTATTTACCTTGCGATTTTATCCCTCGAATACAGGGTGTCCAGCATACTTTGTAGTTTTGTAGAGCTGCTAACTTTTTCCGGCGTAACGTATAATAGTTTCAGTAAGGGTTCCTTCATGGACAGCTTGTGGTATATCTCGTCGCATTCAGATAAACTGACGTCCCCTGATAGATGGGCCGCAGGAATCTGAGGATTTATAATTATTTGTAAGAAATTTTACACACAAAGAGGCACACACTAAGACTTTGATATAATTATATTGTGAAAAAAGAGACCCGAGAAAACACATGCTTCGTGATAAATGTGTTATTTACACAAATGTTAGCCCCAGCCGTGAATCGGATATAGAAACGAATACTAACATATTAAGTAGACTGATATGGACAGGGATTTGTGAAAGAAATGTTAGCCGTGTGGTGAGAATTATTTTTATCGGTTGAGAATAACACTACCCTATTTATTTCCGTGGGTGTCGTAAGAGGCGACTATGAAAACACAAATGAGACCTTAATCCCTCCTACCGAAGTCCGACGGCAAATAGCTTGCTGTGTTCCGTCGGTGCGTGGGAGTACCAGTGCCTTAAGGCGACTACAGCACCCGATAAAGGCAGCACACATAGGAATAGTGCCATCTCCGTCTCTCAACAGGCCTGGGCCGGCAGTGCGAAGAGTGTCGATACACGAAGTTTACGGACTATGAAAGCGTGCGTGCGTAAAAACATGTTCGAAAGTTAGAAAAATGAGATTTATGGAAAGGTAACAGCTTAAATCGAAAAATGCGTTAGCTACTTATTGAGAGTGTTCAATCACGAACATTTTGATAGCAAATTCAAGTTCCTATGTGCATTTTACTGTCGTTTTTACAGCTTAAAAGATACACAAAATTGGATATTTAGAGGTGACTTTGTGTGCTTTTTCTATCGAACCAAAAGTGCTGAATCATGTTTTCAGCAAACTACTTATCTAGTTTATGTCCTGAATATTACCGTAGTATTTTTTTTCTTCGATTTAATGCAGTGCGTTATGCTTATCTACGCATCATAAAATCGTAATTTAGGTGCTGTAGTCGCCTTAATTCGCTCCATCGTCGATCTCATCTATGACCTTGGTCAAGATTGAGGTCAAGAGTTTGTAACGAGGCCGCATGCGCCTCGTCTTCATCCTCCTTCTCCATTCTCTTTCCGCGACATTTTTACTCTTCAGTTTTGGCATTCCTAATCCAAATTCGAAATTGAACACTTCTAGTTGTCATTCGCTAGGATGACACAGACCCAACTGAATTTCCGTCACAGACGCCCGCTCTTAATATACCGTTTTATGTATTTTGTGATAAACTAACGTCAAAAGTTTAACTGCCGTACTCTGAGACGTCAATTAAAGTTAAGAAGTAATTAAATGTCATGCTATCCTTGTTTCTATCAACAAGAGTGAAAGAGGCAACATCAGAGTTTAACAGTATTTAACTTTAATTGACGTCTCTGAGTACGGCAGTTAGTGTTTTGTATAATAAATGTGATCCAGCCTAAATGTAATCTTCTTATTACTTCATCGTGCTCCGACTCATCCTGCTCCCGCAGCCAGCCGGCGCAAGTTAACCCATCTTATAAAAAAAGAAAAAAAAGCGAGGGAGGCCTTTATCCTACGGTGAGATAAAAGAGATAAGTGCGATTTTTCTGTTATGAGCGGGAATTTTGAGTAATCTAAATCTTAGCGGGCGTGTTACCTACTAAAGAACAAGCTTGATTGTGGTCAAAAGCGTACCCATTCTTAATTTTTTTAAACTCATGCAAATCAATTTGGGTGAACCTGCTAACTACCTTGACCGCATCTTCGCCACTGGGCTTAAGCGAACTCATTATCCATTAAAAAAACAGTTTTAAAACATAATTACGTTTGTCGAAATTAGAGAAAATTTGTTAAGTTTAGTGCAGTGTTTTTCAATCTTTTTGAATTCGCGACCCCTTTGGATCACATAAAGTTCTGGCGAACCCCCTAAGGTCCCTAAGACCCTTTTAGGCTAAATCTATGTACTAAGAAATCCCCTTGCGGGATAAGTCCGCCTTTGTACTGTTTTTCTTATAATGTGTCTTGTGTAACTTATCATCATGTACAATAAAGAATAAATACATACATACTTCGAAGATTTTAAAACACATAATAAAAGAGATTGCCGCGTGGTAGACGCGGAAGGCGGGGGCATCAGTTATACAGGCACTGCCTTTTCACTGAAATGGTCTTAGTTTAGTGTAAGATTTACAAATTTTAGTCTTTTTCTTTTACCTGCGACCCCCCGAGTAAGGCTTCACGACCCCCCTGGGGGTCGCGACCCACAGTTTGAAAAACACTGGTTTAGTGGGTCAATTTACATCCTTAATTTTCTCTTAGTAATTTAAAGTCTTTTTCTCTTAAACTAATTTGTCTTTTCGGATTAATGTACGGATTTATAATTATCACTTGCTTAACGGTGAAGGAAAACATCGTGATGAAACTCGCCCGTCCAAGAAAAATCATTTTTGAAAAACGAGCGGACCACCCAATGCGGGCCAGCGTGGTGGACTATGGTCTAAATCCCCTTCGTGTTTCGAAGGGAGGCCCGTGCCCCTCGGTGAGGACGTATATGGGCTGGTAAAGAATAATAATTTAAAGTCACGCGACATAACACATCGGAGGGTAGGTAGAGCTGCAAAGACTTACATCAAGCGAGAGCAGTTTGTTGACTTGATCCAAAATGAGTGATTTCAAAGGAGATATCACTATCGTCACACCGGGCGTCAATATTGCTGGGAGTTGGTAGCATAACGATTTACCTGAAATTAAAAACATGTTTGAAAAAGTATGCTTATATTTTAGACTGGCATCCCGCTCGGGACTTCGTTCCCTTGGAAATTCGTGAAAATTATGTAGCCTATGTTACTCAGGGATAATGTAGCATTCTATTGGTGAAATAATTTTTCAAATCGATCCAGTAGTTTCGGAGCCTATTCGTTACATACAAAAATACAAATCTTTCCTCTTTATAATATTAGTCTAGTATATATATAGGTCGTGTCATGTAAACATAACTCTATTAATAATTTTTTACCTCCCCAGACATTTAATTCTATCTTTTCAACGGCTGAATGAATATAGCTAAGAACAATCTTGATTATAATATTAGCTTTTAAACAAAAAAACGCATCGGTCCATTCGTTTAGTTTAGGAGCTACAATGCCACAGTGGCACTCGCTGATCTCAACCGATTAGTGAGGTTAAACAACGCACACAGAGGCAAGGAACCTGATGGGTGACCAAAGTGGCCATTTATCACCGTGTTTCGGAAGGCACGTTAAGCTGTCGGTCCCGGCTATTATCGATTGACTACAGTCGTTAAAACCAAGTCAGAGGCCATTGTGTGATTAGAAAACTCTTGACACCAGGGTTAGCCAAGCTCGCCACACACTTGAAACTCAAAACTCAATTGAACATTGAACATATAAAATGATACTTGAACACATCAATATGATGAATTACCTACATTAGCACTTTTGACTTTGCGCCTATTCGCAAAGGTGAGAATAGGCGCAAAGTCTATTCGCACCTTTGCGAAGAATATATTGAGTATATCGTGTCGGTATACTCAAGCGAAATGGCGCTTGAGTATACTGACACGATAAGAAGAAGGCCTCCATACCTCGCCACTTTGTACGCAGAGCGATGCAAATTAAATACAGCGCCATCTATCGAATGCTGTCTGTAAGTAATGGTCACCACACACTTACCTCCACCAGTGGGCATCAAGACGAAGCTATCGTGTCCCAGCAACGTGGCATTGATGACTTGCAGCTGATTCGGACGGAACGACTTCAGACCGAACTTCTCTTTGAACATCTCCATCATCATGGAAGAATGCGGGTAGTTTAGACCGTCGAACTCTCCTGTGAAGAAAAATAAAAGGAGACTTGATCTTGGTCTACAGTTTTTATTTTTTTATTATAAGATGGGTTAACTCTTGACCTCAATCTTGACCATAAGGTCAAAGATGAGGTCGACGATGGAGCGAGTTAACCCAGAAAATGCCTATAAAGGCACTGGTACTCCCACGCACCGACGGAACACAGCAAGCTGTTTGGCGTCGGACTTCGGTAGGAGGGTGGTCCCGAACCAGACGGCCCTTTACAGAGCCTACCACACCGCATGAGACCATAGGACGACACCTCAGATTCAGAAAAAAATGAAGTGTCGTTGCCTGGGACGGATTACTAGGAGGCAGGTCTCATTTGTGTTTCCTTAGTCGCCTCTTACGACACCCACGGAAAGAGATGGGGTGGTGTTATTCTCAACCGATCACCACACGGTTAAAGTATTGAATGTCTCTTTATCTCACTATCAATATGACAAAGACGACTGCTACTTAAGTATAGATCAGAGTCTGAGTCGCGTTCTGTAATACGGACCTAAGTCCGCTAAGCATCCCTCACTGAAGTTAAATGAGCATGTCTTACCAGTAACTCCGTCATTCTTAGTACCAGCATGGAAATCGCCCATTCCTTCATATTTGGTTTTCTTTGTCGATACTGTTTGGTCCATTAAGCTCATCACTTCAGGCTCTTGGCTCAAGCCTTCTATGTCTTCAAAATCCTCTATCCTGTACTGTTGCCATCCCTCTTCATCTACTGGTATGTCAATTTCGTTTACTTTACTCGTACTGGGTATTGAATCACTTATATTAATAATGCTTTGACTTTCGGGTAAAATGTCCGTGTCCTCAATATCATCTACAGGAACTGCGTAGTCGTCTTCTTCAAAGTCTTCTGGTGAAACATTTTTAACTATAGGAGAAACTACAGTGCACGGTTTATTATAACTCATTAAAGCACTTTTGCTTAACTGGGGTGGTTGGAATTCTACGGAACTGTTGGCCATAGGAGCGCACTTAGGAGCTTCTGTCTGCACTACAGGTTTAAGTTTCTCAGAAGCCTGTTTAAATCTCTCTAAGGTGCTCGAAGGAACATCTCTTGCTGGAGATGGCTTGTCAGGATCATCAGTAAGTCTTGAAGGTTTCTTAAAGACAAATTTTCCTTTACTCTTATTTACATTTTCTCCATCTATACTTGTGTCAGATTGTGCATTAATATCCAAACTTCTATTAGAACCAAATGGTGATAATCCATCGAAGGACAATGATTTTGGATGTAACTCTGAATATATTGTTTTGTGAGGTCCTTGTTTATTTAAACTACAAAATTCTGGTGTGGATGTCTCTAGGTCATATCTCGGTTTGTCTAAAAACGGCTTCTTGTTATACACTTGACTAGATTCAAGATCGAAATCATTAAGGTCATCATTATTATCTAGCATAGATGGACTGGCACTACCATTTGATATGTTATTAATATTATTACTTATATGAAGTTCATCAGATAACTGTGTGCTTAAAGAAATATCGCTTTTTCTCTCTATTGCTGTTTTTAACTTAGATTTGAGCTGTTTCATTTTGGCGTAAGTTTTGTTATCGAAGCCAGGAAACTTCTCTTTTATACATTTCGGTATTCTATCAAAGGCATTGCTTATTTTTTCTAAGAGTTCTATGTACATCGTTTTACAGTCTTCTATTTCTTCTCGTTGTAACGGTAAATCCTACAAGGCAAAAATTATGACAAAATTAAAAAGAACAAAATACATTGATTAAAAAAACAATGAAGAAATGAATGGTAGAAAGGATTTTTAAACATTTTTTGTCCCTTTTATAAGTATGGATGAGGATATTCTTGAGCTTGTTTCACTTACCTCTCCCACCTTTTTGACAGCAGGATGTTTGGCAACATCTGAAAGGAACCCAGAGAGCGAACTGTCCAGCCTCAGATTCTTTAACGGATCTCTATCTTTAGAACTGACTTTACTTGGACTTTCAATCTTAAGCCCTTTGTCTTTAGGACTAATTTTACTTGGACTATCTTTCTTAAAAATATGTGTTGAAGGCGATTCTTTGGCACTTTTTGGAGAGAAATGTGCAGTTGAATTTTGGATAAAAGGTTTTTCAGGTGTTTTCATAATTTTAGCCCTTTTTGGACTATTTTCTTTGTAATAATGGTTTCTTAAGGGACTATCAAATGTATTTCTTGAACTGTTTTTCTCTTCTGGTGTGTTGTTGAAGGCTGATGGCAGGTCACTGCAGTCATCCTATAAAAAACATCCAAAATGCACTTATAGTCATTTCTGCCAGGTATTTAACCATATTAATGGACACATGAGATATTCACAAATATTTTTTAGGCAGAAAAAAGTTCTGCCCGAATGGGACATGAAACCGCGACCCTAGGTTTAGATCTACTGGTGCTCTAACCAACTGAGGTATCATGCCTTAAAATCAAGCGGCAAAATTTCTCATTCCCTTACTACGCACATTATCCTATTCGCGCCGAACATTCATCTTTCTCTAAAAAATGTTTGTGAATAGTTTTTTGTCTGCAAGTTTTTCATATCGAGCGAAACTAGATTTAATTTTATTTTCTGATGTTTTGACCACTTAACAGTTGTCGTAATAGCAAAATTAATTGATGAAACAACAATGATAAATATTTTCATATCTGAGTAGAAATTCGGTTCATAAGACCACATCTTACCACATCCATGGCATCGAACATATCATGGCTTTGATTATCATTATTATTAATGTTGTTCTTCAGCACGCTGGAGGCAGTTTGAAAGTCGCCCGCTAAGGTCTTTATCTTGCTGCTTGATGGTAATATGCTTGGAGACTCTTGGAGAACATTGTCACTGGTATCCTGAAATAGGTCATCCATATACTCACGGTAATAATGCCTCACTGGGTAGGCAGAGCGTCATGTGCTTCACACAACTATTGGCGTATCTAGGGTCTTCTTTCAGAGGGGGCCAGCGGGCCTGGCGAAAATAAAATGCACTCTAGCAACTAAATGGAATGTACGGCCCCCCTATCACTCTGACACCAGGGTTAGTAAAGTTCGCCACTTTTGTTTTTTAATCCTTTTAGCGCCAAGAGTTTTCGTCAAAGGCCCACCACACGCCACATCAAAAAAAATTTTTTTTTTAATGTTGTGGCGTATGGCGAACGCTTGGTGAACGATATTAAAGTAAAAAAAAAAATTTTTTTTGTCTGATATATCAGACTTTGGCGGCGAAGGCACAAAACTTAAACGTCTGATATATCAGACTTTGGCGGTGAAAACCACTCTAGGTGGTTATGCCAGCCTCATGGCATCACTCTTTACATACATTAACTACTAGAAAATACAATTTTTACTGAGTAACTTAGTCTACAATTCAAACACGTTTTTTTTAAACAAATTGAGAAAAACCTGTACAGCAGCACCGCACTGTCAGACAGAGGACCCGACAACATGTAATTAATCTGCGCTCCATGTAAAAATTACACTTTTTTTTTATTTATTTACTATAGGGGGAGCTTTGCCTCAATTTGACAAGAATCTCTGTTAAGTAGACATTAGTTTTCATATTGTCATGAACAGACACCACAACTGCATATTATTATTTTTTTGGCTTATGCCATTTTTAGCCTATTTATACCATTGTTTTTTAAATATCTTTAAAAATAAAAAAAGATATACATTTTTAAAACTCTTAATTAGGCAGAAAAAGAAATACTTACTCAACAGCGAAGTCACAGTTTAGTTCCGCCATAAAAATTACATACAATTGTTTTATAAGAAAGCGAGCAACTAAAAAGTTCAAACATCTAACAAGATTTTTATTTTTGATCAACTTCAAAATTTATTTCGGATACTCTTGCCCTCAGTGCCTCAATTTACACAAGTGTTGAAGTGTTGTGTGAAAGGATAAATAGATAAGTGCTACACACCTTTTCCATTGTCGTGGGCCCCTTAGAACAAACACAAAGACAGACACAAACACCCACAACCCATGAACAAATATCTACCTATTTTTCCAAGGCGGGAATCAAACCCAGGACCCGACGATCAAGAGGCAGCATATTTTTGTTGATTAAAAATATTACAAGCAAGTTTCCACAATAGAAACAAGAAAGAATATTTCTTCTCATTTTCAATGGCACTATCATGCACTTTAGTTTCTTGGTCACATAATTTGTAAAATCATCCTTTCCTTACTAATATTAAAAATGCGAAAGTAACTCTGTCTGTCTGTCCGTCTTTCACGCCTAAACTACTGAACCGATTTTGATGAAATTTGGTGCAGAGATAGATTGGAGCTTGGGAAAGGACATAGGCTACATTTTATCCCACAGTTGGACACAATATATATATTTTTTAAACTCCTTTTCATTTCCTGCAATCTGTCTCAATGTGACATTTAGCTGGAGGTTATGAATGTGTGCTGGTTTTCATGGTACTAGTCCATTGACTAGTCCATCCTTCTGCTATATAACCTGTAGTCCATGCGGGCGGAGCCACGGGCGGAAAGCTAGTTCAGAAAAAAGATAATTATTTGCTTATTTAATTAACTATACACCGGGGTATCCCTAAACAGAGTAGTTGAAAACCCGATAAACAAAATATAATTTTAAAAATGGCAATTCAGTAGGACACCCTAGAAGTCATAACCAAGGAAATATCTAAAAATCCAGTCTATACCTTGTCTAGGCTTTACAAGTAACCTCAGCGAAAAAAAATCAGCAATCTAGGTCCGATGGTTTTGTAAATAATTAGTGAATCAGAATATTAATTTTCAGATTGATTACCTTGGCTGGAGCACTGCCTTTAAATGGCGGAGTCCCTGAAATTACAATATGTTATAGTTAAATGATAATCTATTCCTTAAAAAGATTTTAAAAGAATTCAAGCGGAATCTTACAGGTGGCTGAACTGTTTGATTTAGATTTCCACACAAATTTAGATTTCTTCACCGAAGCCTGCTCGGAGGGTGGACCTTCTTTAGTTTCCCTGTAATAAATAGAGACACTTCAAAATAGAGCTCAAATTGCTTTTAATTTCTGAAAAAATGTAAAGGCATGGTACCCACACTGGACTGTTGTTTCTCGAGGGTTCTCTGCTTGTTTTCTTGACAAAATTCATTAATGTGTTCCTGGTATTCGACATCGCTGAGTTTTTCGAAGATATTTTACCGTAAAACTGTAAGAAACTTGCTAAAATTCACTAAATATCGACTTGATTCCCGCTCAGCCATCATAGACATACAACTACCCGAAACTCAGCCATCTTCAGTAAACAACGCAAACAAATGTCAATGTCATTGTCAGTTAAGTTTATTAAATCCCTTTCGGGAAAGGCAAAGGAAACTATGTCCATACAGCCATGTCTTCAGTGAAAAATCTTCTTTCTTGAACTTAACCTAAGCCCTAAGCTCCTCATGTTCTGCGTAAAACCGGGTAGCGTCTGTTTTACGAAAACTGGCGGCGAGAAGCACCACCGCGAGGATCTTTGTCGGTACCAAACGGAGCAGAAACACTGTTATCACTTGAATTTTTCATCACCACACGAATTTTAGTCAATTTACTGCATAATACACTATCACTATTACACATTAAACAACTTTTTCACGCCGAAAACGAAAATTCAATTGACAAAGCAACCGCTCACGCCGAGTTCCCGCCAAAGACCCTGTCATTGTGTCATTGTCAGTAAGTAATGTCAGTCAAGGTTTTAACCCCTATAAAATTGGCTAGCCCAAATTGAAAAAATCAACTAAAAATTTTTTGTGAATTAGGGGCTTTTTAGGTGCTATTTAGGTGCGCAAATCAAAAATTTGGTGCACTTATATTTTTTTTGAAATTCAAAAAATAAAAAAGGTCTGCTAGGTTTTTATAAATTGGCAGTCCCTATTCAATTAAAGATGATATTGTTTCTTTTCTTTTACATTAGATTTAAGTGCTTATTAAGTGCAAGATATTTCCGTCAACAAAAATTTAAAATTCAACTTTTAGCCTTCAAAAATTCCTTGAATGACTTTTGTTTCGATGAGCTTTTTAAAAGTAGTGGATCTTGATAAGACTGCTCCATGTCCCAAGGTTAAATCTCGTTCAAAATTGATTTAATTTTTACTTTCCCAAATGTCCCTAAACTTAAGGTTTGGTCTGCTAAGTTTTGATATCTCGGCGAGCACTTTCTTATCTAATCTTCTTAGCAGAAATTGTCTTAAACAGGATTTAAGTGCTCATTAAGTGCAAGCGATTTCTAATAATGAATCTATATTTAACTTCAAACTTTCAAAAATTTCTTCAAGATTTTTGTTCTAAACAGCATTTTATGAATAGTGAATCTTGATAAGACTGCTCTATGTTCCGAGGTCAAATCTTATTCAAAATTGATTTAATTTCTATTTACTTCCTAAACTTAAGGTTTGCAAAATTATTTTTTTTAATTCAACTACTAACCAGCTCGAATAGTCAACAATCTTCTAAACTTCTTAGCCCTGATGTTTGAAAATCTGCATTAAGGAGGTTCGATACCATTTATCTGTCTAGGAGATCTTGATTCTTTTCTATTGTATTTTCGCAGGATCGCAACTCCACATACCAAAATTTCATTAATAAACTATTAAATAACTTTACCTGCTTTTAGAAATTAAAAAAATCTACTTGTATTACAATCATATTTAATCGCAAAAAATTTTTTTAACTTCCCGCTAAGAAAATCAAAGATTTTCAAAAATTAGGAAGTTATTGCCCCGTTTGGTTTTACCCCGTTTTTCAAAAATTGAGTTTCCATCAGATGTCAACGTTCTGAGGTGCTAGGAAGCTTCCCTGAATGTTTCTGTGATGATGTCTGTGTATGTGTATGTGTGTGTGTGTGTGTTTTTTTTTATGTAGAGGGTTTGGAACGACATTTACGTCTTCGACAGGCTAGTTGTTGGTGCCTGGATATGTCGGACTCGATACACACTGGGCCGACTGTTCTCGACTTTGATAGGCTAGTTTTTAGTGCCTTATTATGTCGGACTTGCTGCACACTAGGGTGTTTGTTAGTGTTAGTGTTGTGTGTTAGGGAAAACCAATTCCCCTGTCTCTGGCCTCTAATCCCCATGGAAACCGCCGTTAGGCATTACTTCATGGGGGGAGGATCTAGCTACTGCTCTTCCTTCTGGTAGCTAAGGTGTTATTTTTCCTTTCTTCTAATTGCTGTTATTCGCTCTTCTCCTTTCAATGGAACGCAAGTTTGTAAGGACTTCTGTCGCAAACGTGTTGATGGCGTTCCAGGCATCCTTTGATGACAGCATTGCTTCTACTATTGTCTCTGGTTGAATTTTCTTGGTCAGGACTGATTCCAATACGTTGCGCTGAGGGCTAAAGCGGGGGCACATAAAGAAAACATGCTCCGCATCTTCAGTAACTCCTAGGCAGGATAGGCACTCCGGGGAATCATCATGTTTAAAGCGGTGGAGATACGCCCGAAAGCAGCCGTGTCCTGATAGCATCTGTGTTAGGTAATAGTTAATCTCTCCGTGACTCCGGTTCAGCCAAACGTCAATCTGTGGTATAAGACGGTGCGTCCATCTACCCTTTACGGCAGCATCTCACTGATGCTGCCAGCGACTTAAGCTGTTCTTCCGTTCTTCTGTTCTAAGCTGCTCGGCACTCAGTGTGGTTGACCTCTTTCGTTGGTAAAGGTTCCGTCTTTCCTCAGCTAGAATCCTAAGAGGCAGCGTTCCAGAAATGACACACACTGCTTCCTCAGATATTGTGCGGAAGGCGCTGGCTATTCTTAGAGCACTCAGAAGATACGTCTTGCTATTTTAGCTAAACGCAGTATAGTGATATGTCTTAGCGATACGCCGTATAGCCAATTTAGCTATACTGAGTTTATTCACTGTCGATTTTCAGTTGTCGATGACGATCAACCGTATAGCTGATTTGGCTATACAGATCCTCACGTTGACAAAACAGTTGCTTATATTAATAAAACTGCGTATGCTTAGAAGAGCTGTTCATCGTATGTTTGAAACAAATGAACGTTTTGTTATAGTGAGATACCGAATCGTTATTCTCACAATACGTTGTTTAAGAATACTTTAGATAGTCATTTTGACAAAATTTTTCTCTCCGTGCAGTCGTGCCAGACTAGCTCTCACTACTGACGCTTTGGCAGTCACGTGGTCCACTTGTTGTTTAAAGTTGAGTCGAGCATCAAGCATCACTCCCAGATATCGGATAAATGGTTGTGATGTGATTTCTTGCTCACCGACTTTCAGCTTGATCGTTTCTACCGTCTTTCTGCTGGTGATAAGCACTGCCTCAGTTTTATGTTTGGCTAATTGCAAGTTCACTGTATTCATCCATAGGTTAACCCGCCTGAATGTGATATCGAAGGCCAGATTTTTGAAAAACGGGGTAAAACCAGTAACTTACCAATTTTCGAAAATCTTTGACTTTCTCCAAACTCCAACAGTGAAAGTATGGAGCAAGTTTGAACTTATGTAGATGACAAAATCTTATTCTAGGGCATTGGCAACTCATCGCAGTGGTTCGCGACTTTGATTCATACTGAGATGGTCGTGGGTTCAACCCCACGAGAAGTCAACATTTTTTTATAGTTGTGATTCTTATAAATTAATTTCCAGATCTTTGGATGCCCACAAAATGATATTTCTTTAAAATTAAAATTTTACTTCCACCCGATAAAAATCTTGAACCAAGACTACGAATGTTTATGAGACAAGAAAATTTACTTGATCGGAAATCGAATTTTTTTTTTAAATCTTGTCTTACTTGTTATTGCGACCTTTATCGTCGTGTTACACATCTGTTAAGCAGATGCAGAAACAAATAAGCCTCTGCTTTGCTTCTACTACATGTATCATTATTCACGAGATCCATATTTTTTAAATAAATAGTAATAGTCCAGTATCCTGTAATAAACTTAAAGATAAGATTTAGCTGATTGCTACCGAGATGCGAAAGGTTGGGGGTATAAAAATCTTCGATACAAGAAGTTTTATGTAACTAACTGATCCCTAAACGAAAATATTCGTAAATTGAGAACAATGGAATCAGAATTGAAAGTAATTCATTTTACCATAAATCCATATATTTTCAATCCTGTTTCCATTGTTCTCAATAAATATTTTTAATCGGGGATAGTAAAAAGATGAAAGCAGGATTCTCTATGTCGATAATCGCTTGCACTTAATGAGCACTTAAATCCTGTTTAAGACAATTTCTGCTAAGAAGATTAGATAAGAAAGTGCTCGCCGAGATATCAAAACTTAGCAGACCAAACCTTAAGTTTAGGGACATTTGGGAAAGTAAAAATTAAATCAATTTTGAACGAGATTTAACCTTGGGACATGGAGCAGTCTTATCAAGATCCACTACTTTTAAAAAGCTCATCGAAACAAAAGTCATTCAAGGAATTTTTTAAGGTTAAAAGTTGAATTTTAAATTTTTGTTGACGGAAATATCTTGCACTTAATAAGCACTTAAATCTAATGTAAAAGAAAAGAAACAATATCATCTTTAATTGAATAGGGACTGCCAATTTATAAAAACCTAGCAGACCTTTTTTATTTTTTGAATTTCAAAAAAAATATAAGTGCACCAAATTTTTGATTTGCGCACCTAAATAGCACCTAAAAAGCCCCTAATTCACAAATAATTTTTAGTTGATTTTTTCAATTTGGGCTAGCCAATTTTATAGGGGTAAGGTTTTAAACTATCAAGTTTGGTAAAGAGCACAATTTATATACAGCCATGTTTCATCATTTTAAAAACCCAAGTCGACCCTTGTTCTGATCTCTGAAAGTTCTCTACGTCATTCACAGGATAAGTATGCCATGGAACTAATAAGTACTCGATAGTAATTATTAGTTCCATGAAGTATGCTTAGAATTATCGTATCATTTACTGATTTATTTTAATAAACAAATTAGGTATGTAATTTTTCATTTTCCGCTTCACGGAACTCTACTTAATAAACATAGCTACTAATGTCAAAATTTAAAAAAAAACTTTTATTGGGTGTTTCAGGTGTTTGTTGGTGTTTGTCCGCCCGTGTTTTTCCATTTTGAGTCACCCGAGAAGCGATATTTTTCTGTGAAAATGGGGCTGAAGGAGGCGACAATTTACCTGGATAACGATCACAAAATTTATTATGCAGGTCAGACAGTCAACGGAAGGATAGAATATTCTTTCGATAGCCCTAAAAAAGTTCGAGGTAAGTGTAATATTTATTTTAGTTCAAATGACTCATGATTTATAATATAGATGACTGTTGCATGCTAACATTTGAAGATTTAAGCTTGGAAAAGAATATTTTTAATTGAATATGTGGTTACGTGTTAATGCAGCTATATTGTCATTTTCACGGAATTACACCTCGCGTCTTACCTCCTATTAGTTACTCAATGCTACAACTACCTTGGTACATATTTAGCGGCATGTGAGTTCATAATATGTCGTGTAAACTCTAAAGCTAAGACTATAAATATATTCTTTATCATGTAATTCTAAGTAAAGTGATACTTTGTTCCTTCAATTCAATGTTTTATGAATGGTTTTCCGTGGAACCTTTGTTAGGCACTTAATCAGAATATCACAGGACACTAAATAGTTGTAGTACCTATAGAAAAGATATCTAAAGATTACTTGACGTCTGGCCATAACCATAATTTTTTTTATTTATGTTCAAAATACTGTGTACTTGTAACACAGGTGAATTATGGAATAATGGTGAATTGACTATTTTGTACTAAAACTGCATAACAATAAGGCAATAATTTCGAAAATCCTGTTGAAACTTGAATATTTTTTACATTTAAACATATTGTTTTCTCATCCAGAATTTATTTCTAAATAATACTGCAATATCATGCCCCATTTTGAAAAATTACCTTTACATTTTTTTGGCGCCTAACTATTTTAAAATAGCAACACCAAGCAGCTGCATGACCGGCAATCCCCACTCCAGCCTTTAAAACTGCGATGTATAGTAGTGCGCAGCACTCTTTTTTTTTTGATAATTCAAGCTGTGTACAAAGTGTAGACGAAATTGTGTGTTTTGAAATAGAATTTACTGTAATTAATATACTACTAATTTGGTGTGGTGATACTAATATTTTAATTTTTTAAATTGTAATTAAGTTAATAAAGTATCAGTAATTAACAAAATTATGTTAATTATAATCAGCTCAATGATTATAATTAACTTAATTTTCCACATTGACGATAGAACTTTCTTTTTCTTCAGGCATCTTAGTGAAATTCAAAGGTGAGGCCAAGACGTCTTGGCAAGAGACGAAGGAGAGTGTTGCCACTGCTGAGAGACAGAATCAGAACCAATTCGTTGAGACAGAGAACCTGGAAAGATATGGAAGTGAGCAGTACTTCAACACAGAGTTCTACATACTTGGAGACAAGAATAGTAAGTAAAAAAAAATATTGTTACTTTTTCAACATATAAATTATCCATCTTTTATTTTTTGTTAAACCCTGGCATGCTACTTAGTATAGATACTTTGCCACTCTCTGTCAAGGCCTGCAGTATTAGATTAGCAGAGATCACAATGATGGGGGCAAATGTTACCAAAAGTATGGATAGTCCTCGAAATCTGGACTGCTTTTCCGAATTTTTTTTTGTTTCCTTTTACCATTGGAAAAAAAAACATACATATTTACCCAGACTCATGATTTTATACCCTATATTTCGAGGGTGTATCCATACTTTTGATAACATTTGCCCCCATCATTCCGATCACTGTAGATTAGATATGGGAGTGGAAGATCCAAATTTCGCATTTCATAATAATTTGGTTCTTTGTCATTTCGATCAAACATTCTGGTATCTCATCCTAGGCATTCACCCGGATGGGAGCTAAGCTACAAAATGAAAATTAAACAAGGCTACAAATATAAACTTTGAAATTAGGTACTTCACTTTTTATAAACTTTGAAATTACTCTGTACACGTGGTTTAGAAATAAATGCTTTTTTATTTTTATTTTATTTTATTTATTATTTTATTATCCTACATAGCATGACTTATCAAAGCGTAACACTATATGTAGTTTGTAATTTCACACAGGTTAAATCTATTATTAATTTCTTTTACAGATGAAGAAATCGAAATCCCTGCAGGCAAGCAAGTGTACTCGTTTTCGTACACCCTTCCACCGGCTCTGCTGTCGTCCTTTGAAGGACAGTACGGTCATGTGCGATACACCATCAAGGTGGTCTTGGATCGTCCGTGGAAGTTTGACCAGGAGACTAAGACTGCTTTTACTGTCATCAACGCCCTGGACTTGAATCTTAATCCATCTTACAGAGTAAGGAAAAATCAAACTTCCAGGCACATCCTTATTTTTTTTCATTGTATGAGAAAAACTTACAGCCTAAAATAACTAGTTGTATACATAATTAATGTCTAGGCTTATTATAAGTTTTCGCCAATAAGTAACTAGGTGAGTTATTTGGACTTGGCAGCTTAGAAAAATAAACAGCATAAAAAACGATTAAAAGTATGATAAAAATAATGAACAATTAAAAAGGAAATTCAGAGCTTACTTAGTAATTTTCTTCATCTTTATTATTGCCCACTGCCAAGGGATGGGATTCTCCGGCTGTGTCTATTTCCGAGATCATATAGCCCGAATATCTTTAAAGTTAAGAGTGAATAGACTTCTTCTGTGTGAGCTCAGTATATCCTCGACTGCATCTTTGCTCTGAGCTAGATGGTAATAATAAAAACTCTGAGCTAGATGGTCATTTGTTGTCATCTCATTTTGCATGTGTGAATAAATGATTAGATTTAATTTTGCCTGCGCAATGAAAGAGTAACTTACTACAGAAGTGGCACTTCTAATAGTAGTGTGTTTTCAGGAACCAATCCACATTCAAATGGAGAAGACATTCTGCTGTTTGTTCTGCGCAAGCGCACCTCTTAGCGTGGACGTGTACGCGCCCGTCTCGGGGTAAGTTTATAAACAAACTAGCTTTCCGCCTGCGTCTTGTTTTGCGTGAAAATTAGCCTATGTCACTTTCCAGCTCTAACTATCCCTATGCACAATATACATCGATTTGTTGCACCGTTTCGACGCGAAGGAAGGACAAATTCACAGTAGGTCTTTGGGGGGAACTCGGTGTGGTGTAAATTTTGTGCTTTTGCAAGAGCAGTGCTTTTTGCCGCCATAGTTTTTCGTAAACAAAACTAACGGTTTACGGAGAGCCTGAGAAGATGGCCTCGTTACCTATCATCATCATCATCATGTTCAGCCCACATCAACCCACTGCTGGGTATAGGCCTCTTCTCTATAGCGCCAATCGTCACGGTCCTGTGCTAACCTCATCCATAGAGGTCCCGTCAATTTGACGAAATCGTCTGACCATCGGGCTGGTGGTCTGCCCACAGGCCTTGTCGCTCCCCTTGGCCACCATTCTGTGACTGCCTTGGTCCACCGTCCGTCGTCCCTCCTAGCCAAGTGTCCTGCCCATCTCCACCGTAATCCCGTTATCCGCTTCCCTACGTCTTCGACTCTAGTTTTCCGTCTAATTTCCACGTTTGGTACACGGTCAACGAGAGAGATACCTAACATAGAACGCTCCATTGCTCTTTGTGCCACCTTTATCTTATGCATATTTTGCTTAGTGAGCGTCCATGTTTCGGCACCATAGGTGAGGATAGGCAAGACACATTGGTTAAACACCTTGGTTTTTAGGCATTGTGGAGGTTTGGAATTGAAAACCTCATTCAGTTTTCCGAAGGCAGCCCACCCTAGACCGATGCGTCTTTCGATCTCCTTTACCTGGGCATCTCGTTCAAAAGATAAACGCTGTCCAAGGTATACATAATCGATAACCACCTGGATGGTTTCATGACCAACGGTATTTGGTAAGCGTGCAGAGCGATTTGTCATGATCTTGGTCTTGGACATGTTCATCCTGAGACCGATCTTTAGGGAAGCTTCATGCAGTTCTGCGAGCATTTTCTGAAGATCCAATACGCTTTCGGCGACGAGAATTAAATCATCCGCGAACCTCAAGTGCGTCATGTTTGCCCCGTTGATGTTAACACCTCTCTTGCTCCAATCCAAGGTCTTCACCACATCCTCTAGGACGCAGTTGAAGAGTTTGGGCGAGAGATTGTCTCCTTGGCGGACACCCCGGTCAATTGACACAGGGTTGGTGTTCCTATGCATGCACACCTGCATGGTCGCGGACCCGTATAGCTCCCGGAGGATATCCACATACCGCTTGTCAATACCGCAGCGATGTAGAGAGTGAAACACAGCCCAGTGTTCGACACTGTCGAAAGCCTTCTCGTAGTCGATGAAGGCAAAACACAATGGCCGATCGTACTCTTTGCACTTCTCCATCAACTGCCTGACGGCATGAATGTGGTCCATTGTTGAGTATCTGCTCCGGAAGCCAGCTTGTTCGACGGGATGATTGTCAGACGGTGGCACAGAACCTTGGCAAACAATTTGTAAACCTGAGAGAGAAGGCTAATAGGGCGGTAATTAGACAATTTGGATTTGTCTCCCTTTTTATGAAGAATCGCGACAACAGCTGTTTTCCAGGAACCGGGTGTAACCCCCTCTGAAAGAACGGTGTTAAAAAGTTTTACAAGAACGTTCAAGACTGGCTCTCCGCCCGCCTGTAGCATCTCAACATGCACCCCGTCCTCTCCAGATGCTTTTCCGCGTTTCATCTTGTAAAGAGCGTACTTCACTTCGTCTGACGTGATCGGAGGAAGATCACTCTCATCGCAGTGCTCTACAGGCACTGCTCCGGGATCTGCTGCATCTGGTGAGGTGGATTCCTGTGCTTTGGATGTATACAAATTCCCGTAAAACTCCTCAACAATCTGTATGATCGTGTCACGGTCCGTCACAATATTACCGGCACTATCCGCGAGCTTGCTTATCTCCATCTTGTTTCTGCTTAGCTTCTTTCTGAAGACTTTTGGGCCCCTATTGTCTTGGATGGTTTTAGCAATAATTCGGGTATTCCAAGCTCTTATGTCATTGCGGATTGCCTTTCTTATAACCTTATTAATGTCATTGAGCTCTCTCAGGTTCGACGTGGTGCTGTTCCTCATGTCCCTTCTTCGAGAAAGCAGAGACAGAGTCTCGGGTGTCAATTTTGCCTCTTTAGGTGGTCTCATCCCCTCTATATGCTTCTTCGTGGTTTGAGTAATAACTTTGCAAAGCGTGTCGTTTAATGAGTCCACATTTTGGTTCTCTTCTATAAGCCCTTCAAAAGAGTTTTTTTAATTCCAGCTGAAATTCCTTTTGTAGGAATTCATAGTTCTGTGGATCATATATTGGGCTGGATGACTTCACCAATTAAACTCTTTCTTTCGTTACCTATATAATAATAATAATATAAAAAAACACAAATTCACAATAATAGTAGGGATCATCTTTGTTTGTACACCTGAGATATAAGGCCTTTTTGATAAAACTGAAAATAATAACAAAATAAAATAAAAATAGGTTTAAGTATGTAATTGCTGAGCTGTTCATTACCCCCTGTATTATAGTTGCGTATACATATGATCGTGTACCAATGTTTGGCGTGCAACGTAGCGATCGAATGTTATAACTATCAAGTTAACCTTATTTGCTGGAATTATGTTATGGTTCTCAATTTGGTTATTGTGAATGATAGGTTTTGGGTACCAATTCCAGCCAGCTAATGTCCTCCCAGAAGTAAGCAAGACTTTTAACGTTCTTGCAAACCTCTGGCAGAGATCCTGGATTCTTTTGGTACTTTTAACCGTGTGGTGATCGGTTGAGAATAACACCACCCCATCTCTTTCCGTATCCTGAGGAAATTTGTATATTCAGGAGACTGAATGTGTAACCTTGATCCAATCCGGTCAGGTTCCCCTGTTGATGTGGTCACGCAGGTCAGATGGCAGTCGCTCAGCTGTGACTTGCCGTGTGGTGATCGGTTGAGAATAACACCACCCTATCTCTTTCCGTGGGTGTCGTAAGAGGCGACTAAGGAAACACAAATGAGACCTGCCTCCTAGTAATCCATCCCAGGCAACGACACTTCATTTTTTTCTGAATCTGAGGTGTCGTCCTATGGTCTCATGCGGTGTGGTAGGCTCTGTAAAGGGCCGTCTGGTTCGCGACCACCCTCCTACCCAAGTCCGACGCCAAACAGCTTGCTGTGTTCCGTCGGTGCGTGGGAGTACCAGTGCCTTTATAGGCATTTTCTGGGTTAACTCGCTCCATCGTCGACCTCATCTTTGACCTTATGGTCAAGATTGAGGTCAAGAGTTAACCCATCTTATAATAAAAAATTAAAATAAAATTATATCTGATAAAGTGTTATTTTTCTTACAACAGGTACTGTAGTGGGCAGAGTATCCCACTGACTGTGGATGTGGAGAACAGAAGCAATGTGAAAGTGAAACTGATCAAGATCAGCTTGAGGAAGGTCAGTTCAATCGAGTATGTTATGTTATGTTTGTCGGGCGTTTTCCACACTTAGCCTCTCAATTGGGCCATTGTGCGTGATGTTTGGGTAGCTATTCCAGCCAGCAGTTCCGTAGACAGAGAAAAGGTATAGACTGCGGCCAAGCGTGTCACCGAAAGGGACAGAAAATATTAGTACTGCCGTAGTCGGCCGTAGCATTGCGCTTTAGTGTGCTATAACCCGCACGAATCAACTGTGCACCTCGCGCTGTACTGTTAACACAGCGCGAGGTGCACAGATAATTAGTACGGGATACAGCACAGTAAAGTGCTGGCCTTGAAAAAACCGGCACGCGCTAAGGGACAAAAAATGCCCAGCATTGTCTCTTTTTTTCACGTGCAATTGATATAATTTTGTCCTTATGTGTGCGACCGAAAAAGAAGATATCCAGCAGTCTATACCTTTTCTCTGTTTACGAGCAGTTCAATCGAGTAAATAACACTAACTTCGTGACACAACCTCCATTACGTACGCTTCACAATACTCATTTTACTGCTATACGTTTTTCGAGTGTTACACATAATTCACAACGAAACTGAAAAATGCAAAACTGTCGGCCCCACGCCGACTTTCAGTAACGTGAATAAAAACCGTGTTATATTGTGAATTACACACATAAACACACGCACGCATGCACGCTCGCGCACAGTCACGTGCATAAACACGCACACATGAGATTAATGGAACATACGTATTCAAACGTTAAGATTCAAAGTAGAAGAGTTTTTGAAAGATATCAGTAAAATTGCTCGTCATAAATGATGTTCAGTTATTACCTACTGTGGTTATAAGTTTTACTTTAAAATATAAAGAAAAAAGAGTGGAGTTTAAATTGGCGATTGACATAGTGGGCTTGACGTACAAAAGGGGTGTATTATTTGGCCGCGAGCCATGTATGCGAACGAGAAGGAAGATATATTCATAATGTTGCTTATTACAACACACAAAAGTTAATACAAAAAAAACTTGATAGGTAAACGACTGTGATTGGATAACGAATCGAAAGTCCTATTCAAATAACATCTTAACCGGTTCCAGATAGTAACATACAGAGCGAACGCGCCATCAAACGCCATGAAGAAAACCAAAGACGAGGTCCACACGGTCCAAGAGGGCCCCATAGAAGGGGCCACAACCCGCCGCCTCAACATGAAGCTGGATATACCGCCCCTGCCGCCTTCTAACATCGTGCATTGCTCTATCATAGACCTGGATTATGAGATTCATGTACGTTTATAAAAACTAGCATTCCGCCCGGGACTTCGGGAAAGTCATGTATTAACTTTCAAGACAGGATTACTCTAATTGGATAATTAATCAGGACTAGCGCTTCGGTTATTCTTATTCTACAGAAAATTACCTTTCTAATGATGTATCATTTATTTCAATTGGTGCTGGAACCAAGTTCCATACTAATGTGCCTATCATCCTTTGCATACGTAATGTCTTGAAAATTATGAATCACGACATACATACAGGGTGTAAAAGACAGCTTAGCAAAAACTGAAACCCTGGACTCAGACCATTATTCTGAATGATTTTCCAGCGGAATTTTTCTCAGGAAAATTTAAAATTTTGTCATGTTTTTTTGTATTTTCTGCTTACATTTTTTATTATTTAATCGAAATTTAATTTAAATTTAATCGAATTTTGCAATAAAATACAATCATAATACCTAACGTAAAACACGAAAACCAGTAATGTACATCGCACTCCGATAGCAGCGCGGCGCGGGGAGATCGTTTTCACGATACCTTGCGTAGCGCCAAAGTTTTCGCCGTGTGGTGATCGGTTGAGAATAACACCACCCCATCTCTTTCCATGGGTGTCGTAAGAGGCGACTAAGGAAACACAAATGAGACCTGCCTCCTAGTAATCCATCCCAGGCAACGACACTTCATTTTTTTCTGAATCTGAGGTGTCGTCCTATGGTCTCATGCGGTGTGGTAGGCTCTGTAAAGGGCCGTCTGGTTCGCGACCACCCTCCTACCGAAGTCCGACGCCAAACAGCTTGCTGTGTTCCGTCGGTGCGTGGGAGTACCAGTGCCTTTATAGGCATTTTCTGGGTTAACTCGCTCCATCGTCGACCTCATCTTTGACCTTTGTGGTCAAGATTGAGGTCAAGAGTTAACCCATCTTATAATAAAAAAAAGGTAAATAATGAAAACTCCTTAACGTGACGTTTCCGGGAAAAAATACTAATTATAGCTGACGATAGTTATAGGTAGATTCCACCATTTAAGTATTTGCTAAGCTGTCATTTACACCCTGTATACGCAGGTAAAGGTGTCCGTATCGGGCCTCCATCGCAACATGTGCGACCGCCGCTACGTGACGCTGGGCTCGGTGCCGCTGGTGGCGCGGGCCGGCGCCCCGCGGCCGGCGGACGACCCCACGCAACCACTGGCCACACACCAGGTAACCACTTTTTTTTACCAGCCCATATACAGGGCTGTAGGTAAATCTCTTTCGACCTCTCGGGTGGTTAATCAGTCCATAAAACTGAACAACTTTCCCCCAATAATAGGTCAAAAAACGAAAAAAAAATTTTTAGTTCCCATACAAACTTCATCAGTTTATGAGCATTTTGTATGGGAGATCAAATTTTTTTTTTCGTATTTTGACCTATGTTCCTTGGGGAAAGTTGTTCAGTTTCATGGACTGATTTAGCACCCGAGAGGTTGAAAGAGATTCACCTAAAGCCCTGTATATCCCCACCGAGGGGCACGGGCCTTCCTTCGAAACACGAAGAGGATTTAGGCCATAGTCCACCACGCTGTGGTTTGGTAAACCGCTCGTCTTTCGAAAATGAATTTTCTTAGATGGGCGGGTTTCATCATGATGTTTTCCCTCACCGATGAGCAAGTGATAATTAGAAATCCGTACATAAATCCGAAAAGACGAATTTAGTTTTTGAGCCTTTTTTGAATATCACATATTCACAACTCTTCGAGATATAAGGGGATCGCACTTTTTCGTGAAATCGGAGCCTATACTGGAGCGAACGAAAAGAAATTTCCAATGTCAAAAATTATCTCTCCATAAAAAAACCTTTACTATGGAGAATTTCATATATGTTTCTTAGGAAAAATTGTTCAATTTTATACCTAGAATCCTTACTAATATTATAAATGCGAAAGTAACTCTGTCTGTCTGTATGTCCGTCTTCCACGCCTAAACTACTGAACCGATTTTGATGAAATTTGGTACAGAGATAGATTAGAGCATGGAAAAGGACATAGGCTACATTTTATCCCACAGTTGGGCACGATATAACCTGCAGTCCACGCAGGCGGAAAGCTAGTTACCTAATAAAATTCCGCTATCTATATAAGGTCTTAATTTATTAGTGACTTTCCTTTTAACACGTTATTGTGTAGGTCAAAATATATAATTTGAGTCAAAAAACAAAGGCATAATATTAAATTGAAAAGGTCTTGAAAAATTTTGTTATGATATTTTTTCATTACTATGATGAATAAACCCATCCATTCAAACGTAAATAATAATGGCAGTAGTAGAGCGGGCGAGCGGGGAGTGGCCGGCTTCAAGTGATAGAGAACCATGCCTTTATCTTTAAATGGATTTTAATTTTTTTGCTAAATTTTATTTTAAGATAATTAAATTTTATGTTGTTTTTTGGAATACAATTAACCTATACAATAACGTCTTTGAAGGAAAGTCACTAATAAATTAGTACCTTATATTGAAATTTCACTGGTAATGCCTTTCCGACCGAGCTGAAGCTTGAGCGCTTTAGCGCCATCTCATAACGTTTTCCTATGCCAAAAAATGCACTAATATGTGATTTTTTGGAAATAAAAGCATGATTAATCTACGTTTTGACCCAAAATACTCCTAATCTGTAAATTTCATCACAATAGTTATAGCCGTTTTCGAGATATACGTAATCATACATAATAAGTGTCAAAACACCGACAGCAACTTATCAATATGAACTGAATAATGTTCAATTGTTACTACCAACGCTTGCACATTTACACACGCATACAAACTCACACGTACGTTCAAACACATTCATAAGCAGCACATATTTTAGATAGAAACATACTATCAATTCGTTTCTGTTTTTACCACAGGTGTACGTAAGCAAATGTACGTCTTCACAAAACCAAAGTGTAACCTGTACCTGTAAATTGAAGCAAGAACCTATGATAAGTTCTGTGTCTTAATTGGTTCTGCATCACATTTGTTAATTAAAAATATTAATACTATTATTTTTTTGTTATTTTTTCAATTATTACATAAATATACTTAACTAATTTATAATTTACTAGCTTTCCGCCCGCGGCGGCTACAGGTTATATCGTGCCCAACTGTGGGATAAAATGTAGCCTATGTCCTTTCTCAGGCTGTAATCTATCTCTACTGGGTGAAAACAAACCTCTGAGCTATATTCAAAATCCTGAACCAGTATCATTCAAAGAACACATTTATGAAAAAAAAATTTTTTTTCAATGGGAATGGTTCATTTTTTGCCTAAACATAGACATTACTCCTAGACCAGGCACGCGAGGGGTGCGGGTAGTGCTCGGGGGGTGCGCCCGAGTGGTGTTTACGTTTAGGAAAAAAAAATCCCCCCCCCCCACCAAAAAAAAAGTGTTCAGGAAGTGATACTAGTTCAGGATTTTCAATAAAGCTAGGAGGTTCTTTTTCAACCTGTATATCAGACGGACAGACAGGGAGACAGACAGAGTTACTTTCGCATTTATAATATTAGTACGGATAACACACTCCCACAAAACCATCTAAACGGTTTGTCTGCGGGATCAATAGTCTCACAATACTTAATTAAATATTCAAACATAATATAATTTTAAATTAATTACAAACTATCTTAAAAATATAAAAGCTTGTAAAGAAACAATAAAGTCTTATCTGCTATGAGGAGAGTTTCAGTAAAAGACAGGCAGGGCTAAGATACTCATTGAAAGATCTCTCTAAAACTTTCAATTCCGAATAAAATTTCACCTAAAAGAAAAAAAGAGATATAAGTTTCATTTATTCATCAAAATCCACCTTACTACGTACTAGTGGTACACACGGCCACACATCAAGTTACCCAAAACCAGAATAAACAGGACTTGCACTCTGTCATACGCCATACACCAGTGATTTGTCCGAGTTCCGTTTATATTGGTTTTGGGTAACTTGATGTGTGGCCGTGTGTACACAACGAAATTCAGTAAATAGCTGCTTCTGGTATTGAAAGCATGAAAATCGGCACAAATACTCGTATCATGAATTACTCCTCTTTTTTTGGTACTACGGGTCAAATTGATTCATATGGCCTACAAATCAATCGTACCGATTTTCATGCATTTAACATTGTTCGCAGCTACTTTTGGCGTAATATTAGCAATATTAGGTGTCGCACCTACTGTCACGTTGCCGTGTGGTGATCGGTTGAGAATAACACCACCCCATCTCTTTCCGTGGGTGTCGTAAGAGGCGACTAAGGAAACACAAATGAGACCTGTCTCCTAGTAATCCATCCCAGGCAACGACACTTCATTTTTTTTTTAATCTGTCGTCCTATGGTCTCATGCGGTGTGGTAAGCTCTGTAAAGGGCCGTCTGGTTCGCGACCACCCTCCTACCGAAGTCCGACGCCAAACAGCTTGCTGTGTTCCGTCGGTGCGTGGGAGTACCAGTGCCTTAATAGGCATTTTCTGGGTTAATTCGCTCCATCGTCGACCTCATCTTTGACCTTTACGGTTAAGATTGAGGTCAAGAGTTAACCCATCTTATAATAAATAAAAAAAGACAAAAATGACAGCCGCAAGTGCGCAGTTGCAATTTTGTAATAGAATTGGCCTGCAGTGCGTACCTTAACCCAGTTGAAATATTTGATTCGCTCTGACCTCATGTCTTGCAATATCTTGTGGATTTGCGTGGGTTCTGTTGATTTGTGAACTATTATAAGTCTTAATAACCGTAGAACTGCACTGTAGGTTGATATTTTAACAAAGTAGCAAAGTAGATTCAGCAAATCGGAAAATGAAGTAATTTATTTATACACTAAGAATAGAAGAGTACCCAAGTAACATCCTTGGGGTACTTCACTTTTTGGTATAAACTTAACTTCAAATTAAAGATAACATGTTGTTAATTTTTTTTAACTGTGCTTTTCTAGTGCTATCAATATCACTTTGAATGTATTACTTTGGTGAGTTTTAATTCCATCGGATATTCTTAGTTACGAATTTTGACAAAAATAATCCATGGTCGATAAAGCCTTTGACGTGTCAAAGTATAACTCGTTCAGAAATGTAACAAAATACGAAGATAAACCTGCTTGCATTTTGAACTCTTTGTCATAGTCAAACTTGTTGATTACAAAAAATGATTTATTTTTATTTTTACAGTTGTAACGTTCTAAATTAGTAATAATGTTTTATATACATTCGAACGCAATATTAATTGTAAACGAATAAATAAATGAAATGATAATTTGTTGCCAATCCTCATTGGGCCGGCGTGGTGGATTATGGCCTAAACCCCTTCACTGCTTCGAAAGGAGGTCCGTGCCATTGGTGGGCACAGTTTGTTGCAGATTTCTACTATACTTTTAGCATAGTTTTAAACACATCATAAGGGGTTCTTCCCGTGGTTTTTGTTTTACCTGAGTATCCGATATTTCGGCGCTGTTGCAAGCGCCATGATTACGGTTGAAATGGAGAACTGCAGTTAATGATGAGAGCAGACAAAGCGTCGAGAATCTTAAACAATATATTATACTTAGCATAGTTTAAAATTTAGAAGACAGCTTTATTTCCTTCATTAAAGTCGGACTATCAAGCTCGACTTGCCGTCGCCTTGTAAGAAAAAATGTATCTTACCCACTATTATATTTTGCAACCAGGGACCCGATGCGGCCGGAGGATGGGTGGCTCCGTCTGCTCCTCCCTACCAGTCTCTTTACCCTACGCTATGTAAGTACCACTTTTATCTTCTATGATGAAATAATTAACCCTGATGAAAGACTGTATCGATGATAGACACGGCTGTCGGTTTAATGTGTCCTCCGAAGCATACAAATTCTGATCTAACTGATTGATCGATTGCGAACTGAGTGCTACTGTCAGAATGGGATGTACGGTCGGCCAAGAGAGTGGTCTATCAGTTTTCACAGAACTTCCCGTGTAACCAAAATATCGCTAAGATTCACAATGTAACAAAGAAAGAGATAGAATGATGACGTATTATGATGCGTAAAATAAGAAGATAGCGGGTAGTGGCTGGATGCAAAAAGCGGAGGATCGTGCAAAGTGGCGCACCTTGGGGGAGGTCTATGTTCAGCGGTGGACTGCAATGGGCTGATAAGATGATGATGAAATTGATGAAACATTTAAGGTGGTAGACCTTATTTTTGGCCGATTGCACATGCTCGTACATACTTTTATAATTGCTATTTATTGCAAAATTAATTTTATTCGAATAAATAATATAAGCAGAAAATAAAACATGAAAAACATAATTGATAATTTCTAAAATCGTTCAGAATAGCCTAAATTCAGGGTTTCAGTTTTTGTTAAACTATTCCGTCACCTGATGTAATAAATTAATACTATTCTTCAACAGCTGAGCCAGTGTACAAGGCGTCATCGTACAAAGCGCCCACTATCAAAGACAGCGACGACGACGAACACACTCGCCTCTCAGGCACGGAGCATTTCACCCCCTACTACCCAACCTACTCGGTAGCCCCTCCCCCGGTACCGCAGTAATAAAAAAAAACAACTGAGGAATCTTAAAAAATTCTGGGTGAGCTTGCTACAACCTCGACCGCATCTTCGCCCCTGGGCTAGATTGTGGTCAAGAGCAATGAAAAAAAAAGCTTAGGACACTGGCACTTTGGAGTTAAGACATTTAGATGCCGCCATTTTTTCTAACATACTTTCTCATTTACTCAACGCTCGTATGTCTGAAATCTTCGATCAACATACACCAACTAATGCGGGTCACGTATATACAAAATTAAAGCTAAATGCTGTTCGCGTGAATAAGTTTTTACTATTTTATCTACAACTACGAAGCGCACGCATTGATACATAATAGAGATGTACAGGATTAATTAGAAGTTAATTTCTATTTATTTTTTAATAATTAATTCTTCTTCTTCAACCTATGGCCACCCAATGCTGAGTGTAGGTCTATTCCATTGTACTCCACTCTCTTGGATCTTGAGTCTTTCGCATCCAGTTCTTCCTTGCAATCCTGGCATGATCGTCAGCCCATCTCAATGGTTGTCTGCCAGTTAATAATTAATTAATTGGTAGTAATGCAAACATTATTGCGTTGTAACCCGCACTACATCTGTTTCTCTCTTGCCATCTCTAAGGTAGACTGGAAGAGATCCCTTCAGGGATAAGTCCGCCTTTGCACATCTATGTATCTTTTGTATTCGTCTATAAGAGTTTGCAATAAAGAGTTTACATACATCATCAGCCTGTATCAGTCCACTGCTGGACATAGGCCTCTCCTATGGCACGCCACTGAACTCGGTCTTCAGCTCTCCTCCTCCAACCACTGCCCGCTACTTTACGAATATCGTCACCCCACCTAGTAACAGGGCGCCCTACGCTACGTTTGCCGATTCGTGGTCTCCATTCTAGAAAGAGTTTACATACATATAAGGTAAATTCAAACAGTTTTTCGTTCAACCTAATTACTTAAAACCATGGCACCAAGTAATAATGCAAAATAAGAGGCCACTGTTATTTAGCGAGACGTTTTCTTTTTTTTGTGTCAACTCGATATCTAGTTGGTTTATTGTTGATCGAAGTCTGAAAAAACCGGCAGAAAGTGCCAGTGTGCTAACAATTCAATTCAATTTCTTCTATTGTGGCGATCCTTCCAGTGTGCTAACCTTACTACTCGAGTAACATGGCATCTAAATGACAGTTTACACTAGAGAAGTGTCTACCAAAACTGTCACTTTTGTCGCTTTCTCACTGGAAATGGCTACGTTGTCTGGTCATGCCAGATCTATGGTATCTATAAGAGTAAATGTCTATTGTCAGTTTATTATATGTCTGCATGTTAAATTTATATCTAAATGTGTGTATATTAATGTATGTTGTATACCCTGTTACCCATAGTTTTACCGTTGTAGACTAGATATTTTGAGATGTCTGTCTATATCACATTTTGAGGTGTCAGGGTATTTACCACGATCGTTTAAAAGCATTTCTGTTTAGGATCCAACTTTGAACTGCTTCGCATTTGGAATGTTTTTAAAATGATACCATGATGGCGCTGCTTTTGAACTGCTCGGTTGTCTATGGTCCATTTTAAATGTCTACATAAATTGTCGCTGGTCTGCCTTTGAATCGTAACAGCGCCAGAATTGAATCGCTTATAAGCCATCATGGTTCGAATAAGCGTTGCAGACTTGTTTAGGTCCTAAATTGGATCGCGCTAAGCGATCATGGTAAACCTCCTGTTCTATGATATTAGTTGAAATACTAATTTGACAGCTCTACCAACATCATTCGTGCGCCGTATTACCAATTATTATTTATTTAGGTTACATGAAAGCATGTTTTGGTAATATAGGTAATGCCACGTGTTTAATAAAAACAATGATACCAAAAAGAAAAGAAAAAATAAAGGTTTTGGCCGAAAAAGCTGCTACAGTGACTGCGTTCTGGTTGGCCTGAGTGTACGCACGGCAGCACATCAGGCTATACATGTTGACCTTGACGACGCCCTTATCTTGCCGTGTGGTGATCGGTTGAGAATAACACCACCCCATCTCTTTCCGTGGATGTCGTAAGAGGCGACTAAGGAAACACAAATGAGACCTGCCTCCTAGTAATCCATCCCAGGCAACGACACTTCATTTTTTTCTGAGTCTGAGGTGTCGTCCCATGGTCTCATGCGGTGTGGTAGGCTCTGTAAAGGGCCGTCTGGTTCGCGACCACCCTCCTACCGAAGTCCGACGCCAAACAGCTTGCTGTGTTCCGTCGGTGCGTGGGAGTACCAGTGCCTTTATAGGCATTTTCTGGGTTAACTCGGTCCATCGTCGACCTCATCTTTGACCTTTATGGTCAAGATTGAGGTCAAGAGTTAACCCATCTTATAGGTAATAAAAAAAAATCTCGCTTTCAATAGCAGCGGTTTTCGTAGTGCAAATGGATAAGCTGACGTGCTGCTGTATGTACATCAAGCAGGACAGTTGGGACAGGACATTAAGTGCCCCCTGGTTTGTCTAGCTCCACAGATACATTGATCACTTTAATAAGTAAAGCGAACTTGTTTTTGCGGCCCGTTCATAGCAAATGAATTTAAAAATGTATGTAGAACTAGTTTCGTGTCTGCAAAAAAGCTTTGTTTTACGGAGCGACCAAATTTTGTGGCTGCTATAATATTGGCCAGCCTGCGTGCGCCAATATTTAAGACAGCCAATGACGACAAGTGTCTTACTTGGCCGTCTTTTTAAATAAGATAGAACTATGATATAAGAGACATTGTGAACACGCAGCGCGGACCGAATAGTCGATAGTAAATAGACCAGTTACTCGTGTTAATTCGTGTTAATAACAGGAAATAAAACAGTTACTTATAAACTGAGGGATGTGTTTACGTAATTCCCTTAGTTGGTTTGGAATGGATTTTATACAGGGTGACTTTTTAATCAGTACGCAAATTTTTCTTCCATAATTTTCTGATAACCCCTTTTTAACGTCTTAGAGGATGAATTTTGTAAAACGCAAAAACACGTGTGTCACAAATTGTGTTGAAGAGTACTATTACCAAGTTTCAAATTGAACGATGTTTTTTTTCCATACAAAAATGTTGATTTACTTTCATGCTTCAAACAATCTAGCTTGAAATATTTATATGAAACGATATAAAACAAAAAAAATACGGGTCTGTTAAATCTTCATAAAGTTTACGTACAAACAACTTGCGTACCGATTAAAAAATAACGCGGTATAGATCGGGCATGCATTTTATGAGATCCACGGCTGTCAAATTAGTATCCTATCCGTTATCTTTTGACTCTAGTGACTTTTCCACAGCTTCTTGAAAATAGCAGCTCGAGTACGATAGTGATAGCGCGCGTAATGCGCCGCGCTCCTGTGTCAACATTGACAACGCCAGAGGGCGAGTATGTCGCCATCGTGCTCGAACTGCAGATAAAACCTAAAATGGAATCTGTATCCCATTTAAGCTTATATTCTCCTTTTGCCAAAGTCAATTGAGTACTTTAGCTTTAAGTTAAACAAACTTACATTTATCACACATGATCACACCCAGTTGCAGAAATATCCATCAAAATTAATGCTACTTTAAACATCATACTGTCACTTTCCCTCTTGTTGACGTAAACTAGGACAGCATTACATTTAAAGAAGCTTTAACTTTAGTTAAGGTTTCAGCAACTGAGTGTCAATATAATTAATGAGTTATTGTATTAAGGACATTTAATTTTATGGAAGATCTATATTTTATTAAGAGTAAGATATTTATAACTTTTGGAATTCTTAATTTTTTAAATACATATTTTATTACTGATAAAATACTACTTAAATGTACAATTTATTAAAAGTTAAAAGGCCGGTAGATTAACTCGTGTGTATTATAGCCAGAAGCATATCACACTAGGTCCATATTACAGAACGCAACTCAGACTGATCTATACTTGAGTAGCAGTCGTCTTTGTCATTTTTATAGTAAGAGAAAGAGACAATCAATACTTAAGTATAGATCAAGACTTGAGTCTACTACTGTAGTACGGGCCTAAGGCTATCTTTGCGCTGACAGGCAGCTTGCTTTGTGCCTAGAGCCTAGCTATTCACTTCGTGTGTAGCCAACTGAAAAATATGAACTTATGGTGTAGCTATAATCAAGTATGTGGCGAACTAAGCTCTTGGTATCAGATTTTTCCAAACAGCCCAATGGCCTCTTGATTTGGTCAATCGACAACAACCGAGACTTACGGCTTAACGTGCCTAACGAAGCACAGACACACTCGTGATAGCGTATTTTGTAGCGTAAGGGTCGGCTCGCGACGTTGCGGATAGAGTCACTCAAAATTGAACTTTATTTATTACAAGTGAGAATTTAGAACACGTCGCACCACGCAGCGCCGCGCCTCGCCGCTCGCCGCCGCGCGCCGCGGCGTTCTCACAATCTTTTCATGTACTAAATAAAGTTCAATTTTGAGTATCTCTATTCGCAACGTCGCGTCGCGTCGAGGTGGGAGCTGACCCTAACTTTCTCCCTTCCTATCCAACATACTTGACTATAACTACACGATAAGCAGATCTAACGCGGAGTATAGCTAAGTTCTAGGCGCAAAGCAAGTGCAGACATAGCCGTATTGCAATGGTGCAAGGTTACCTGTGAAAAACTTGGAATTGAATATTAAACAAAAGTGAAACCGACCAGCTGGATTTGTTCTCGGGTTTATAGAGGTCAGCGCATCAGGTCGTTGCAAAACCGCTCTTATTCCAACAGAATAGAGTGCAAGCATGTGGTAACCTAATGTGCGGCTCTCCGGACATTCTACACAACCGGCTTATTATTGCACAAACAAGTGACAATTACTATACTCAATTTTATAAAAGTTTTTTATACCTATACGAATGGGCTCAACTATAATTATAAAGTTGTATTTTATATAAATTTTATGAAATTAAACAAATAAATAAACGCTACACACTAAAAGGCCCACATTAAGGTGCCATATTTTCACACTTAGCTGCATTTGCCATATTTTCCAAAAAGCATGGTGCTAAATGAGCTAAACTTAGAAAAGGTTGAATTGAAAACTCTATTGCTGACCAGTTAAAGAGCTTATTCCATTGTAGTACAGCCCAACTCGATTCAATCTGAAGATGGGTATTTTTCTGTGCATTTTTGAGCTTTTTGAAAACCAAATTAAACTCATCTTTATGGGGTAACTTTTTAAATATGTAAATCGGCCTATGAAAGGAAACTGAACAACTTTCCACTAAGATCCAATTTTAGATTCTTGAAAATATTCGAATTCCTTCAATATTAAGAATTTTAAAACGAATCGTCAACCTCAGATCCTTTGGAAAATTCAATTCAATTCAAAACATTTGTTTTTAAGACCCCTAGCACACTGCTATTTTTTTAATGTTCCAATTTTTCATATTTTCTACTTTTAACTGTTCTTTCCTTACAGTTTTGTCACAAAAGTTGTTCAGTTTAGTGGGCCGATTTACATAGTTAATATTCGCTATAAACGCAAAAATTACTTACATAATCCTTTCGGTTGTTATTGTAATATTTACAACGCATTTATTTTTATACACTAGTCTATGCGTTACATACATAAATATTTTAATAAAAAATGGCATTTGAAAAAAGTATTCTGAAAAAAAAAACTCAATTTATAATTTTAAGCCGTCCATTGTTATTATGTTACATTGATTAAGTTTATAAATGTTTATTAATGTGATTTATAATTAATTCATATGCTTTTTATACTATTTGTGACAAGACAAGGTATCTTGAATCGCGTTTCGAAGTGCAGCTTTAAAAGTTCAAATATTTATGTACTATTTAATAAGTCTTGTATTTTAGATGTGAGACCAAACATGTTATAATTTTGTTGAAATGTACACACAGCAGCACGTCAGGTTACCCATTTGCACTACGAAAGCTGACACTATTACGAGTGAGATACGGGCAACGTCAAGGTCAACATATACAAGGTGTTTAAAAAAAAAACAAAAAAAAGAAATTCCAAAATTTAATTTTAAAAGTGAAATAGTCGCAACTCTAGTAATCAGTTGCACGGTTTGACATCTACAAAATGAAAGTTTCATATAAATAATATGACATACTTGTCATATTTGTAATAGAGCTGTTCAATAAGCTAAATTTTAATTAATTTTGAATAAATTTTTTTTTTTAGTTTTTTTGAAACACCTTGTATAGCCTGATATGCTGCCTTGTGTACATACTGTTGTGGAATTGCAATTATACAATTTTGACCCGTGTTAGTATTAAAATCATGTTAGAATCTCAAAAAAAATAAAAAAGACATTTATGAAACAAAACGAAAATTTATAAGTATTACTTTTTACATGACTTGGGTAAGCACAAATTTATTTTAGTACTTATATTTCTTAGACCTAGATGGGTTTTTGCATGGAAATAGAGAACGGTGGGAACTTCCGCACATTTTGGGAATTTCCAGAAATAAACGTATAAAACGATGTAGGGTCAGCTTCAAAGTTGATAAAATAATGATCAAGTTGTTTTACGAAATGTTTTAGAAGATATTGAAATGATTGGTTGCGTAGTAATACACTTTTCCCAACTACACAATGACGCTAAATCCAAATTTAAAAAAATTGCTGTTTTTTTAAATATTACTTTATGGTGTAAGGTATCTCTGAGGCTGAGTATGCCTAGTCATTTTGCTTCCGCCTAAAGCGCCGCGATTTCCCCTACCAAAAATCCAAGATGGCGAATATGACATTGGATTGGGGGGGGGACGCGTATGGCTATAAATTTCGTAAGATGTGTACAAAATGGCAAATTAATGTGTTTTCATAATTACCAGGCAAAAAACCCATTTCTAGTCAACTTGTTACGATTGCTTGGTGCTTTATTAATTAAATTGATTTACCATCATATACTTGTAAGAAGATACCTTGTGTGTTGCCACATTTTATTTGAAATGTTTATTATTTTGTAAGATTATTGTAATTTTATTGTAAAAGTGACTTTAAATAGTAGTATTAGGACATTAATCTCCCTAAGAAACTACATATTCTACATTGTAGCTTTCGCGACATTTCAGTGTAAAGATTTTTTTATACTTTAAGTATAAAAAAATTAAATAATAAAAAAACAAGTAAACTTAAAAGTAATCGAACGGACCTCCCTGGACCATGCACCCGTATTCTATACTATTCGATTCGATACCGACACTTAGAGAATCTCAGTGCATCCCTTTCTTGCGGTATCTAAATGACAGTGACGGGTATAGTCTTCACTCTCATCTAGATATCCGTCTATATCCGATTCGAGTCGAATTATTTCGAATACGGGTGCTGACGGGCATTACCTCTTTGTATGGCTAGGGAAGGGAGCATGTGTTAGGTAAGATTCGCTGCGGGAGTCTGCCCCATTATTTTTTGTGACACTGTCCTAACTCTGATGAATGTCCGGGCTTCCGCACTTCAGGCCCCAGCCACCTCGACTTGACTACCGTCGCACGATTGTGTACGCCGCTTGCATAGTATATAACAAGGGTAGTAGGTTATCTTCATACAAACGAACCGCGCGCGGCTTGTATGTGTGCGCGCCATAGTGTCTATGTGTCGCCGCGCGCACACTAGAACCTTGTGCGGTGTTAGCCCCGACTGGCGCACTGAGAAACGGGTCGAGATTTTGTTTGAGTGTGCGTGCGGCGACGCATAGATACTATGGCGCTCACATACATGGCGCTCACGTTGTATGAAGATAACATACTTCGCCGTTTTTATACTATGCCGCTTGTAATAGTAATCTCGTACACCAGGTGTACATTTGGCGCGCGAAGGCTTAAATTAGTTAGCTAAAAAAATCTAAAAGAAGTCGATTTTTTTTAAAGAATTCATATAGGTTCTTTTGGAAAAGTTCAGTATAATGGGAAGAAACACCTCCTAAAGTTTTGCTAACTAATTTATACTCACCACATATTTCGTTGTCTCATCGACCTAAGTGGATCTTGATTTATAAAGTCTCAAATCATTTTCAAGACTTTGAATGTTCTATTTCTTTATTTGCCTTTTTTTAATGTTCCATATTAAGGTACAATATAAGGTTGTTTAGGACGAAGTCTCTTTTTCAGGTTTTTGCTCAAATCTCGAATATTCATTCAGTACGAATAACAATGTCCACTTCTTACGAAATTTTCCTTTTTCTTACAAAGGGCTTTTTCATTTTCCTGTAGGTTCCTTTAGGAGCTATAAAATGTTTTAATAAACTCGAAAAAATTGTTTTCGCTAATTTAAAGTCACTTAGTATAAGTAAATGTAATCTCAAGTATTTGATGGAAAAGAAATAAAAGTGTCTATTATATGGTCAATTTTGTTTTTATATTTAAAACATGGTAGTATCATTTAAAAAAAAAAGTCGTGATAGCCCAGTTGGTAATGAGCCAGACTTGCAACCGGAAGGTTATGGGTTTAAATCTTGGTGAAAAGAAAAAAATAAAGAAAGACTGATTTAATAATTTCGGATATACAAGGTGTAAGGGGATCGCTTCCTAATACTGAAAGTACATGCTCAGTCAATGGTTTTGAGTAACTTTCTCTAAGAAACTTTTCCAGGAAACGACCATCGGTATTTTGAATTTTCGATATTGTAATACGTACTTACCCGTTTAACTTGTGCCCTCAATTCATAAATATCTTGACTGAGGAATCTGCAAACTATGAATTTATCTGAAGAAAAAGATTAATACGACTTTAAAATATTTGAGTTCAACATCTTGTTGAATTTGTAAAAAATAAATAAAAAAACTTACAATCTGTATATCACGATTCATGAGTCATTCCGCTACCTCACAATTCTGATTTACTTATTAACAGAGTAGCAAGTTAATTTATTAGGTTTCACTGGTTTAGATCACATTTATAACAACTGGCAGTGTTTCTCTGCCAAGTGTTTTTAGCTCTTACACAGCGTGTAGGTAGTGTACAAGCTTATAACGTCCAAAAACCTATTTAAAAAAACAGTGTTTGCGCATGTTATACCTAAGCAGTGTATACTTAAGTATTTTTTAATTATTAGTAAGACCATACGGATTAAGGTAGATTGTAAATGTTCTTAAAGAAATAAATTAAAAGGAAAGAATAAAAAAACGATTGAATTTCGCATTTTTTCCGTTACAAGTGTGATTAAAATTATTTGCCAGCCAATGACTACTTTCGTTAAATAATGCTTATTTATTGTACTCTTAGTAGTTATAACATCTAGTTTATATTAAAAATTGTGGTGAAAGTTTGAGAACTGGCTGCTTTAAGAACAAGTCTATAAGAAAATTCTTTCGCGAAATATCTATAAAAAAACTTATCAATAAGAGAGTACCACGTAATGTTAAGGTGATTGAGATTAATCGCAAACATACTTACATTGCTTCTGCATAAAGCGATTTTAACTGGAGATGTAAAGCTAACACAGCAATGTACGACAAATCATCGTTCAATCCGAATAACATCATGTTATGTAGACCTCGTCTCATATTTACATTAAAATTAAGATAAAGTTCATCAGAGTAGGTATGTAAATAATGAATATGTAACATATTATTTGTTTTCATTAAACAAATGTGTAATCAGTATCATGTAATAATCAGTGTCAGTGTATTGTGTAGTTGTTAAAAGAAATAAAGATTATAATTAATAAAATGGAAGAAAACTACGCAGCAGTGTTATACGGACCAAATGATGTCAGAATCGTAAGTAAAATTGATTTTCTTATATAAACTATAAAACACCATTTTGACGGACAAAGAAACCGGTCGCCGGGAGGAAGAACAAACCAACATTTTACTAGATACAGAGATAATACTATATGTTATCGAAACTACTAACAAATCTTCAGAATCGATCACCAGTCCAACTGACGTTGCAGAAACCAAAAACAAACACTAATAGTATTTAGAAACAGTACATAAGTACTTTTATAGTGTCCTTTTATAAAGTTGGAATAATCAGAGTTATTTGTCTGTTGGAATGTAAAAGAAATACATTCATTTTTTACCGGCGAGGTACCTACTGACGCCTGAGAAAGGTATTAGATACTTAGATAGATTATACTTAAAAAGGACATACAATACAAACTTACAACAAAAAGTGTGCAAAGGCGGCCTTATCGCTAAACAGCGATCTCTTCCAGGCAACCCAAGGCGAAAGGAAAACACAAGTTAGTGCAAAAGTAGTGTTAAAAAGAATAAATAAATAAAAAAACAAAATAAAATGGGAAGTAATGACTTGCTAAGTAGATACTACGCGCATGTAAAGATATCTTTACTAAATTTATTTCTTTAACAAATCATCTGATTATTATTTCCAGGAAACATGGCCGATGCCAAAAATCAACGAAAATGGTAAGCGTGTTTTTTTTAATTTATTAAGGGCCAACAAACAGTTTCACAAAGGTTTACTTAAAAACTAGGTAAAATAGCTTAGGTTATTGTGGAACCAACATCGCTAGCCACGGATTACTAAGCAGAACTAAGCGAGTTATGGACAAACATTCCCTACATTAAAGTATTGTGTAGTGTGTGTGTTGTGTTGTGTGTGTGTATTGTTGTAGTAGTAGTAGTAGTAAGTTATTTTTCTTCCTTACATTGAGTATGTACAGTCTAATACTGTATTGTTTTTTTTTCTCCAACTCTTTGAGCCACTTTCAATTCAACTAACTAGCCAATAAGTACTTCCGCCTAAAAATTCGAAGTAAGCTTGGGTTTACTAGACTTCGGGTCATACTAGCCTATATGGGGATGATTATAAATTAGTTAGCAAAACTTTAGAGGGTAATTCTCCCCATGAAAATGAACAACTTACCCCAAAGAACCCAAATGAAATTAAAAAAATAAATAAAAATATTTCATACATGGGCTAATTCCTAATTTTTTCTATGTCTATGGCTAATTCACATCCTCCATTTTTCAAACTCTTCAAACTGATAGTTTGAAAACGCGTTACCTGCTTTGACTGCTCTAGAAAACAGAAACATTTTGGCGGAAAACCGTTGCGTTCTACTGAAATACCATTTTACAACAGCTCCCTTAGTAAACACGTTGTGAATATCCTTTAAATATCCACAGAGGTGCTGGTGAAAATGTCATGTGTGGGTATCTGCGGCTCGGATGTGAAGATGTACACAACAGGTCGTTGCGGGTTCGATCTCTTGAGCAAGCCATTCGTCATGGGGCATGAAGGAGCCGGGGTGGTAGTTGAGGTTAGTCTGGTGTAGTGTTCAGGCCTACATACAAGATCTCCCTTGTGTCGTGGGTCCCTTCGGACTCAAAGACCAACAAACAACTGGACCCGAGATCAAACATCTGCTTAAATGTCATCTCGTATCATCGTATTTTTAATCCACGATAAAAAAGAAGGATTTTATACGTTGGATGTGTTTATCTGTGGCATCGATACAAAGAAAACCTTAGTGTCAACCTCAGTCCTGGATTTGTCAATAGGCCGTATTGGCCGCGGCCTGGGGGCGGCAGCGTCCTAGGGGCGACAGATTTCAGAGAACGCACATGAGAAAACCAGTGAACTTGTTTGATTTTTATCCTCTAAAATCGAGTGAGCGTTCTTACGCTCTTTCTTATTCACTAATTCATTCGTTTATTTGTCTTTAGTGCCTTCCTTACTGCAAAATGGAAAATTATTATTTTAGATATGTACACAGGGCGGCGGAAATAAAATGGCCTACACTCATAAAAAATATAAATCCGGCACTGGTCAACCTGTGAGTGTGAATCATTTTTTTTACCAGCCCTTCTACGTCCCCACCGAGAGACAGGAGCCTTTGTTCTCTTTAGTCCTCTTACTAGGTTGACTGGAAGAACTCCCCTCGTGGGATAAGTCTGCCTTTGTAATCCTTTTACTGTAAACTTGTTATCCTCTGTATTATTATTGGACAATCTCTACTAATATTATGAATCCGAAAGTATAAATCTGTCTGTTTGTCTGTCACGCCTAAACTACTAAACCGATTTTGATAAAATTTGGTACAGAGATAGATTAGACCTTGGAAAAGGACTTAGGCTACATTTTATCCCACAACGGGGCACGATATAACCTGCAATCCACGCGGGCGGAAAACTGGTAAAGAATAAATACATACTTACATACAATTTTCCAGGTGGGCAGCGAAGTGGACCACTTGAAAGTGGGTGATCGCGTTGCTATAGAACCGACCCAGCCTTGCCGGAGCTGTGCGTTATGCAGGCAGGGCAAGTACAACCTGTGTGTGAAACCTCATTACTGTTCGTCTATGGGAGCCCCAGGAAACCTGAGTCGATACTACGCGCATGTAGCTGATTTTTGTCACAAGTAAGTACTGTACTGTAACAGTTGCCGTGGGGGCAAGCTGCAATCGCTACGTTATTTGCTTTCAGAGGCTGTGTGCGATCGGTTTCCGCTGCAGCTTCTTAAGGCGACTACAACACCCGATAAAGGTAGCACACATAGGAATAGTGCCATCTCCGTCTCTCAACAGGCCTGGGCCGGCAGTGCGAACAGTGTCGATACACTAAGTTAACGGACTATGAAAGCGTGCGTGCGTAAAAACATGTTCGAAAGTTAGAAAAATGAGATTTATGAAAAGGTAACAGCTTAAATCGAAAAATGCGTTAGTATCTTATCGAGAGTGTTCAATCACGAACATTTTGATAGCCAATTCAAGTTCCTGTGTGCATTTTACTATCGTTTTTACAGCTTAAAATATACACAATATTGTGTATTTAGAGGTGAATTTGTGAGCTTTTTCTATCGAACCAAAAGTGCTGAATCATGTTTTCAGCAAACTACTTATCTAGTTTATGTCCTGAATATTACCGTAGTATTTTTTTTCTTCGATTTAATGTAGTGTGTCATGCTTATCTACGCATCATAAAATCGTAATTTAGGTGCTGTAGTCGCCTTAAGACTTTACACCATTTATTCTCTTACACATCAAATACTTAATACACTTAGTATGAAAACACCTCTTAAGACACAGTTTATGAATACACGTTGAGAATCCTTCCTAGAATGGCCATGGCTCTTCGATTTCGATTTTAAACATTTTTAAGCAGCAACTCGCATAGAGCCAAACGGCCAGTGACGATTGTGGATGGCAGTTTCTTTACGGAAGAGAATGCATACCACAGTACTAACTACAGCGTAGGTTAAAGAGAACAAACGGGAATCTGGATGATGGAGTCCAGAAAAAGCCACAGAATCACTTAATGCATTTTGATCAAAATTGATTCAGCCATTTAAAAGTTAAGCAATACAAAATTTTTAACCCCCGACCAAAAATATGAGTGGTATTTATACTAAACTAGCTTTTCGCCCGGGACTTCGTTCCCGTGGGAATTTTCCCGTCAATTTTCCAATACTTTTTATAGTTATTCTGCTATTCGGGACGAAGACAATTACAACAAATCAAAAGCAATGAAAATCGGTCCAGCCGTTCTCGAGTTATAAGTGTTGTAACAAACACGACTTTCTTTTATATATATAGAAGATAGAAGAGTTGACGAGAGGCGAAAATGCAGTATCTGTAGGCCGAGTACGATAGTGACAGCACCGCGACAACACCGCGGTCTTATGTCAAAATATCAACATTGACAACGCCATAGGGCGAGCAAGCCTTTGCGCGGCACCCTCGCGCAATCAAAGTGAAGTTTCAGCGTGAGCCGAGCGCGAGTTTGTCGTTATCGTGCTAGAGCTGCAGGGTCTGCTTTTCGAAATAGGAATTAAACAATTGAAATATAATTAAAACAAACGTAAAATAAACATTTAACATCACATCAAGTATCAATTTATTTTTAATTTTAACATTTTGTACACTAGGTTTTTATATTTTTTTAAAAGTAATATCTAAAGTAAGGCACACTATATTTCCTTTTTTTGATAGCATATTCACTTTTGTTACGAAATCGCCGTAGATGAAAAGTTTCCCAAAAACTAGTTCAAAGTACTTTGATAAGTTATATTCAAAGGCGTAATATCCCTGAAAAATAAAAAATAAACAAATTCTTTAAACTAATAATAATAACACGAGGGGCCTCACCTTGAGCTCGCAAGGGTCCATAGAATTGCCTAGGTATATAATACCTCACCCCTCGTGTAATTATTTTTAATTTAAAGAATTAGTGAACAAAGGTTTATTGAGGAGATTCACATCCTACATTTTTAACCCCTGAAAAAAAGAGGGGTGTTATAAGTAAGTTTCCTTTACACGCTGTATTGACAGTAAAGACATAACTCTTGAATTAAAAAAAAACCTTAATTGTAGCTTAATGGCAGAACCAATTTTGATCAAATATGTAAATGTTATGGACCAAGTGATAAATTGGGCATTATTCATAATGACCGGGCATTATGAAAAATGCCCAATATGAGAGGGCAATTTGATAATAATTATTCAAATAATCAAATTGACCGGGAAATATACATAATGCCCTTCACCTTTTGGGCAGAGTAATACAAACATATTTAATTGCTATTTTTTTCATTATTATAGTCATTTAACTTCAAATAAACTAAATGTTAAACAATTTAAATAATCAGACTCATTATTTGGATTAAGTAGCAAGGTAAAAGGCGAGGCCGAAGGCCGAGCTCCGCATAGGGCGAAGCCCGGAGCGTCTCCCTCCCCCAATCCAAGATGGCTGCCATGCGAGTTAAGATTTTAACGGTGAGGTGAGGTCGCAGACTGAGCCCAACTTCGCGTAGGGCGAAGCCCGGAGCGTCAACCCCCTCAATTCAAGATGGCGGCCATACAAGTTAAGATTCTGTAGGTGAGGCGAGGCCGTAGGCCGAGGCGAGCTGCGTTTAGGGTGAGGCCGAAGTCCAAACTCCGCGTAGGGCGACGACCAGAGCGTCCCCCCCCCAATTCAAGATGGCCGCCATACAAGTTTAGATACTGAAGGTGGGGTGAGGCCGTATGTCGAGGAAAGCTGCCTATAGGGCGAGGCCGAAGGCCGAGCTCTGCGTAGGGCGAAGCCCGAAGCGTCACCAAGAAGCGTCTTACCCGCGGACTGCCTCCCGAAAATTTCATATCCGCCAACTTTGATTTTAGTTGGGGGAATCGTGACGAGAAGGGCAAACCCCGGAGCGTCGCGATTCCCCGCACAAAAAATCCAAGAAGGCGCGGATATTAAATTTTCGGGCATGCCGTCATGGGTATCGTTTGATAGATTGTCGGGGATGCTGATTCCGAAAATGTCGTTCATTTTGATATCCAAGATGGCGGACGTTTACATTTTCGAAAAAAACTGATATGTGTGTCGTTTAATAGGTTTTCGGGGGTGCTAATTCCGTAAATGACAACCATTTTGAAATACAAGATGGCGGACATGCATTTTTTGTAAAAATCCGTCATGGATGTCGTTTTAGATTTTGAAATCTAAGATAGCGGTCGTGAAAAAATAACGAAAACTTTTATAAATTGCAACGAGGGCACTTCCCTCCCCGCACCGCTTCCCTCCCCGCACTTCACTCCCCGCACCGCATCAAACTTAGCTTTATTATCAAATTGCCCAATTGTCACGTAGCAATATAATAATGACCGGGCAGTATGATAAATAATGAAGTTTAGATAGTAATTAATCACTTTGCCCGATAGAGATAGATATTATAAATAATGCCCGGGCATTATTCATAATGCCCGCATTAATCACTTGGGCCATAACATATAGATAAGCACCATTTCGATAACTTCAGCTTTCAAACAAAAGAAACCGCATCTAATAGTTCTTTTAGGAGCTACGAGGCCACAGACAGACACACTGATACACACGTCAAACTTACAACACGCCTTTTTTTGTCAGAGGTTCAAAGATAATAAATAGATTAGGCCTTATTTCGCCATTCTAGAGGTATATTTTTATTTTATTAAAAAAATATTTTAAAATAAATTAGGTATAATATAAATTAATGTGATAAAATAATTTTTCAACACATTTGCTCATAAAGTGGATCTTATGTCGTTGTTTTAAGGTTCATAATGATATGTATTACCCAGCCCGTGAGTAATAAAAATAAAGCACTAGTACGTAATGTTTTTTTTTTTTCTAAATTTCAGCAAAGAGATCAGATATTTTTTAAAATATTTAAAATTAAGTGTAAATATTAAACTATTTGTAAATAACAATATAATTTCCACTAAATCATTTAAATTTAACAGAAAATTATCATTTATTTATGCTAAAACGTGAAAATATATAGTTAAGTATTTTTTTATAATTTGGCTGTATGGCATACTTGTCAATGTGAATTTCATTTTGCAAGCGAAAAAAGAAAAAATAATCGCGCCTCTTTTCAGATGTTTTCACTTTGTTTTCAAAAACGGCATATTCATCAGATTGTTATTATTGTCAGAAATACAACACAAAAAATGTCTTCTTCAAGTGCAGAATAGGAAACTACGTACACCGCCAGAAATCTTTCCGAGGCGCTATGGCGAGGGGCTATGCAAGTGATAGTTTTTGCTGTCAATATCAAAGGAAAGTTTTTATTTCTTTCTTTCCTCGCAAATGTGTTGAAAAACGTCGTATGACACATGTGCGCATTGAATATTACATTCTCGGCTCCGTTGAACCCTCGCCTTCGGCTCGGGCTCTAAACTCGCCTCTAATGTAATATCCAACATAGCACACTTGTAGCATAATGTACTATAATAAACTAAATTAGGTATTATTTTAGTTTATTAAACTAAATAATACCTTTGCCGTGTTAGTCCCCGGCAGAGTAGAGTAGGACCACCCTCTTTCTTACCGAGGTGTCGTACAAGGCGACTAAGGTAAATATGCAAGCAAGTTCATCTGCACACAGAGAAGGAAAACTCTGCAATTATATCAAAACCCTCGCAAACCCTTCTGCCAAGCGTGGTGAGTATGGCATTTAACCCTCATGTTAACGAGGGAGGCCCGTGCCCCAGCAGTATTATTTTGCGGACGCTATTATTCATAGAATTGAATTGAATAGGCGGCTTTATTGTAAGGTAGCACTTACTTTAGTTATGATACAGTTCGTTGCATTAATTAAATTAAAGACTTCTTTGGTAGCAATGTGATTGCATGGCTTATCGATCTTGTACTTCACCACTGGACGTTTTTTATAATCTTTAACACGAAGTACATCAAATTTTATCTGGATTAATAATTATTTTAGGGAAAGAAAAATGTTCGGTGCGAATGGGACTTGAACCCACGACGATCTCCTGGTGCTCTATTTTTTTTTCTTTTTTTTATAGCCAACTGAGCTATCGTGCCTTCAGCCGTTTAAAAGTTATAAGCAATCGAAGGTCGGGGTGATTCGGAATTTTTAATTTTAGTGTTATTGTTACGCTCATTAGCTAATCCAGGGTATTCTATAATTGGCTATGTATATTATCTAAGACGTTACATTCTATACTTTTAACGTTATATGCTGTTGATTAGGGATCATTCAACAATTACGTGATCACCGGAAGAGAGGGGGGGGGTCGGGTGCTTGTATATACATCTGGATTATTTGGGGAGAGGGGGGGAGAATCCATGATTACGTCATCATTTTATGACTTGTTAGCTAAAGAAATTTTCTAAAAAATGAAAAAGGTGTTGTAGAAGCTAGAAATACTTTTAATTAGTTCTTACCTTTTGCATTTTGACAAATGACACAACCTCTTCCCAAATTTAGGTCATTTAAGACCCATAGAAACATGACATACGTGTCAGTGCTAATAATCAGCAAACATTTTAAGCACGGACGAAGTCAGCACATCAGGCTACACATGTTAACCTTAACTTCGCCCTTATTTTGTTTGTTATAGCGCCGACTACAAAGCAACTGGTCAACTTGACGTGCTTGTTGGTACCAATGACTCGTTTTCTCAGTTATGTGCATTGTTTGCACAGATGCAAACTACCGATGCTCTCACGGTGAGGAATAACATCGTGAGGAAATTTGCATATTCAGGAGACTGAATGTGTAACCTTGATCCAATCCAATCCCCTGTTGATGTGGTCACGCAGGTCAGATGGCAGTCGCTCAACTGTAATGGCTTGCCGTGTGGTGATCGGTTGAGAATAACACCACCCCATCTCTTTCCGTGGGTGTCGTAAGAGGCGACTAAGGAAACACAAATGAGACCTGCCTCCTAGTAATCCATCCCAGGCAACGACACTTCATTTTTTCCTGAATCTGAGGTGTCGTCCTATGGTCTCATGCGGTGTGGTAGGCTCTGTAAAGGGCCGTCTGGTTCGCGACCACCCACCTACCGAAGTCCGACGCCAAACAGCTTGCTGTGTTCCGTTGGTGCGTGGGAGTACCAGTGCTTTATAGGCATTTACTGGGTTGATTCGCTCCATCGTCGACCTCATCTTTGACCTTTATGGTCAAGATTGAGGTCAAGAGTTAACCCATCTTATAATAATAATAAAAAAACTTGACCAGTTAATTCCTGGATCATGGTCAAGCGCACCTTATCAACAATCGTTTGTGGCCGTGGCAACCACAAAGAAAAATTGCCGATAAAATTTCCGAGGACGTTTCTAACATTTACAGTGAAATTGGAAGTTAAATTAAGGCGCATCGGACCTTTACAGACTTTAGATCCCGTTACATTGAAGGTGTATGGTCCCTGCAACAAAAAACAAGGCAAAAATAACTAAGATATATCCTAAACAACTTAACAAAGCTCTATGACGTCCAAACGATAAGAAAAACAGTGTGAAAAATAAACCGCATCGAAATCGTTTCGGAGCTCTACGATGCCACCGAGATACACACAGATAAACTGACGCACAGGTTGAAAAACACTGCTATAGATAAACGAACCGGTACTTACAAATTCGTCTGTATTCTGTAAATCAAGATTTAACACACTGTAAACTCCAAATAGTAAGACAAGAAATATTCTCAAATACATCTTTCTATTTTTGACAAAAAACTAAACAAAACCTATGAATAGAACAACAAAAAATTAATTTGCTTCACGGCGGGTCAGGATTTTAATGTATTTTTGATTTAAATTTATAGTTTTATCTAATTTAAGTCAATCAAAAGTAGAATAAGCTATCTATTCATAAAATTGCTTTTTATCATTACATAACTTTATCTACACAATTAATCTACACAAATAGTGAAATAGCGTTTCTATAAACCTTGGGAGTGACAAAATCAAATATATCTAGGTCCTGACGGAAGATCAGCACTGGCCACTTCATCTGCAGCATAATGCTGAGTCAGTACCTTTTTACTCCTACAGCACTTACTCTTGTTTTGTCGATTATGAATGTTATTGAATTGTGTCTTTAATGTCCTATTGCGTATGTGTTTTATTATGGGTTATATGTCATAAGGTTATCTATCTATCTAAGGACCGTGATTGTGACCTCTGTTCCTTACCCGTAGGATCCCAGAAAATTTGAGCATGGAGGAAGGGGCCGCGGTACAACCGTTGGCGATAGCTCTTCATGCTTGCAACCGCGCTGGGATCAGGGTTGGCTCTAAGATAGTGATCTTGGGAGCCGGACCCGTTGGCGTGCTCTGTGCAATGGGCGCCAAGGCTATGGGCGCCAGCAAAGTTCTTATGACTGGTGAGATTTCGTGGATTTTTATGGGATGAGGAGTGGTGGTACCAATATAGGATTAGAATGGACAGCTTTGAAAGAAAAGGGTGATATCCTCCTCGATGGCTCCACTGACGCCGACATCTGTTAACAACTAGCGTGCTCTCGGATGTGACTCATAAAGCCAAACTTGATCCTTAGCGTTTGGTTGCAAAGGCGACAATAAAGCGGTCCACTGGAGTTGCAGGTGAAGTTGTAAGATGGCTTGGGGCGTGTCTTTCACAAGTGGCGTTTGGCAACAAGATATTGGATTCGAGCAGGTAGTTTTTAGCCCCTGTCTTGACAGCATATCACCCCTCTGATCTATGCTAAGTCGACGAATCAGTTTGTATTTTATAGGCAGTAAGGGGACATTTTAAGAAATGCAGTACCGCAAATATTGTATTGAACTATAGACCCTTTATAAAGGGTCCATTAACCGCTAGACTTAGTTATCGTGGCCTGAAGAACAATGTCAAGAATGATGACGTTCGTTGTTCTATTGCGAAAACTTTGATACCGCGTTGTAGACCTCACAAATCAAATTTTTAGGTACGTGAATATCGAAATCTTAATTTTTACGTAAAAGGAATTCGTTAGCATCATTGTCCTTATTGTACGAAGTGCTTGTAAAAGTTTAAAAATTCATTTTTATTCCAGACGTATTCCAATCTCGCCTAGACGAAGCAAAAAAACTAGTAGCAGACAAAACTTTGCAGATCAATAAAGATGACTCGAATGAAGAAGTGGTCGACAAGATAGTGGGCTTGTTGGGAGAACGGCCTGATATCACCATCGACGCTTGTGGCTACGCCTCCGCACAGAGTGTCGCTATGTTGGTAAGATCACATTGGGCCTATTAAGGGCCTATTTACTTTTTACAGCAAATCCGCATGACTAAGGGCAATTTTATAGCTATGCGGATTTAGTCCCGCGCACGGGCCAGACCCGCATTTGTGCCATCCACAACCTATTGTTCCATACATATTTTTCTTTTCATACGTTCCACTCGCATGCGGGAAAAAAAACAAGCACGCGTGCGGGCCTAACTCGCATGCGGGAGCAAATCCGCATAGCTGTAAAATTGCCCTTAGTCATGCGGATTTGCTCCTGCCGCCCACAACTCATTGTTTCAAACATGTTTTCCTCTTCATACGTTCCACAAAACTCCGATCGATCGTAAGTCGACCTAGTGGATAGTAAAAACAACACTTGTTAGCCGGTGTTGTTTTTACTATCCACTAGGTCGGACGCACTTTGAGTGTATAACATGAGTTATCTTCCTGGCGATACGCACAATTCAGCAGCGGCGTAGTAAAATACCTATCTGTTCTGCGTGCGGCCTGCAGAACCTATACTGTAAAAAGGCCGTTAAACTGTGTAGAAAACTAGTGTTTGTTTGCAAGCGTTTTGCAAGGACCGCACGCGTTGTTCTATTTGTGACGTAATGTGCTGAAATGTTCAGTCTCCATTTTATCGCTTAAAGGAACTTGGTTTGCTTGTTAGCTTTTAGCGCTCGCAATTTACCACGAGCATTTCCATACTTCGGAGGGCACTTTAAGCAGCTGGTCCCGGCTATTGTCAATTGACTGCAGTCGTTAAACCAAGTCAGAGGCTATTTGGTGGTTTGGAACTTTGGAATTAGTCAAATTCGCCACACTCTTGATTATATATACACGATAAGAAGAAGAAGACTTGGTTTGCAGGTGACGAAGACCGCAGGCGTGGTCCTGGTGGTGGGGATAGCTGACAGCGTGGTGACTGTGCCACTGTCTCAGGCCCTGCTCAGGGAAGTGGACATCAGAGGCTCCTACAGGATACTCAACACGTAAGGTTTCTTTTATGGCTCCTCCGATTGTCTATTTCATTTTTTTTCTTTTTTCATGGGACTTTGGATGTGTACCTACTTAGTTATAATAAAAAGAACTCACTCTTTATTAAAATTTTGATTTGATTTCGATGGGGTGAAAACCAAACCAAAAACACTATTTTTGAGCAATAAAGAATTTACATTATACTTACAGGTGGCTTTCAATGTTAAAGCCTGTCCAGAAAAAAAAGAAATAAGGAGCGACCTTAAAAAATTAACTCACTAAGCTGAAAAAGGAATTTTGCGCTACTTCAATTCAATTCAATTCATTTATTAGTTGCTTTTCTACATGGTTTTCTTAAGATAATACAGTTTATAAATGAAGTCCTGTGACATGTAGTACCCCGTAGGGGCATCACAACGTTTAAAAAAAAAAAGTGGCGCTATTATATACTTACTTACGTCTATTTCATTTAAATACAAATAAATTGGAAACAAGGCAAGCGAATGACGATGCCATCTTTCTGTTCATTCTGTCAAGCGTCTATACTTTTCAATTCCATTTAACAGGGATTCTTCAATATAACACTGTATTATAAACGTGCGTTAAGACCATCACCAGCGTCAATTATTTGTATGAAAATCCGTGTCAACATCGATCCATCGGTGGGAGTTCAGTGCTACAACAAGTGCTTTATTTTTCAGCTACCCCGCAGCATTGGAAGCCGTTTCCAGTGGAACCATCAACTTGAAGCCATTCATCACTCATCACTTCAACATTAAAAACACCAAGGGAGCCTTAGAGCAAGCACACAGCGGGAATGCCATGAAAGTTATTATACATTTAGAGTAGTTTCTAAACGGAATTTGTGAGTGAATTTAAAAAATAAAATTTAAAAAAATAAATGTTGTCGCTGTGTTCATTTGTTTTCTCAAGAAAAAAGGATCAACCCTGCAAACTAAACAACTTTCGTCAAGGAACGTAGCTCGAATCATCGAAAATAATTTACGCCGCTCTATAAAGCTTGATCGATAGGCTAATGAGAAAGAAATAGGTTTCAGTGGGAGAAGCCTCAAAATATGGCTTTAGTTATTATTCTGAGGGACAAGCACTCTCTATAGTTACACTGTTTTTTAGGGTTCCGTAGTAATCTACGAACCCTTATAGTTTCGCCATGTCCGTCTGTCCGTCTGTCCGCGGGTTTTCTAAGAAACCCTTGGTACTACAGAGCTGAAATTTGGCATAGTTATACATATTAATCACGCCGACAGAACTGTAGAGTAAAACCTTAGAAAAAAAATTTTTTCGGGTGTCTCCCATAGACGTGAAAAAGCGATGATTTTTTTTTTCTCGCCAATATCATCAAGTGGGGTGTCATAGAATAGCTTTTTAAAAGAAAGAAGGGGTTTACTAAGAACGTTTTTCGATTTAGCACTCCGTTTGCGAATCATAAATTTTTAAAGTGAAAATTTTTCTCAAACACAAGTGTCCCCCCCCCCCCTCTACCAGCTAAACGGTTGTTTCTAAAAATCTGGAAAAATTCACAGAGGTAGAATATACATTAAATTTAAAAGGAAAACTATAAAACATAAGTTGGCCCTTCAAGTTTGCGAGTAATGGTAGACCAAGTGCCAAACATTGTTGGGATTAATAAGAATATATTTACTAATATTAGATCCTTGGTACTACAGAGCTGCAATTTGGCATGTTCATACATATTAATTGCGCCGACAAATGGAAAAAATAAAATTTTGTAAAAAAAAACTTTTCGGGTGTTTCCCATACATGTGAAAGGGCGATGGATTTTTTTTCTCGCCAATATCATCGAGTGGGATGTCATAGGATAGTTTTGTAAAAGATAGAAGGGGTTTACTACGAACGTTTTTCGATTCAGCAGTCCGTTTGCGAAAACTTAATTTTTAAAATGAAAAAAAATGTTAAATATTTCACGAGCATTTAGCATTTACGACGAAGTTCAGCCTAATCCAAAACAACTGCCATACAAAGTTCCACGCTAAAAGTGAGGCAAGGTCGAAAGCCAAGCTGTAACATATTGACATTTCATGTGTCGTTATAGGTTTTTGGGGGTGTTAATTACGAAAATGACATCAAAATTATACACAATCGCCACGCGACCTGCTCTTTAGCACCAGCTCGAAATTATTCCTAACAATACTTTTGTTGCTAAAAAAATTTAAAAAATAAAAAAATTAATAAAAAAAAATTCGCGCTCGCTTCGCTCGCGGATTAAATACTTCCATTCTGTTGTATTTAGCCCAAAACCAAAGTAAGTGTCCCCCCCCCCTCTACCAGCTAAACGGTTGTTTCCAAAAATGTGAAAAAATTCTCTTTGGTAGAATATATAACAAAATTAAAAGAAAAACTATCACACATAAGGTGGCCTTTCAAGTTTGCGAGTGATAGTCAACCAAGTGACAAAAGTTTTTAGAATTAATAAGAATATGTTTACAAGGTTCAATACTAAAAGTGAGGCGAGGTCGAAAGCCAAGCTGTAACATATTGACATTTTAGGTGTCGTTTAATAGGTTTTTGGTGGTGTTAATTACGAAAATGACATCAAAAGTATTTTATCAGCAGGTCTATATTAGTTCTAAAAATATTGTCGCAAAAAAAAAAAAAAAAAATTTTTCGCTCGCTTCGCTCGCGAATTTTATAATTTCATTAGGTTGTATTTAGACCAAAACTAAAGTTATTTCTGAAACTACAAACTTTTAAGACTTTTGTTTTTTATACTATAGTATTTGGAGATTTTAACATCGACTATGACTTGTGATGAACGATACTCAGTCTTTTAAGGCTTTTAATAAAGACTCGCCTTATTTTTGACGCCTCACGACTGATTCAGTCTTTTATTTCCCAACCTTTAGTCATAAGACTAGCTTTTTTAGTTGAAGTCTTTTAACGTAAAAAACTGAGCTGTTACTTAAACAGCTTAAAGGACTTAAAAGACTGGCGACTCATTATCTGGGAAGTCGACAGTCGTAAGGTATGTGTTGATAGAATGTAAATATCTCATTTTATCTCCTTGTCAAATGTTATCAAAATGTATTTAGTGGTTTAGGCGTTAATTATTCCTTTTGGTTGATAGGTTACAAAAGAAATATTTAATAACACACACAAACTGCGGTGCGATCCCTTTAACATAAAAGAACTTGAGTCGTTTAAGTCTTTTAAAATTAGCTGGAGTTGGTTAAGTCTTTTAGTATTTTGAAAACAACTCGAGTCGTTTCAGTTTTTAATCTTTTAATAAACTACTAAGTCTTATTAATAAAAAACTCGAACTTTCAGTCTTAATTTTAGCGTCAAGTCCTGTAAGATGGAGGCGAGTCTTTTTAATAAGCCTTAAAAGACAGTCTCTTTCATCTCTAACTATAACTAACGATAGTACACCCGTTTTAAATGAATACGTAATGTAAACAATTTTTATAGAACCATTTGCATCCACGCGAGGTGGTTATTAAACAGATGATTTTTTTTTTCATTTTCCTTGTGGCGCTACATTTCTCCTTTAGCTACTTTCTTTCTTTGTTAAAAAAAAATAATTGATAACTGCATAAGTAATAGTTTGCAAATTCGTTATGGGGTTCCGCAGGGTAGTGTTTTGGGGCCAACCCTATTCTTGTGTTACATAAACGAGCTTTGTAATATGAGGATTAACAATTGTAAAGTCCTAACATATGCTGATGACACATCTCTTACGTTTTATGGTGATTCGTGGGAGGAAGTATTTTCTTATGCTCAAAAGGGATTTGATCAAGTATGCAGTTGGCTTACCTCAAACTCATTGACCTTGAACACCTCTAAGACCAAATACGTTGCATTCGCTCTTAAAAACCCTCCATATCCGCCCAGCTCCACTTACAACATTATAGCTCATACCTGCTGCAATAGTACGAGTCTCGACTACAGCTGCCATTGCCCAAAACTGGAAAATACCATTAAAATAAAGTACCTTGGGTTGATAATAGACAATAAATTGAGCTTTGAGGAACATATTACTGCTACAGCTCAAAAAGTTCGCAAGCTAACATATGTCTTTAAACAATTGCGACATGTAGCAGATGCGAATCTTATCAAGTCTGTCTATGTCTCCCTGTGCCAGTCTGTAATTGGTTACTGTATATCGTCTTGGGGTGGTGCTGCGAAATCCCATCTTATACAACTAGAAAGGGCTCAAAGATTAATCCTTAAAGTTGCTACCTTCAAATCTCGACTCTACCCCACGAATATACTTTATAGAGAAACTGAGGTCTTAACAGTCAGGCAGTTGTTCATTTTTCAGACTCTTCTCAGGAAGCACACTGAAATGGGGTACACCGATAAGCATGTCAACTTGCATAGTAGACGCAAATATGTAGTCTGTCAAAATTACCCCGTATCAACATCATTGGGACAAAGATCCTACAGCTTCTTAAGTGGTCGCCTTTATAACCAGGCTAACAAGCTGCTTAACATATATCCGACGACAAAAAAGGAGTGCAAGAAAACTATTATTAAGTGGTTATTGTCTCTGGACTACTCAGAAACCGAACTTTTGATTACCGTTGTGAAGTAAATGACCTTTCCCATCACCCATTTCCTTTCATACTATACGTAACAAAATGAAAACGCTGGCATCTCTTGACCCACTTACACACACGCATGCATACACACACATACACACGATTACACACACATACATGCTCTCACACACACACATACACAAACATCTTAACTACTTATTTAATTTAATTTAATTTACTTTATTTTTTACTAGCTGATGCCCGCAACTTCGTCTGCGTGTTGTATGTATTTTTATAGAACCGAGTTTGTACGTTGACACAACTTTAGATACTTACTTGAATTGCTGTTTTTTATTAAAGCCTATTTCGTTCATATTTTCGTTTATTGCATAACTAAGGAACAGCAATTTCTAAAATATTTTTTGCTTGAAAACTTGGCTAAGTGTGTCATATTTTAAGTTGATACTTAATACATTACTTTGGATCTGAAAACAAAGCTCAAACATAGTTGTTTCATTTAACGCTTATATTTTCTATACCATTGTTACACTTGCTGCTTTTGATAGATTAAGGTCCGTATTACACAACGCGACTCAGACTCTGATCTATACTTAAGTAGTAGTTTTTGTTATTTTAATGGTGAGAAAGATAGACAATCAACACTTAACACTTGAGTCTCTAAAATATCTTTAAAAAGTTTTATGTTGTTTTAACAATCTTACAAAAAGTGGTTAATATTGTATTTCGCGTTTCTGTGAAAAAACGTAAAGATTATAGAAAATCAGTTTTCCTAAAATAAAAATATGTGGACTAAAAAATTTACGAAAATTGTATGTTGAAAGACCTATTAGTTAGGTAAGTAAAATAAATGACTCACGAATTCCTAAGTGCTAATTAAGGATTTATTTTTGATTTTCAGTGGAATAGAAGTTTCTTAAACAGGTCATGACAGTATCTAAAACAACTCCTGTGCATTTGAGATATCAGTTAGCACGCTTATTTTATTGTGCCTTGCGATAATAATTCATTAAAAAATTAAATTTAAGTTAGAAATGACTAAGCTTTTCCCTTCAATGGACATTTGTAGAAATAAACAAAGGTGTCAGTGCCACATCCAAACCAAGAAACGTATACAATAGTCATATTATAATATTTATCCATGGCTTATATACGCAATACTACGCTTGATGTAAATTAGAATCAAAAATCAATAAATAGCCCTTATTTCATGTCAGAACATCAAAGCTATCATACAAATCCTATAGACCATATTCATAGTTGTTTTAATAAAACAAATGTTGGTTTCTATTGAGTTTCCCGCCTTTAAAAAGAAGAAATGCATTGAAAACACCGGCTGTACGGCCATAGATTCCTTTGCTTAAAAATAAAAATAAGCCGTTTTATAGTTTTCAAAAAGTAAAATCCTAAAGATAGAATAATGTCATTTAGTTTCTCCGAAAGGCCCGAATTAAGATTTAAAGACTAAATACGTACTTAATTAATTTCGTTCTTATTAACACTGTATTAAGTGTTTAGTTCTGGCTCGATAAAAAAGCACAGAATGGCCGAACTATTAATGGAGAAGCTGACAAAAGTCTCGATATTTTAGATATTATACGCCTACAAGCCTTGTTGGGGTAAGCAGGATATTAAATGTTTCTATAGTCACTTAACTTTACATCATATCAGCCCATTGCAGTCCACTGCTGAACATAGGCGTCCCCCAAGGTGCGCCACTTTGCACGATCCTCCGCTTTTTGCATCCAGCCACTATCCGCTATCTTCTTTAGGTCATCTGACCATCTGGCTGGGGGGCGTCCTACACTACGTTTACCAAGACATGGTTTCCATTCGAGAACCTGTCTACTCCAACGCTCGTCGGTTCTGCGACAGACATGGCCAGCCCACTGCCACTTCAGCTTGCTACACTTTTGGATAATATCCATCACTCCGGTTTTCTGTCAGATGACCTCGTTTCGGATTCTATCCCTTAGCGAGATACCGAGCATGGAGCGTTCTATAGCTCGCTGAGCGACGTGTAATCGGTGGGCCAACCTCACTGTCATGTTCCACGTTTCGGCTCCGTAGGTCATGACTGGTAGGACGCATTGATTAAAGACCTTGGTCTTTAGACACATCGGGAGTGGCGACGAAAAGATATGACGTAGCTTCCCAAATGCTGCCCTGCCAAGCTGCACTCTTCTGGTGATTTCTCGCTCGAAGTTGTCTCTACCTAACTGCAACGCTTGCCCGAGGTACATATATTACTGAACAACTTCGAGCGTTACACCGTCAACAGAGATCGGCCTGGGCATGACATGATCATTGAACATGACCTTGGTCTTGTCCAAGTTCATTCCAAGGCCGACACGTCTTGAGGCAGCGTTAAGGCTGTGCAGCATTTCTTGCAGGACTTGTGGTGTATCTGCCAATATTATTATGTTGTCTGCGAAGCGGAGGTGCGATAGAAATTTGTCGTTGACATTGATGCCCAGTCCATTCCAATCTAGCATCTTAAAGACGTCCTCTAGAGCATTGTTAAACAGTTTCGGGGATATGACATCCCCCTGTCTAACACCTCTGAGCAATAACTTTACATTTCATGAAAATTCTGAGGGTCAAAAATGGCATATTGTATATGAGTATTTAATATGTTGTCTAAATTTTGCAATGTACGTAGCAAGAATGCTATGTACCCTATTTGGTTGGCAGCTGGCACATTCCAAATTTTTTGTTCAGTGTCAGTTAAGCACAGAAGTTTTTTTTTTATTTTCAGTTACTATAATAACATTTATCTAATTATAGAGCAGCACCCTCAGATTCTTTTAATAAAGTACTTTTTTAAAGGTGAATTTATGAAGTTTGATAAAGGTTATTACCTAAAAAGAAAACTCAATAAGTAACATCATAAAAATAATTAATTAGCACTTCACACTGTAACTTTCCGCACTAAAGTTTCCCTCGTATGGTTTGTTTGCCCAAACCGGAAATCGAACCCAGAAACCGTCGATTCACAGGCTTTGTAACTCTAGCACTCAACCAAACTTCTCGACAAAAAATTAAGAAAGAATCTATAATACAAAATATCTCATAAATCTCAATCCGGTCCTTTTATCAAATGCTTACGTCACGTTTACTGCTTAGTCGGTGCGAAGGCGGCCCATCAAGCTTATTTGGCTTGGTACCGACTTCAAACAGATTTCCTCTTTTTTTCAGTTTTTTGAAGTCGGCTTAATTTTTATTCTAAATAGTTTAATCTAAAAATAAATATGTTTCAATGTTTGGTGTAAATAATAAAAAAAACTTAAGAAATATTGTAAGTGCCTGTTCCATTCAAGGGTTCCCCTCGATTTCGATGGGATTCCATAAGATCCTGACTTGGTGACAATAGAACTACCTCTGGAATATACTCTTTCGAACAAAAAAAGAATTTTGAAAATCGGTCCACAAATGGCGGAGAAATCGGTGAACATACATAAAATAAAGATATATACAGTCGAACATAAAACCTCCTTTTTGTAAGTCGGTTAAAAAGTAATTCAAGTGATATAGTGTATCCGCTCCGTTTGGTTTCAAACAAAACACTATCGGCTTACGGAGAATGAGAGGAGTGAAGAAATAAATTGAAGACATAGCTAAGAAATACATATATTGAAGACCTGGCTGTATGGACACAGATTTCTTTGCCTGTCTCGAAAGAGATTAATTTAAAAAACAACATGTCCATGCTTTTAGCCCATGTATATCAAAAATACGTTGATCTCTATGGTATGAGTAAAAAGTACTGAAAAACACCTAGCTTTGAATTTTTTCAGGGGTTTTGGTTGTTGGTTTTATATTTACTGGCTAAATTTCGAGATTTTATGTAGCCTAAATGTTGACCGGGGATATAAGGTACCACCATGCAAAATTTCATTTAAATCGGTCCAACAGTTTCGGAGATTAGCCCGTGCAAACAGACAAACAGACAAACAGATAAACAGACAAACAGAGAAACAAAAAATTTTAAAAAAATCGGGATTTGTTTTATTTCTCTTCTTACATCCCCCTGACTCGGTTTTTAGCATTTTTTTTCTATGTACAGAAATTCGACCTCTACAGTTTTATTATAAGTATAGATCTTAATTTAATTTAATTCTCCAAAAATTGCTACTTGTTAAATAGCTAATGTAAATTTCTATTTTCAAAATTGTTATCTGAGGGTGGGATCCAGGAGACCTATGACACAGGTATACCCTAGTTTAGGCTCCTGTCTCCCAATTAAATGTATAATAAAAAAGGAATGTACACATAGCTTAAGTTTGGGAGAAAATAAAAACAATTTTATTTATTATTTATTTTTATTTGTGACCTCGTTTTTATTAGACATTATTAGCAATTCAACGGTCCACATGCTCGTAGAATTAAGAAGCCAGCTGCATATTTGAACCATGCTGCTACGGAACCCTACAATGCGCGTGTCCCGACACGCTCTTGGCCGGTTTTTTTCTTAGCACCAACCCGTTGAAATCCAAGATATTATACTAGTTTTCTGGTTAGTGACTGACTGCGACGTCAATTCAATTTTTGATCCCTGCGTGACAAACAGAGTTGTCAAAAATTGAATTCACTCGGTGTTTTTTTCTCAGAAAATAGCTAGAAAACCTGCATTTTTATTAGGATTATGGGATTGGTCCACAATGCTAGAGAGCATCTTTCGACTGCTCGACATGAATCGAATTATAGTGCATATTATTTACTTCGTATCTTTCCAAAATAATGAGCAGGAGAAGCGGTATTTTCTTGTAAAAATGGCCATAAAAGAGGCAAAGATTTACCTAAATAAACCAACGTATCGTGCTGGCCAAATTGTCGAAGGTGGGATCGAATATGATTTCGACGATTCTAGAAAAATTCGAGGTAAGTGTAAGGCCCCGTCCGCACTGTCAGGCGGCTTTTTTAGCGACTAGTTTCACTTCGCTACTATCACCATGCGAGTAGCGAAGTGAAACAAATGTAATAGAATGCTCGCAACCGAGTTCACTGCGCGCTTGGTGTCTTGCTAGTAAGCTAGGCGGTAAGCAAGCCAGTGGGGACGTGCGTAGCCTAAAGCTGATTTGTAACATAAGCACAGTGTCGGTAAGGCGTGGAACAAATGCGATATATACAGGGCTTTAGGTAAATCTCTTTCAACCTCTCGGGTGGTTAATCATTCCATGAAACTGAATAACTTCCCTGAGGAACATAGGTCGAAATACGAAACTATTTTGAATATTTTGAGTTTCCATACAAACTTCACCTAGCGCATTTTGTATGGGAGATCAAATTTTTTATTTCGTATTTTGACCTAGCTATGTTCCTTGGGGAAGTTGTTCAGTTTCGTGGACTACTTGACCACCTGAGAGGTTGAAAGAGATTTACCTAAAGCCCTGTATTGTGATAATCCACCTCTGGAGATAAACCAACATAGATTCTTGCTACACTCACTATACACTCATGGTTTCATACTGATTGGTGTTATTCGTCAATTCCTGCCCCAAGAGTACTGCTGTCCAGCGTTAGAATTTGACTCGCTCTTTTAAGAATATATTTAATTCGCGTCCGCTACTTCCTTCGCTTGGAAAAGTTGACATTCTTTTTTTTTTAAATCTTTATTAAGGAGCTTCTTCAGAATTGAAGATGTCGCTCCATAAAACATAATTACTAACTTAACCAGACATGTTAGCTTAATATTAATTTATTACGACGGACAACAGTATATGACCCTAACGAGGAACGAATCTGTACCTATTGAGTTCGCTTTGCCAACGCGAAAAGGTAGGACCGGTACATAGCGATGGCCTCATCCGAGACGGGAGAGGCCAGCACCGTGTTACACAGTCCAACCTGCCAGGTCCTCGAGCTACGTATGGGTTCGTTTCTCTCACATTCCATTAATACATATATGGTATACGTCCTCTGAAATCCCGCACACACTGCAATTGGGAGAGGGCACTTTTCCCATCAAATGTGCAAATTTGTTCATGGGGATATGGCCAGAATGTAGTCTTAATCCAGTGACTGTGTATTGTCTATCTAAAGAACAGTTATCGATCCATGGAATTTGTAAAGGTTCGGGTTGAATTGTTTTATACCAAATTCCCTTCTCCTTGCCACTCTTTGCCTCTCAAACTATTACCTACTATCCGTTTTGAGTCAGGATTGACGTTTTAATCTGACCTCCAAAGCACGAACGCAATCTATCACATCAAGTTTTCTCACTCTTTGTCTTTGGTTACGAACACCGACTGAGTTACGAGCGGTTCACGTTAATGTGAGCAATAGAAAGTGAAATTATTAGTGTTTTTTTAAATATTATCACCGTCGCCCGCCATTTCACAGGCGTAACAGTGACATTTAAAGGTGAAGCCAAAACACTATCGGAAGTCCAAAAAAGTTCAAATTTCCAAATTGGTAATCAAGGGAATCAAAAGAAGAAAAAAGGGACTGAAGAGTATTTGAACACTGAGTTCTTCGTTCTTGCCGACAAAAGTGGTGAGTTAACATTTCAATAAGGCTTTCTGGCTGTCAGTATTAAATCATTTAGCAAATACTTTGTACACACGGTAGCACATCAGGCGTTGCTCGACATTGGCGTCGCCCTTATCTTCCTCGTTATAGCGCTAGATTTAATTGTGCAAATGGATAGCTTGACATGCTTATCTCTGTGCATATTCATACTTTGCTCCATTCGAATTACACCAACAGTTACAATTCTAAACTGAAAAAATGTGTCACGAAGTTTAGGTAAATTATGTATGTATGTATGTATTTATTCTTTATTGTACATGAGTATAAGTTACACAAGACACAATATAAGAAAAACAGTACAAAGGCGGACTTATCCCACAAGGGGATTTCTTCCAGTCAACCCATTGAGTGTTTGAGAGGAAGGAGTAGTCGTAGTCGTAATTATCATTTTATCATCAATTTTGCTTTTGGATTAAATCTCCAAATAGCCCATTTAACGAAGGAAAAAATAGGGGAAATAATTCGTATATAAGCGATTTTTGGCATAGTTGTAGGGAATGGTGTCTGAAGCAACATACTAAAAGTACTGATGGTAAACTTCTTTCCTTCATATCTCATTAAACATTGATCCCAACGGAAAGTTGTGCAGAACCTTTTTATAAAGAATTTTTATGTAGATTACTTGAGTCAAAGATTTTTTTGCTATGAACCACCGTTTACAAGTTGTTAAAGAAAATCCCTTTAAACCGCCCCCTATACGTTAGCTCCACCTCCATCCATCAGTACTTTCAGAATGTTGCTTCAGACACCATTCCCTACAGCTATGCCAACAGTCGCTTATAAACGAATTATTTCCCCTATTTGGCAGTTTTTGGCGTTCGTTAATTAGATCATAACGTCGAGTGAAAGTCACTGAATATGGGGCTCTTATTATTAAATATATTTTCAGTTTTCTCCTGTTGCACAATTTTTGCTTTCCTTCCATTGACTATACAGGTGAAGAACTTGTGATACTCGGCGGCAAGCACGAGTTTACCTTTTCATTTACCCTACCCAGAACGGTGCCTGCATCCTTTGAAGGAAGGTACGGACACGTAAGGTACACAATCTCTGTCACGCTAGACGAGCAGGTGACCAAGAAATCTTTAATTGTCAAAAATGATCTGGATTTGAATGATAACCCCTCCTACAGGGTAAGTTACTGGCAAAGTTTTTGTGATGAAAAATACAAAAATTTCTTAAGGCTACGTCCACATTGACAGGTGGGTTGCATAGATCCCAGCGAGCATTGGCGTATCTAGGGTTATTTTTAGGGGGGGGGGGGGGGGGGGTCTGGCGAAACTTAAACGTGCCTACTCTAGCTTAATACGCTGTGTATTCAAAAGTAACTACTACTGTAACAAAAGTTGTGAATCAGGCAAAGTACCTAATCATCCCCGGATTCATTATAGTATGTAAAATAATAAGTACCTAACTATGTCGATTTCTCGGCTGTGGATAACTATTTCATTTTTTAAATATATTTTTTTGTGAAGTTATAAATATTTTGGCGTTTATCATAGAATTTCGAATTGTTAGCTCAACATTCTGAGGCGGGCCTTATACTCCCCTATATACGCCTATGTAAGCGAGTCACCTTGCGAGTAGCAAAGTGAAACAAACGTACTGGAATTTTGGCAACCTGTCGCACTGCGCGCTTGACGTTTCGGCTAAGGACTAATAGTTAGACTGTAGGCGCTAAGGAAACAACCTGTCATGCTGCGTCAAAGAAAAACAAGGCAAAGAGTTTCTCTTTGCCTCTAGCAAGGTCAAGAGAAACTTAATCTACTTCTGGACCGAGGGACCAGTCGGGACTCATAAAAAAACTTTACCAATATTTCGTAGTCGACTTAAAATAATTGCAGAACGATTCAGGAATTTGTTAATGAAATAATTTAAAAAATACAGCCCTTTACGTCTGGTCCTTTAGTTCTCACAAACTGTACGTGATATCTCAGAGAGAAGCTTGAAAATAACTTGCTTTTATTTCAGATTTTTAGTAAACACTCTATAAAGCTTATTAACTTAATACCAGGCCACAAGGTGGTAAAGATGTTAAACCACAAGGTTTTAAATGGGGTCCCTCAATTCACACAAAAGGAAAAATATATTTAGTAAACATTGTGGGTAAAATACGGATCGATTTAATCATTGGTTTAAATTATTAAATCGATCCGTATTTTACCCAGTTAAGGTTTTAGTAGAACTCTTAAAACATTTTGTAAAATGAAATGGACCAAAACATAGGAGCAATTTAGAAATAGCGACGCGTAAAGACGCCAGATTCTATAATTTATTTCAGCAAGTAGTATGATTTCAGGATCCAATCCACATTCCGTTTGAGAAAAACTTTTGCTGCTCAAAAGGTCTTCTGTGTGTAGACGTCTACGCGCCCGTCACAGGGTACGTTAGTGAACTTATAAATCAGCGTCTTATCTAACCATTACTAATGTTAGGTACATATTGTTGAGTAGCAATAAAGTTTATCTTATCTAAGTATTGTTTATACCTATCTAGTTTATCAATTTTATAATTTTCAACCGTCGTTAACGAAGAAATTCGAGCTAAATAATTAAAAAGAATCTTTGTTAAATAGAGCTAGTTTTGGACTAGGTAACTATGATGTCAATTAGGATAAAACGAAGTCGATTTTTAGGGTTGCGTAGTAAAAATCTACAAACCCTTATTAGTAATTATTAAAGTAAAATGAACTGAAAAAAACGTTGTACATAAGAAATGTAAGACGAATTTTAAAATAAAAACGTTTTTAATTAAGGGTTGTTAACGAGGTAAACCTTAGGGATTGCATCTTCTGACCTAAACTGAACAATTTTCCCCAAACTATTCCAAATCAGATTGTAACTGAAACTTAAAGACACTGTTTCCTACAACAGGTATT